>BMAV01000537.1:194448-251373 GCA_019973955.1 Trichonephila inaurata madagascariensis | reverse complement strand
GTGCACTCGAAAAAAACATCCCTCTTCAAACCAATGTAACTTAGCAACAAAACCAAACAATAATTTGAAATTTTTATTATATGATAATCATATATATTTACATCTCAAATTTGCAGAGAATTTGAGAAAAAATTTTAAAATTTATAAAGAAATACAAATTGGTCAATTTTTCAAAAATATGAAAATCAGTATTTTACACCGCGCAGGATTCTGAAGCACAAGATTGATAAAAATTTACAAGTTGGGTTTTACTTGGTATAAAAATGTTCACATTTGAAGTTATACTAATTTTTAAGAAATTTAGAGAAAAAATTTTTTAAATACAATTATAACGAAAATTTTAAAATTTTAAGAAAAAAATAAATTAAAATTCAAATAAAAAAAAAATCCTGTTAAAATTTTTTTTGAAAATTGATGTATAAGTTATGAAAAGCCTTATTTTGAACATATTAATGAAATTTCAAACTAATATCATGAATAGTTTCTGAGAAACCCTGCGCGGAAGCTAAAATTTGTTGTTTTAAGAAAAAGGAAGTTAAATATAAAAAAGAGATAGGGTTTTTTTTTTGCTTAAGTTTCAATAGTTATTTCTCAATAACTTTGGGAGTTTTCACAGTATCAACACAATTTTGGTATCAAAATGCTCCGAAATGTTGAGATTTTACATTGTTTTCAAAAAATTGAAAAATTTGCAATTTAAGAGTCATGTGAGCCCTTAAATTTGTCCAATCTTAAATTCCACTCGTGCCAGCTTAGGTATCGTCTTTTTTACTTTAGCAGGGCTTAAAATTACGTGATAAGTCGTCATTAGCCCTGCTGCTGCTTCACTGTACGAAATAAATTAAAATTAAACCAAGTCATACCTATCAGCCGTTCACGTACTCTTTTGAAAAATAAGAAAACGGTTAATAAAACATTTATATGCACAAAAAAGCTGAAGTATATATATATACAGTCGAACCTCCATATTAGGAACCCTCTATATTGCGAATTTTTCTTTATAGCGAGCTTTTTCCTGGAACCAAGAACATTTCACGATTTTCTTCGCAAAATAACCTCCCAATAGCGAAGTGCATTTTCTATATAACGTTTTCTCTTCAGATTCAATTTTTCACCTCCCTATTTTTAAAACATTTCTGATCATTTGACGCTTTGACGCTTGACTGGGAGCTGGAATCTTGTCAGACTCCTCCGTCCCATATCGGGAACTGAATGGGCCTTGTGTTGCGTTCATGGTTTGGGGGGTTGAGCAGGTGTGGCCACTAGAGCAGAGAGTGAATGGCGAGTAAGCAGGTCTCGGCGGTTAGAGCTATGGTGATTCCTATTGGCTAGTGAGCTATTGGACTTTAAGATGAAATTGCCTGATCGTTAAAGGATTTCTGATCATTTCTAGTTGTTCTCTCTTTTAACACATTTTATGGTGGTCATAAATCTTGAAGTGGTTTTAGTAAGTGCACAGCTCGCCGAGTACAATAGAATTTTCGGCGTTTCATCCAAGAAGTGCAACCCTTAACCCCCTTGTCCAGTTCTCTGAAAACATCTTCGATATCCTCTTTCACTCTCAGTGGAGTTGTCTCATGTCTTTGAACTAGTCTCTGTTCATTTACAATGTTGATCAGTCGTACTGGAAAGTTCCTATCTTGTAGCTGTAAAATGTCCAAACGTATGCGCTGGATCATCAAAGGAAAAAAAATTAATTCTTTCTTCAGGAAGTGGATAAATGCGTCAACAAACTTTTATTGCAATTTTTTTTTTCTTTTTTTTTTTTTTTTTTTTTTTTTGATAGATAAGATATATCAAATAAATATATATTAATTTACAAAAAGTCTTGAACAATTCATTTTTAATATATAGTCTTTATGAATTTAAAAATTTTTTATGTGGTTTATAAAGAAAATTGGAAGATGAACCTCTTTGTAACGAATTTTCTATATAACGAACTTTTTTTCGGGATTTAGCGACTTCGTTATATAGAGGTCCGACTATATATATATATATATATATATATATATATATAGAAAATTAAAATATTAAATTTAAAAAGAAATATATGGCGTTCCAAAACTAACGTCCGAATAATGAACAGCTAGATTCCTCTTTATGAGAATATTTATTTATACAAACACCAGACATTTGGCCACCAGGCCAATGGTCTTAATCTACCTTCCCAATACTTAAGAATAACAGAGTTAAAAGACAATAATGCAGACAATATTACCCTTATCCATGAACTCTCCCGAGTCACAAAGATTGCAGGCTGAAGTTTCCTTTAGTCAAATTTTAAAAAGATGGGAATTCAAACAATCGTGGAAAGTCAAAAGAAGAAATAAAGTTACGGCTACAGGATGAGAAAAATCTGAAATGACTGGCTTTGAACTAATAAAACACCCAGGCCTTTCTCTTAGCTTCTTTTGATAGGTAGGAGGCAAAAACCTCTGTTTAATATTTAACTTAATTAGGAGTTTTGTAGAATAAAATGTCATGGAGTCAGTGGCGCACACGAGGGGGGGGGGCCCGGGGGCTATTGATTTTTTTCCGATTGATTATAATTCTAACTATATAGTACGTAAAATTTAATTAAGTATTTGTTATTAATGCTTAATTTTATTAATAAATGCTAATTATTTATTCAATAATTAGTTTTTTACTGTGTTTTGTTCCCGAAAATCGACAAAATCCAAAGGAGCATGATACAAGAATGATGAACTTTTAACCCCGGACCCCCCTTGAAAAATTTCTGTGTGCGCTACTGCATGGAGTTATTAGTGGTTCGCAGAATGGTCGTACTCTTCTTTTCCAGGAAACCGCCTCTTTCATTTCCCTCAATGACTCAATGAGAAGAAATCCACTGGAAGACAAGTGAGTTCACCGGAGTGTTGAGAATCTTTCTACATTAATAAATTCATTCGGAATCACAAAATTTATTGTTGGAGCTAGCCTGCAAAGCGGGTTTGTTACCTGACAGTATTATGAGAACAGAAATGCCGAAAGAACTGAACCGGTACGATCCATATATTAAAAGGAAAGTAAGAAAAACAAATATGCCATCACAACCATTGCACAAGCCATTATTGGATACATCAACCACAGAATTTACACATATTTAAAAGGACACACAGACGTTTAAAGTGTCCCCCAATAATACCATGGCAAACTTGATCACGCCGTAGAATGAAGGAGTGCACACATAGCAGAAGTGCATTGCTCGCCTAAGTACAAGCAGCATGAAGACGAGCAACTAAGTCCATTTATGTAGTCATTTCATCTCGATACATCAATTTCCTGAGATTGCCTCGGGTAGAAATCAACAGTGTGAGATCTGGTGATCAAGTTGGCAATAGAACTAGTATCATATGTTTGATCCAGTGACCGGGCTATGCCACAACCAGCGAATCACGTACAGGAGGACAAAAATTCTCAGAAGCCTCATCATGAAACATCATGCATCCTCATTTATTCATCATAATTTACCGTACTTGTCTCTTAAGCAATGGTTCGTACAGGGACAGTTCATTGGACATTTTTTATGTACTCTCAACGAGGAATCTAGCCATGCAATGTTTGGGTGCTGTTTTGGGGGCGTTCTGTATGTATTGATGGTGTTTGTTTCTCAAGTATAACATTCATATTTATGAATAGAAACGCTCCATCGTAAAGCTCATAATTTTTTTCTCTTTTTTTAAAAAATATGTTTTATTACTCTATATCTTGCAGCATAATTGATTGTCATGTTTGATTTGAATATGTAAGTCAAATACGCGTGATCAGCAATATACTGTCTCAATCATTGGTGGTTAGAAAATATGAACGCTGGTTCTGCTATTTAAGGATTGGACAATATTGTTTACTTTATTTTATGGCAGTGGTACTCTCACGCTATTTTGGGATGGAAGTTTCTCGAAAAGTTATCATGGATGATTACATGAAAACATTGTTTAACGTGCTTAGCCGGCAGATAGTGTTAACGGTATAAAACTGTTACAAACACAGTTACCGACGAAACAGTCATATTGAATTGATATTATATATTTCTTTTTCTTCCTATATATTTTGAACAATAATTTCCATTTATCATAACAATCTCTGGATCTTTTTTTGTGGAAATATTCTAAAGTAACAAATAAAGAACTTTCAGTAGAAGCGATATTTAAGAAACCCCAAATTGTGTTCAGGCATCAATACAATATAATAAGTATGATGTTTAAAAAATGATATTTTAAATCGAAAAGAAAAATTGGGATAAAAATTCTTCCTTTTTATTTTTCCCTATCAAACATTTCACTTGGAACTTCTTAAATTCGTCCTCACTCTAGCTACCTTTGATCAATATCTAAGTAATAAGATTCAGCTTGGAAATTCAGTACAATTGAGATTTAGTGTTAATTTTCCAGGCTCACTTTCTGCTCGATGAAACAAGTTCAACGAGAAATTTATCTTTCTAAAGGTTCAAATGGCCATTTTAAATTCGTGAACGTAATTTGAAAATTCTTCTTGACTCTTCCAACTTAGACCAGTGTAGGGATCTGAAAGCAATAAACTGCATTTCAAAGAGGAGAAAATAAAAATTTTCTGGGTGTATATTTTTCTCTGATTTCTGGAAATGTTGTTTTATTTAATGATTTATCTTTTAGTTTTCAAATTTTTATGGAATAATATTTATTCAATTCGGTGCACTAGTTAACGTTTGAGAAGGAGACTAAAATTTCCATAGGATTGACATTACGGTCACGAATTCAAAATGGCTGATGGATGGGAGTCTTAAGAACGTAACTTATATTCTAGGCTTCTAGAATGATTAATCAATCCATGGAAAGTCTGTATTCCATTGTCTCAGTCATTTATGAATAATGTTATACCTCAGAAATTGCCATTCTTCATGGAATTCAAAAGTACTTTTGGTATATTCTGCACTTACTTCCTTTGTTAAAAATTGGATCTCATGGAAATATTTTTCTGAGATTTAAACTAAGTTAATTACACCTAAGAGAAAGCAATAAATTAAAGTTTATTTATTATTGGTACTTTTTCATTAAATACCCCGTTGATCAATTCCGCCAAATCATAAAAGTCGACAAATGCTCTTAACGTAATCAAATTCTCGTGCATGTTCTTCCTGTATGAGATCGTTCACAAATAAATTTGCAAAGATTTTAAACAATTTCACATTGTATTTAAAAAAAAAGGAAAAAAAGAAAAAAAAAAACCACGTACATTTGAAATAAAATAAAGATTTAATAAAAACTACATTATATTCAACCTCTGTAATTACAGTCAAAATCAAAATATAAATTCGCATAAGATAGAATCTAAATGGTGTTTTATTTCCGGATTATTTGATTCTTATGTGGTCAGTTAAACGATTGTGTTATTCCAATAATTTAGCCCACCTTCTACACATTTTGGTATATTTCCCTAGATGGCACGGAATACGTGTACACAGCACAGAAAATATTACATAACTGATTCTACAAGTTAAAAAAAGTATAACTCTCAGGTGACTTGCAGCACCATCTATTCCTTTTACATTTAATTTACAACAGATGTCTTGCAGTTTGGTATTTTGCCATTTTGATGAGTCACATCGTCCATCGAATACTAACGTATAATACTCGCATATTAAGCCTTTTTTTATAAACAAAATAAAAGAAGAATATTACAATTTTTTTTCCTAATGGCCTGCATATTGGCAATTAAACCTTAGAAGACCCGGAAAGTCCCGAAATGTGAGAGCCATTTCATGGTTACACTCACTAAAAAATTTGGATGCTTAAATTAATTTTAATTCAAGCTCCCGTCGGATACAGAATATTTGCCTAGATTTAATTTTACCGAGAGTACCGGAATCAAATTGGTACTCAAAGGATCTTTTACATTCCACCTACGATTTTCATATCCAGAAAATCCATCGACTCTAGCCAAGATCGAACCCACAACCTTAGTCTTACGAAACGGGCACCCTACTTCTGAGGTACCGAGTCTAATAATAATAACACAGATTATAAACAATATTATTGTTTTCGTCACAAGATTAATATATTTGAATTTTTCCGGAGTACCTATTCCGCGTTATTGGTTGCAATCGTGACATTCGGTGACGTATTTTTTTTTTTTTTTTGATTAGTCGAAATTGGTGTACATTATATTTAATAAAGACCTTATTATTTTTAAATCACTAATAAAACTTATACAGAAATATTGCACTAAAAACACACATGTTCCACTTTCATTACTCTTTATGTCATATTCGTGTAAAAGAGACGTATTTAACAAAAAATGCAGTTTTTAAATTGTTACAGATATTTGTATTCATTAACCCCTTAAGTGCCGTGGGCGAGTGTACACGTGCTGCTGAGCGTGTGGCTTTACCACCCCGGACGTGTATACTCATCCTACCAAAGGATGACCTATGGAGGAATTGTGCTGCTCTGTTTAAAACTAGTCCCACGACTTTGGAATACAATAACATGGCATTGATAGTGCATCTAAAGAATTTACTTATCTCAGAGAAGAGGTGGGGAAGGAATTGTTTAAAACTTCATTATTCTAAGACTAAATATATAAATAATTTTTTTCCCACAAGTGTTTCTAAAAAATATGGTAGGGATGCCAGTGTTGATGATGGCTAAATTGGTAACCAATGATGCTTCAAACAACGACTAATGGACCTTAAAAAAGTTACGCTTTAACACTAGAACGTCCGGGATTTCGATTACATTGTCATTTTGACACCGTGATATGAAATAATTGCAAGACTACAGTGTTCAAGGCTTTTTAATACTATTTCATGTAATTATCATATTTTAATTCTTTATATCTTAAAAAAAACTGACGTTGACATTATGTTTCACGAATCTTGTTGGAGCACTTTTTCGTTCTTTGCCACCCCTAGCGACACATATAATCAGGATTTACTGGAGTATTATCAATTTTATCAATACTTTCTTCATATTCCTTGTAGTCACTATCACTCAATCTTCTGCCTTCATCGTAATCTAAATAAGAACAAGACAGCTTTCCATCTTCCTATTCATTTTTATTAGGGCTTAGACCCTTTTTGCGAGCAGTCGTTTTAGGGTATCTGCTTTGCACAAAGTTCGAAAATCGAATGATTTTTCTTATGAGCAGATGAGCAAATGTAATGTAACGAAACACTTAGACAAAACAAGTTTAGTATAATTGATTCATTCCCGCTGTGAGCCCAATAACATTGCATTCAAGGCCAAATAAATGTTCGATAGTACTTTAATACTTCGGGAAGTTTTTTTCTTTCTAATGTGGTACCTACTTAGTGAACTATCTTTTGTTGAACGACAGCTTAATCATAAATCCCCTTGGTGTTGAAACGACGCCAGCGGACGTTCTAGGTATACTTAGTTGTAAAATCTCTCCAGATTAACCTAAAACCGGAAACTATTTTCTGTGTAACCATTATGCAAAATGATTAAAAGTCACGGACAATTTTCAAATTCCCTGCAAAAATGTTGAAAGGGGATCAAACTAAACAGGCTTCGATGTCCAAACGACACTGGCGAACGTTCTAGTGTTAAAGTTATCATGTGGCTTGACGTGGTAGTTAAAAGATAAAGACACCAGTTGAAGTCTCTTCTACATCAGCACATCTCAGAACTGTTAGAGTACTTGAATTCAAACTTCCTTCAACCTAAAATATGATGTTAATTCAAAAAAAATTCACGTGTCTTTAATAGAAGAGTAGACATGATTGAAACCTGGTAGGTTCGAGTTTCTTTAAAAGCTTTCATTCATTAAAGGCTCATCACTTTTGTGGAAATCATTCTTTTTAAATCTGTTTAGTGAGATGCTAGTTCAGATGTTGGCCACGTCATTTGCCTATGGTTCAAAATTACGTTTTATTTTAATACCTTCTTTTTCAATTCCTTCTATTAGTTCACCCCCTCTCTCTCTATATATATTTATATATCTTGTTCAAATTTTCAATCGTTAATAAAATAGTTTCTATTCATCCACTCAAGTTCAAATACTCTTTTTTGAACTTGTAGTGGATGACACTTGATGTTAATACAGTCTTTTCAAGTATTAAATCATTAATTAAATTGAATAAATTAATTATATTTTAAGAGATATATTTCAGTCCATATTACTCTTCTATATGGCAGCATCATTGGATAAAAGAGCCTTTGTGTTAAATTTGTAATGAAGATTTAACCTAACTTGAATAAAATCATATGCAAGTTAGACAACAGCATTCATTTACACTAGTTTTTAAGATATATTCTTACCTACTATATTCAACATTTATTAAAAAGTGTAATTACAAATTGAATGTGGTTAACAAGTTTTTAATGTTAATTTAATTATTGATGTAAATGACGATTAACTAATGATGTAAATGCTAATTTAAAATATTATCGCCACTAAAAATTGTGATTCCGTCATATGTATATATACGTAGTTATATTAATTGTAATTATTTCATAAAAAGTAACTAAAATAAAAAATTTTCTTTGTTGACCTAAGTAGAAATTGAACTAATTTTTTTTCAATATTATTTGTATCAATTACGTCTTTTCAATGATAAATATATGTGTGTAATTTAAACTGAAAAGAAAAAAATCCTTTCTTTGTGTCATTAAACTCTTTTCTAAATTATTATTTTGTATTTGATTTTAATTTTAGACAAATGTGTGAAAATTGACGGTTTCTAAAATATATTATATATAAATCTTTACTATTAAATTATAACTTAAAAATAAAGAAAACATTTTAAGTCCTTATTTTATGTTAGACATATATTTTAAGGTATACGACAACGTTCGGAACCGTGATTTTGCAAAAGCGTATAAATGGATAATATTTATGATATTTAGTGTCACTTAGATTAGGAAATGTATATAAAATTAAATTAAGAATAGTATGACAATAAAAAATTATTGAAGTATAATATTTTGACAAAAAATGAACATAGAATGACCCATTTTCAAAATATTCTCCTTTTGTGAAACATGCTTCTATTATAATAATATTTTGCCTGTATTTAGCTCAGACCTCTGTACAGATGCTCGACTAGAATTTTTGAAATATATAACTTAGAAGTGGGTTTATCTATGTTTTACCACAACAGAGGTGAGAAATTTTAAGAAAAAAAAAACGCTGATAATTATTTCAATGGGTTGTAATTCTGAAAATAATGTGAATTTTTCAAAAATCATAGTTGAGCCTTTGTACAGAGGTCTGAGCTATATACAGGTAAAATATTATTATTAAAGAAGCATTTTTCACAAAAGGAGAACATTTTGAAAAAAAAAAGGCTATTCTTAGTAAATTTTTTGCCAAAATATTGTATTTAAAGGACTTTTTTGTCAAAATGTCCATAACACAATTTTATACATGTATTCTAATCTAAGTGACACTAAATATTATGAAAGTTACCCATTTATGCGCTTTTTAAAATCACGGTTCCGCGAACGTAGTCGGATACCTTAAGGAATCAAATCTCTGTATAACATTGATTACTTCAAATGTGTATCTCAATCAATATTTCTTTAATGGAATATTTCTCTTTCTTTATCAAACAATGAGTTTGATTGTATGATTATTGAATTATGATATATCATCCAATTGTTGAAGAAAGATCCAAGTGATTGAAGAAATTGGATCTCTTAATGTTACATTACTTTAACTTGACTGATTGGTTATTTATAGAAATAGCACTCAAGAAAAGCTTTAGGATTATAGTGATTTACTTCGGAATACTTTAAATTGAATAATAATCTGATAAATATAAAAATAGAAACTATTTTAATACACTTTTCTTCTCTGTCTGTTTAAAAACGTAATAATATATATTAATGGACGGACGTGGTAATGTTATTACAAAATTTTAATCAAAATAGTTTATTAATTGGTTAATAAAAAGTAATATATTTTACAAAATTTAATTCAATTCCTCTACTTAAGTCACTAAAGAAAAATTTTATTTTCGTTAATTTGATTTAATTAATGAATTGGTTCTTGAAAAAATAAAATTGTTTCAACATCAGGTATCATCTCCACTACAGGTTTAAAAAAATATATTTTAAACCAAGAAAAAATTCGTTAGAATAACTTACTGGCACAATCTTTTGTGCTAGTTCTAACTTAGTCAAAAATAACGCAAAGTAAATTTAAAATTAAAAAAAAAATAGTTAAGGGATTAATGTTTGAAAAAACTGTATTCGCATCAAGTAAGTTAATGGATGAATAAAAAGTATTTTATTAACGATTGAAAATTTGAACAAAATATGTATATAAATAAATAAATATAGGGAGAGTGAACTAAAAGGAGGAATTGTGTGAAAAATTACAAATTGAAACCTATTTTTTATCGGAACCGAGTTTTTTTTCTACGATTGAAGTAAACACTTTTATCAGAAATGTGTTTTTTTTCTTAATAAGAAATACAATGTTTTTCCGTTAACTTAAAAATATCAGAAGGGAATACATAATTCAGCGTTTCTCAAACTGTCTTCCTTCATATTCACATACTACTGTATTGGCGACGGAGCACGTAATTTTGAACCATGGTCAAGTGACGTGGACGACACCTGAGCTGGCACCCCCCTCTCCTAACTACCACACCAAACCATGGGAGCACGTTTGAGCTCTCGACAGATGTAACGTGCATCGCTACCTTACACGGTGGGTCTTAAGAGGTACTGGGCTCGAACTCGTGCCAAGGTCAGCCACGATCGGATACCTTGACCATTCGGCTACCGCGGCCACTACCCTGAGCGAAAAGTGCCTGGTTAAAATAGAAGTAAATTTGATTTATCCTATGTTAATCATTAAATATGACGTAATGTCTTTTAATTTACCTAAAAGAAATTATAATAGTCCAACAGACAGTATTTGATGTTAATTTACCCAGAAATGGAGATTATAAACGAGAGAAAAAGGTGATATATGACTGTCATATATATATATATATATATATATATATATATATATATATATATATATATATTACAACGACCATCTTAGTATTCGTTTGTTATGCACGTCAAAAAGGCAATTTTTTATTCTAAACCATTTGCAAACATCCCCCATCATAAGAGTGTTGCCAGAACTGACAGTTCAAAGATGGATGAAATAGAATTCAGAAGTGAAAAGTGAGTTTGGAAGAGATATCACGTGATTTTAAATGTCAAGAGAAGAAAATATTGAATACAAGATTTAGATAGACAAGGGTGAAAAAGCATTTTTCAAAACAAATGGGAGCTCGCCTGTGTGTATTGATAGCTTAGAATAGAAAGATGATTCTGAAAAAAGTGGAGTGGCTTATCTTTCGTTTGGCTGAGAGATTGAATTTCTTCATTTTTCGGAAGTGAATCATATGTTTAAAATATGCAAGACAATAGTTTCTAGAATTAAGATTACTTTAATGATTAGTTCATAAACAGACAAGAGAGTTTTTTATACATTTCGTCTGTATATCACAAAAAATAAGGGGATAACTTATTTGTTTTTAATTCTCAATTTAGAGTGATTTCCAGCATAGATTAAAATTGAACATATTTTTGAAATTGGATTGAAGTGATTCTTGTGAAAAGTTTTCAAAGGTAGATTTTGATAATTAGATTTTGAATGCAGAATGCGTGTAAGAGCTAGACATATGGGACATTCTATTTCGGAAATTGCTAGGGAATACAGAACTTTTTGATCAAGAGTGACAACAACGCGCCGAGAATATGCAATTTTAGGCATTACCTCTTACACACCATAGATAACGCAGTGGCCCACAGTGTCTATTTAAACCCTTAATTGCCGATTAAAAGTTGCTCGATTTGATCCCCAGTGCTACCATTTTTTCGCATAGGCGCGCGCTTACGCTGTATTAGTGGGGAAAGAAAAGGCATTAATAAGCAAATTTTTCTCTGAAATACATAAATTCTTCGCAATTACTCTCAAGGTTATTTTGTTGCAAATCAAATCCTTCGGAACCATTTTGCCGATAGCAGCTTGAAGAAAAGAATTGCATTTCTCAAAGACGTATGTAAACATCCGGGTCGTTTAACGCATCGGTTGAGCGAGACGTATATATACCGGAGACGTATATATACGACGGTGGCAAGAGGTTAATGACCAAGACCATCGACTTTTGTGTCTATTTTTACATGGTATAACAATGGTTTCTATTGGTTCAAATTGAACCAGTATTGATTGCAAATTATTACGTTTAATTATTCGGTGAGCATTTTCAGGCAAACACGGACTTCACTTACACAAAACATGACGGAATTTTCTAGAATGACAACGCGTCATATCACGAGTCACAGTTATTCGTAATTGTCTTGTAGAACATTTTGGTTAATTCCAGATGACATTTTCGTAATTTAGATCACCATACATGAATTCTATCGATCATATATGGAACTTATATCGGAAAGTCAATTCATCCAGAAAATTTCTCACTGGCGGCGCTGTCGCAAGTATGAACGGTTATAGAGGTAGCATGTCATAGTACTTCTACGGGATTTCGGCAATTTTTTCTTTCAATATCACATCAATCTGCTGTATTCTCCAGCAAAAAGGAAGTTCCCTATGATGTACATTAAGTAGTTCCCCATGACATTGACATTTTAGTGTACATGAATAATTACATTATAAGAGTTATATGCTATCGCTGAAATTTTATAAAATTAACTATTTTTTGTTTTTGTTTTTTTATGGAGAGGAAATACGTTAATGTAAATTTCTTCTTTCAAAAAACTAAGAAAGGAGATTCTTAAATAGAATCAAAAATCCAATTAGTTTAACTAAAGCTACTTTTTACTTTTAAAAACTATTGAAAAAAAATAGATTTGGTTTAATTTATTATATACTGTTTGCATAAATTTACACTGTTTTACTCATTATAAATTTCGTAGTAGACTATTTTTCCTAAACATGGAGTACATTAATTAGTAACTGCTATAACGTACGTATTCCTGTCCGAAGCCTAAAACCCATAAATGAAGAATAATGTGAGTCTTAAGGCTCCACCAAATTGTGTAGATCAAATGAAGGAATACGTGAATGATAATTTAACAAAATATATAATTTTTCTTTTAGAATAAATCTATTTATTAGGTTTATATATCTAAAATTAAACATTCTATAACGAAATGTTTTTAATTTGATCACAAAATATAAAAAAATTTGGTACGAAAATATATATGTAATGTCCAATTCACAACAGTTTTTTTTAAATAAATAGAATTATAGTTTAACAATTTTATTTTAATTATATTATGAAAAAGTAATAGATTTTAAATTTAAATTTATGCATCTCCTATGTTTTGAAATTTGATAAATTTATCATGTATATTCTAAAAATAATTACATGGTAATTCTCACAAAGTCATTTATATTCATTAATTCTCCATCAAAGAGCTTTAATGAATAGGCATCGTCATTTTGTGAAGTTTATTAATAGATACGGTTCTCTTGATTTTCATGTGTGTATATTTTAAATCTTAATATCTTATGAATGGATTTTCTAAGACGTTTTGCATTTTAAAAATTTCAAATTAGTTATATTTTTTTAGTTTGCACAAAAGAGTTCATTTATGACAAATTGCAAACTATATAAAACTTTATGAAGTCTTCGGAAATAAATTTTTAACACCATTTATTTAGTCTCTAAACTGTAAAACTTATGAAAGCATAGTGTACAAAACACACGCCAGGGTTGTAATATACTTTAATTTTTGTTCTGAAAGCACTCTTTAAATTTTTTATGTCTGCATGTTCTGAATTTAACTGTTCATTCATAAATTAATTTATGGTTATGAATTAATTATCTTAAGTTTCTTATATAAGAATTTTTAAGTGATAAATATTAGTCGCTTTTAAAATTCTGTCAATGTCAACGTTTTCAAAATTTTATTAATGTACATATTATACTGTTTTATTAATAACAACAATAAGAAGGTATAGAAAAATACTCTACAACATCATTCGAACTTCTTAAAGTGTTCGGAAATTTTGTTATATTGTTGTGACAGGATTCATTTTCTAACAAGGAAATTTGCTTTTTTAATTTGTCTGGTGATATACTAATGAAAGAGAGAACAAAAAGTTATTCTTTAGTGTAGCTAAATAATTACCAAAATGGTGAACATTATTTTAAATATTGTTTTAATTTTTTTTTTAAATCCTATGTTTTTTTTTTTTTTGTTTTTTTTAATTCATAAGTTTAAGGTTCCAATCTTTCAACCGTTTTGAATTCTGAGCTAATTTTAAATTATTTTCTCCACATATTAAGATTTTTGAATGATATAAAGTAAGTACGGGGGAGAGAAAAAATAAAAACAGTGCTTTTTTCATTTCTTCAACAATAGGAAATATTTTTTTTTCTTTTTCTTTTACTCACTTGTGGGTAAAATTTAAAGGTATTTTTCTCACTCGCAATAATCAGACATCAAACAGGTATTCGATCTGATTGTATTAACAATTAAAGAAAGAACATTAACCTATTCTAAGAAATCCACTTTAAAAATTCGTCTTTTAAGAATATGATTAAATCCTTTAGAAAATACAATCAAACATACCTCTACCGACAGATGTTACGTGCGTTTCACATAACACACCAATAAGTTAAAAGAGTCATAATAAAATGTAATAGTAACGTGCTCTCTCGTCTTCGAAGCCGAACGTTGCGGGTTCGATTTCGGTGGTATTTTCTCTTTGTGAAAATCATAGGTAGGCATGTCAAATGATTATGTGGCATATAAAAGCTCTTTTGAGTATCAATTTGGCTCTGGTATTCTTAGCAAAATTAAATCATGACAATACTTAGCATCTAACGAGAGCTTCAATAGAATCAATTCAATCATTGAAAATTTGGTACTGGATGCTGCTATTACAGTGCTTCTCAAACTTTCAATGTTTGTGACCCAATTTTCAATCATAATTTTCATCGCGCTCCCCTCCGTACTATAATAATAGACTATGACGAGAAAGCTACAATACGACTTCAATTATAAATTCCACAAATTATCAAGATGAGTATTAAATTCTGTACATAATTTAGTATGTGACAAGTCAATGGAAAAGCCACTAGTATTTATTAAATCTGTACTTAGTATTGATAAGTTAATTATCAAATATACAGTGCAGTACCAGTGGAGCCCACAGGAATTTTTCAAGAGGAGAGGGGTAATCCAGTTTCGAGAGAGAGAGAAAGTTCACCATTCTTGTATTATACCCCAATGCACCACCCAACATTTTCTTCTGATTTTTTCGATTGTCGTGAACAAAAAACAGTAAAAAATGAATTGTTGAATAAATAATTAGCATTAATTAATAAAATAAATTATTAATAACAAATAGTGATTAAATTTTACTATGCTCATATGATTATTGTCAACTGAAAAAGAAATTAAGGGCTGAGGGAAGCCCGGACTCGGTCTTCCCTCCCCATGTGTGCGCCACTGTGAATACTGATACATTTATAAGTATATTATATGAGTGTAAATGTGCGGAATGTATTTTGTTTTGCTTCTTTTCAGTAAATTGATAATCTCTATAAATAATCTTTTATTTTCGACTTATCGATATGCGCGCGCTTCCTACGTAGGGTTATAACGCCCCCCCCCCTGGGGGGGGTCCTCACAGTTTGAGAAATGCTGTGCTACTAGATGGTGCCATTAACGAAAGGTCACTCTCACTTGGGAACTACTCGTATCTGTTAAGACTATACTGCCAAAATACAGCTCATTTGAAAGTAAATGGAAATGTTATTAAGGGCTATTCTGATTTACCATTTCTGAAACAACCAACCACGTGTCCGAGACATTCGAGTTGTTTTGGACTCGAACTCTGAATTGGCAGTTTTGTCTAATCTTAGGTTCAAGTCATGTTGCCACTAAATACCCGTCATGTAAAAGGACTGACGCACGTTAAATATGTCGATGTTCAAAATTCTCATATTGTCTTAGAAGTGTAGAGATTAAGGTGTCTGTTTTTTGTTACTTGGCAGAGGCTCAAAGTTACAAGGTTCATCGGCAATAGCCCTCTGTGTTGCTTTTGAGTGTAACATTTTAAAGAATTAGTCATTCAACCTGAAATAACCACCACCTCTAATTGTAAGTAACATGGCAAATAAAATCGGTTTTAAAAAGTCTATGGCTTTCGGCCATAGTTCTCCCCCATCCACCAGTTACTCAGAACAGCAAAGTATATTAAATCTGGCCCCAAAAAGAAAATGTACTCCGGTGCAAAATTTCTAGACATACAAAAATCATTCGACTGTTTTTGGCACACATGTCTTATCTATAACGTAATTCAATACTAAATGTAAACTCCGTTAATTGTCCTGATTAGTTCTTACCTTTCCGATATAGAGAACTTTTTCTTTCGAAAATAATAATACCCTCTCAATTTCTTCTAGGCTTCCACGCTCTTAAACATCCATGTAAACGACATCCCCACTGCTAACAATACTGAAATTTCCGTGTATGCTGACGACACAGCGATACTTTGTAAACACAAAGTGCCAGCCTTCATCTCATATGTAATCATACGATACCTAACATAGATTGACGATTGGTTTACCAAGTGGAAAATAGCCATCAGCACATCAAAAACAGAAGCCATTTTTTTCACTAGATACGAAAAAGCACCAGGCATTTACAGCAGAGAGAATAGAATCCCCTGGTCTAATAAAGTTAAATGCATAGAAATATTCCTTGTTAAAAAATTCTCACTTTCAAATAATATGTAAGTTTTATTGGAGAAAAATTTTAAAAAGCCGTTCATAAATTCTACCCCATAATTTCCAGAAAGTCTCAAGATTAAGTATTTGAAACAAAATGCTTATCTACTCACTGATCCTATAACCGATCCTGACCTACTTCTCCCCTGCTTGGGGAAATGCAGCAAATATTAATTATTTAGAAAGTGCACAAAATTTAACTGCCAGGTAAACTCTTAACACTCCTTGGTTTAAGAGGAATGTAGACTTCTGATCTGCGAGTAAAATAACCAATATTAGGCAAACGACCAAGTGAAATGGTACCAATTTTTCAATTCTTACTATTAGCTCTCACTCTTTATATGTTTATTTATTTATCTTGGTGGAATTTTCAATCGTTAATAAAATACATTTTAAAACGCTCAATTGAGCTGAAATTTTATATACATGATTATTTTAGATGACAATACAATAATTTAATTATAAATAATAAAAATTAAATGATTAAAACTAATTATTTGAAGAATTACAAATACACAACCACGTTGATATCATTTTTGGCGACTTATGTCAAAACTTGAAGAGGTTTTTTTCTCACGTTTTAAAGCTTTCAGTTGAACTGAAATTTTATGGACACGATTGTTTTGAATGACAATACGATACTTTAATGTAAATTTATAAAAATTAATGACCACTTAATGTTGTGATTCTATCCTATGTATATACATATTTATATTAATTGTAACTATTTAACAAAAAGTAGCTAAAATAAAATTTTCATTTGTTGATCTAAGTAGGAATTAATTAATTTTTTTTTATTACTTGTTTCAAATAAAATTAAGATCTCTGACAATTAATCGATCACTAGCATCGAAAAATATATACTTCTTATCTAAATTTCCACAGACCCAAATCATTCCTAATTGATCCTGCTTTTCTTTAATTCCTAAATATGTTTTCTTTTATCTACATGATTTATCTTTTATTTTTATTCTTAAATTTTCATCATTTACTGTTCAATGATTGATCGAGTGTCTCACCTAAACTTAAATGCAAAAATAGCCAACCTCTCTGATGAGGCGTTCACAGAAAAGCTCCACTGGATACCAACTCATTTTAAATGTTTACATCCAAATATTTTTTTTCTTTAAATTGGACTCCTTTGCGGCAACGGGATTGGCATGGCTTCACCCATTTCCGTGACGGCAAGTTTGTCAGGCCCAGGTTCTGTTCCTTACTTGTGGCCTTTGTTTTATTTTATATTTGTAAATATATTCATATCCAAGCCGTTTTTAATTTTATTATTTTTCATTTTCCTTTTTATTATTAAAATTTTTCAATATTATTTCTTAAAATGGGCAATTTGAAAGAATGTTAATGCCATCCAAATTGTTCTGAAAAGAGATAATGTTTCAGACGAACAAAATTCTTCAACCACTCCAAATTAAAACTTTAGAAATTTATTGATGCAATGAAGATTTTAAGTATTAGTTAAATAATTATAATGATGCTTTATTATGCCGTCGTAGAAATTTGTAGTTATTTATATAACACATAATACTATCTGACAAGGAAAACTAATATATTGCATTTAGAAAGTTAATTGTCTTAACCATTGAAGTTGTTATAGCATTTTTCTGCAATAGTCATTACTTAAGAAATATTAAAATGAACAATATGAACCACACAAACAATTTTATAACAAATGCTAAAATTTCATTTTTATACAAATTTTAAATTTTGAAGTACATATGATTACATCATTTCGATATTAGAAAGGAAAATAAATTCCTATTATGATTCGGGGGAATTGGTGCCTTTAATAATGGTAGTAAAAGATTTCAAATTCAGAAGAGTCATGTTTAACATTATTAATGCAGAGGATATTATTTATTAAGATTTCACCTACCTTAACAAACATTGGTATTTTTATTCTTGCTAACTTATTTTGTTGCAAATACTTTGTATACTTGTGTGTGTGTGTGTGTGTGAAAAAGGTTTAATTTAAACTATATTCTACTTTTTACATAAGTGAGACATGTTCGTTTCAATAATATGGAGGAAGTTCCAAGAATAATTTTCGTCATTTTTTTTCGATGGAAACTTTATAGTCAAAGAAAAAAATACATCATAATATCATGAACACCTTAAATAATTTTTACAAGTAGCCACCGACTTGAATTTTGTGGGTTGCAATCATTTTGAAGAAACCACCCTGGTGAAACTCAGTATCCTGCGATACAATGAATTATTGTAGAGCCTGCAATGTTGTTCTCAATCGTGAATGTGGAGGGATGCCCACTTCAATCTTCAACTTCCACAGTCTGCCTTTCTTCACTAAACATACAACACTAGTAACCAACCTTTTGATGAGACATGTGGTTGACCACGTGTTTTTCGTACTGAATAAGAGTCTTCTTTCTATTGGCGCCAACATATGTCGGCCATCGTGATTCGTACTCAAATAATCTGGGTCACACTGGTGAATTGCTACAACCTCTTCTTTGGCGCTCTGCGTATGCGTCATTCTAGGTTGACGTCCTTTCTGATGCTCAACCAGCAATTGATTTGGCTTATAATAATGATTGCTTTTGTTTATCTAATATACCATCTTCTCTTTAAAAAAAACAAACGATGAATTTTATTTTCGGAACATTTTTTTATACTTCGAAAAATACTCTTGGGAATTGTCATTAAATCATTCAGAAATCGTTCTTTTGAAGGTTTCTTAACTCGAATGTTAAACTTGGTTGAGGCCCAAAGGTCGCGGGTGTGAGAAGGTTCGAGGAAGAAGTAGACGTCATCATAAAATAAGCTATCTTTATTCAATCTTAAACACTTTACGATATATGCAATTTGTAACTTAACTCTGGGAATATGACATACTAACCACTAATCGGGTAACTAGATTATCGAATGTACTTATCTGAGTTTGAAGCTCCTTGCTATGTCCCTTCTCGAAGACCGATGGCCCCGTCAGCTCCAAAAGGTTACTTCCACTATTTCTGGTGGATTCTACGTTGGCGGTTCAAGATTGCTCCAAAATGGCTCCACCAGTAACTGTCCACCTATTCTAATACTTTGATTTCTCTCTTAACCATTAACCCACATACTTAAATAGTTGTTATATTTACATAAAATCAAGTCATCTCTACCGAAAACGGATTTTAAATTAAAATCACAGATAAAGAATATTTGGCCCAAGATTATTAGTAGAAGTACTCGAATAGTACCCTTTACAACTTTGTTACGCATTTGAAAACTTTCCTTTTCACTTTTTGTTTATAATTCCATTATTAATTTAAAATTCTTATATGTTTTTCTCGCATCATTTTAAACATTATATCATAGTTTAAATTTCGTTAAAAAACATTTTTCAATCTACCAAACAGATTCCATGTATTGCCTTCAAAATTTAAATTAATTCAAAAACTTCTTGTGCATTAATAATTTTTATTTCGTATTTTATATTGATATAAATTTTCCAAACTGTTGTATAGTATGTATATTGATTCAAATAATACGCTTAATATTTACCCATTTAGTTTTTAGTAACCTATAAGGAGGGTTTCCTCAAATTTTCCAACAGCTTTTTCTGCTTGACGTCGCAACTTTAAGTGAGGAGTTAGTATACCTCCCAGCCATGGTATCCCCAGAGAATGATTAATGTGTTCACGTAAAATTTCCATTCCATCCCTCGAATACCCCTCGTGCTTCCGGACATTTAAAGCACCCCTTTTGTTGAACAGAATCTCTAACCCCACCAGATCGTTCGAAAACACCTTTAGAATGAAAAGAATTAACTTTTCTCTGTGAGCATGTCTTAATTTAGTTTGTTCCTTAGGGAGATATTAATATCAAAATGTAACAAAAATAATTATTGAAATAGTGAGAAATGGACAGAAAGTAATTGATTTAAATGCAATTATGAATTATATTAAATTTATTACTGGAAATTGGTTTCATTGAAATGTGTATTGCTCTAAACTTTTATGATAAGGCTCTTTAGTTCACAAATATTTTTAGAAACGAATTTCAGTTTTTAATTTATGTTCGCAAAGAAGTTCACGTCAATTAGATCTTTTCATTAATAATATTAATAAATAATCGTTTGCAAAATAATGGTAAAATATATTCGAATTTTAAGCAATAACATAAACAGCGTATCATACCCTCAAATTAATATTCAATTAATGTTTCATTGTATTTGTGGTATTTTATGTACTTGTTGATGATTTTGTTAGGGACAAATTTTTACTACATTTGCAGAACTTGTTGTTTTTAATATATGGGTTTTTAAAAAGAGCTGTAAAAAATTATAATGTAATAAAACATTAACATATATATATAAGGCAAACACTGAAAAAAAACCTCACAAACTTTTAAATTATTTAACTATATTACCGTAAAATCTGGCGTATAACGCGCACCTATACTTTCAAGCTGATTTTTTGATTTTAAGTTATGCTTGTCGTAAAACGCGCTTCCCCTTTTTTTACGAAGGAACCTGCAATGTACGTTTGCAATGCTATTATGTTTAAAAAGCCATTTAATCGAGGTATTACTCCAGAATTTTGAAAAAAATAGTTTAGTTCCAGCAAAACAGTCCTACATTTCTTTTAAATAAACAGTATTCCGATTTTTGTAGAAGTCTGAGTTTTTTCTATGCATACCTCTTTTTTCTATTTTTGAAACTATCATTTTTATACCCGGCGTATAACGCTCACCCGTATATCTTGATCTTATTTTTTGTGATAAAAGTGCGCGTTATATGTCGAATTTTAAGGTTTATAGAAGATAATTTTTACATATTTCATTTTTAAAAGTGTACTGAAAAAACGAATTCTAGAATATCATTATGATTTATATTTTTAGATTTGCATTCATTTCAAAAATACTTAATATTAAATTTTCAGTCTTTATTTCTAGTTCAAATATATATATAATTAATCTTTAAACATTCTTTTGTTACATACATATTAAGGTGATTGCAATATACTTCTTTTGATGATATTCTATATGCATTATTCAAACTATTGAACATGTATTTTTTTAAAATTATAGATTTTAAACCATTTTAAATTTTTTTGTACATTATTTTTTAAAAGAAAATTAATATGACTGATAAGTTTTGGCTTTTAACAAAAGCTAAATAATTTACTTATTGAGTCATTTGTCGGGATGCTTCTTTAGTAAATCATAAAGTAAAATAAATTGAACAATTGAATACATGTAATTCAATTGTTAATTTTCAAAATATCTAATATAATCATCATTTAAGATAACGTAGAATGGATGTATATTATTTCTTGCAAACGTGATTTCATAAAAGTTTTAAAGAAAATATTTTTGTTTCTAATTTAAAAGACTAATTTTTCTGTATGTGGTAATTTTTTATAAATTTTAAAATTTACCTCTCAGTAACTTGGAAAGAATGTGTGCATATAATTTTCCATTTATAGACAAACATTTCAGGAAGAAAACTAATTTAATAATTATAATCATGTTTAATTTCTCATAAAAAAAAAAGATTGATATTAATTCTAAATCATTGTGTTATCATTACATCTGAAAAATAATCTACTTTACACAGTCCTAAGCTTTCATATTTTATTAGTTGATTATATTATCCCTAAGTAATAAATGTTGTTATAAAGTTTCATTTGACTGAATTAATTTTGATCAGAAAAGTATATATATAGTAATATTTGAAGCGCTAGAACATATCTTAATTTTACAATTAATTTGAGATAATTTATATAAATTGAACTATTTTTTTCAAGTTTCTCTTATTTATTTCAAAATCGAACATCAGAAAAATTCGTACGAGGTGTGAAACAAAAAATAAACCGGATTGGTCCAATAAATCCTTTTACGTACACGATGTCCGTGACGTTATCACCCTCAAAGTAGTTTCCTTCAGCATTCATGCACTTCTGCATTCGGTGCTGCCATTGCTGGTAACAGTTCTAAAATGAGGTTTTTTGGAAGACCTTTCATAAGATTCTCCGTTTTTGCGTGAACCTCTTCAACTGAGGTAAAATGGGTTCCCATTAACCATTTATCTACCGCATTATGATTTAGTGCAGTTTTTTCATGCAATATTTGTTCTTCTGAATCACTACGTTGAAAATTAAGGGATATACATAAAAAAAATGCTCAACTTTGGGAAATTTAATCCGTTAGAGCTAATTAATTAATTAAAGATATTCAGCTGTAAAATTAATTATATACACTGCTCACTTAAAATAAATAGTCAACTCGTTTTCTAAGGTCTTCATTAACATACAAAAAAATGACACTTACCTTTTGACATTAACAATTTTTTCGGAACAAAAATGATAATCTTCGTAATCGGCTGAAAACGCCGTCAGCTGAAAACGCAATTTCTGATATAAAACTATTCGCCTTCCCCGCTAAAATACTCACCATAGAACCCGTGCTGCCATATATCTTGGAAGAGTGGATTTAAAAGAATATTTTTGCTAAGTATCGTCAGAGTATTCATAAAAAAAAATTATTCTATGTAATTTTAAAGTGAGTGGTACTTATAAGTACCGTCGGTTGAGGAAGGGTTAGTCAAGATTTAACTGTAGGAAATAAAAAACAAGTAATATAAAAAAAATAGTTTTTAAGTCCATTCCTACTTAGATCAACAACGAAAAATTTTATTTTAGTTACTGTTTATTAAATAGTTACAATTAATATAAATATGTATATACATGGGACAGAATCACCACATTAAGTGGTAATTAGTTTTTTTTAATTATCATTAAAGTATCGTATTGTCCTTTTAATTTCAGTCCAACTGAATGCTTTAACACGTGAGAAAAAAACCTTTTCAAGTTTTGACACAAGTCGCCAAAAGGGTCGCTAAGTCGCCAACGTGGCTGTATTTGTAATTCTTTAAATAATTAATTAGTTTTAATCAATTAATTTTTATTAATTATAATTAAATTATATGGTATTGTCATCCAAAATGATCCTGTATATAAAATTTCAGCTCAATTCAGCGCTTTAAAGTGTATTTTATTAACGATTGAAAATTCCACCAAGATAAATAAATAAATATACAAATATATAAATAAATAAATAAATATATAGCCAGTGTGCGAGATAATATTAGGAATTGAAAAAAGTCGTATGAGGCCAAATGAGATAAATAAGGAGGATGCCCCATCACAATAATATTTTTGTTGGTCAGAAACTGCTGGACAGATAGGGCCATGTGAGCGGATGCATTTTCTTGGTGCAGCAGCCAGCCATCACTCCCCAATTCTGGACCTTTTTTCCTAATTTCTTCAAGAAGTATTTTTACTACTGCAATGTAATAGTGATTATTAACATTCTGACCACTAATGTGAAATTTATTTCACACATATCACGAATTTCAGCAATGTTTTGGTCTGCAATCGCTGAACTTGGGTGTCGAGACAGTTAATCTTTTTCCACACTGTCCCCTTACCCTGAAAACCGCTTATGCCATTCAAAGACATGTGCACGAGAGAAAGTTTCATCTCAATAAGCCTCGGTTAACCCTTTAACTGTCAAGTTATTCTGATGATTTGGGTACACAAATTGTCCAATTTTTTTTGAACCAAAGAACTTCTAACCTCTAACCTTTGAAGTCTTCAGTGAAGTGCTGCCATCTATTGAGTTGAGCGCACATTAATTTTCCCGAGAATCAGTCGGGTTTGACAAAGACATGAAGCCGAAATAAACGTCTCCAGATATATATTCGGGTAAAACATTACGATACACTAAAAAAAATTACCCCGAGTAATACTACTGCGTGACATTTTCGAACACCAGTGCTGTTCCCTAGATTATCTCGGGCATGACAGTTAAAAGGTTAACATTTGAAATGCTTTAATGGCTGATATATTAAAAAGAAACTTGATGTTGACTCGACATTTTTTCGGCAGAATGTGGTTGCACGTGTTGACTCAATGACGCAGTACTCCCAACTGGCGTGAAAGGTTTTGGCAAAACTGGCCACATGGATAGCGGATATGCATGGTATGACGTTACCAATACGGTTGTTGTCAACTCCACTCTTTTTTCAAGTTACATATTTATTCTCGTTTTGTGTGTGTGTGTGTGTCGCACTTTGTACAAGGACATAAAAACAATATTTTTGTTCAGATATGAATTTTCTTGTAAAACGTTTGTACTCGTTCGCTTTAGACTATTCAACAGAATGGAATTATTTGATAACCAACAAAATGTTTTTATTATTGAAATGCATTTAAAAATTTTATAAAAGTTTATTATTTTATACTATTAAACGTTATTTGATTCTTCTTTTGTTTTAAGCTTGTCTATTTCGATATTTATAATTATTTGATATTAGAAAAAGGATTTTTTTCACAACGCTTTAGCTAGGTTCAAAGAGATGTCGAACTTTTTGATAAGAAAAGCCTTTTCTTCATCTAAATTATTTAGTAATTGTTTTAAAGGGGGAAAACCAAATTATTAATCTCTATAAAAGGGGATAAATTTTAAAAAAATAAAACATTCTAAATTTGGGTTATTTGTTATGGTTAGAAAGTTAACTATATTTTGGGGAACAAAAAAAATTTAAAAAATTACATAACATTTATTCAATTTTTAATTATGTTTTTTTTTTGAATATCCTTTTCGGTAAAAAATGTATAATATAAACACATACTACAATTTTGAAAAAAAAATTGAAACAATATAAAACTGGGGAAAATATATCTCAATTTTTAAAATTACATAAAACGTAGTTCCATTTAAAAATTTTGATCGTTTGATTACATCTTTTAAGTTGTTTTCTTTTGAAATTTTTTTAAAAATTATTATTAAAATTATTTTCCATTACTTCGAAATGTAATTTTAACTACCTAAAAAATGTTAAAATTGAGCAGTTAGTTACTAAATATCTTCAACAAAAAATCTGTCTTTTTTCTGATCACTTTTTAAAAAAAGAGTTGTCCTATTCCCCCAATTTTAAATTAATTAATTCACAGGTTTTTTTACCCTTTTTAGAAAAATAAGTATACAAAATAAAAATGTATGTTATTTTGTATCAATCTAAAACTTTTTCCCTTGATTTTGTTATTTACCTTTATAAAAAGTCTACTTTAAAAATTTTCTATCATTTTGTTAATAAAATGGTTTTCAGCACATGTCGAAATATTAATTGAAAAAAAAATGTTTCCCCCTCATGCTTTTAATTTTAGCGGTTCGTGTAAAGCAATCATTTTACTATTAACCTAAAAAAGTTTTAAAAAATTCTCAGCTTAAAAATTTTTTCACGGAACAATTTGTAATTTTGCAATACGAGTCATCTAAACGAAGGCGTCAATAATTATTCCAATTTTAATACCAATGAGTAAAAAAAAAAAAAAATCTATGATCCAAACACTACTAAATATAAATTAAAAGTCATATTTTATATAAATTTTTTTTGGAAGTTTAAATACATTTTTGTCAAGAAAAGAAAATCATTCCTAAAACCACAAAACTATACCCAGAGGGGATGATGACACATTAAACACGCACTACCCAAAAAAAGTAAATATACTCTTCACGTATTTTTTTGAAGGGGTTTTTGGGTACAGAAGATTGTTGGGAAAGAAGAAACGGGATTATATATTTCGGGATTATTCATCATGAAGGACTTTTTTTTATTCCATAGAGCAGTCCCTATTATCAGCGCCCTGCCAGAAGTAAATTTCAAAGATTGATGGAGCCCTCCAAATAGTGCTGAAAATTTCAGAATAAGTTTTCCCGTTATTTCCGCGCACGGTAGAAAATATCAAAACCTTTTCAAAGTAAATACTGGAATTTGGGAAATTGAGGAGCAAAATAGAACGAAATCTGTTTAAAAAATTTTTATTGCTTATTGTTGAGGTTCATTTTTTTAAATATACAAACTTCGTTTTGGAAGAAATTTCATCTGCAGCTATGAGTATGAAGACATTTGTTTAAACCCCTTTAACGAATTACCCAAACAATGGACCCCAAAATTGCCCCCAACCGGTGGGGGTAGAGTACTGATATATTATCTTCTTTCTATTTTTTGATTTGCACATACTGTAAGACCCCGCTTAACGCTGTTTCGGTTTATGCTCTTTATTTCACCCGGGAATTCCCCGAAATTGCTCCAGCGCTACGGGATTCCCAAATTTTAGGTTTCAAAATATGTACATAATAACCCAAAAACATGTAGTTGTGTTTTGGGTTTGGGTGGTGCGTAGGGAAAGCATTTTTTATTTGAAACATTTGTTGAATTTTTGTGTAAAATTTATATAATATAAACGATTAATAAGTGATAAATATTATGATCTTTAGTTTTTATATGGGGGATAATGAAAACAAGAAAAAAAAAGCAACAGAAAAAAAAATTTCACTCGAAACTAAAATGCAAGTGATTAGAAGATTAGATTCTAAAAAACGTCAAATTCAAATTATTGCTGCATTGAATTTGAAGTTTTTCAGGATGCCTTTTGACAAAAAAAGGGAGAAAATTGGAAACACAGAATACACTGAATGATCTGATTGACTTTAAAATTTTATTTGTTTTTTTTGATATATTCGTTTATATTGTTTTTATTTTTAAAAAAAAAATGTTTGGTTTTATTTTTATTAAAACATAATTATTAAATTTTTAAAGTCTAACCAATTTTCATCCATCTTCCCCTAACCCCATTATTTACATGTTAAGATAGCCTTTTTGCCCGTTTCTCATTACCCCATTTTTAAAGGAACGTATCCCCCCGATAAGAAAGGGTCCTGTTTTTTATTTTACAGTAAGATAATTAGTGCTGGTGTTTTACGAGATGCAAAAAGAGATCCTCAGCCGGGGTTTCTTTTTTGGTGAAGGTGAGAATTTTTTTCTTTAAAGACAGAAATTAAGATCTTCAAAATATTGATAAAGAACAGGATTGGGGAAGACAATGTGCAATTTGTTGCTTGAAGTAAAAAGGGGGAAAAAATAATCCAAAAAAACCGATATTACTCAGCCCCCATTGCAAATAAAATTTTTTTTTGTCGCAAAAATGCGCACACGCAATCCTGAACCGTTAGAAAAGAGGCACGAACGTGAAATTTTGTAAGTATGAGATAAATTATTTTAGCATATATAAAACATTTTGTCATAAAAATGTACTACTAAAAAACAAACGTTATTAGTTTTGTTTAATTTTTAACAAATATTGGTGAAAAATTTAAAAGTGAAAATTAAAAAAATTCTTCTATTTTCGCATTCCCGTTAAGCCGCCAAAAGGGACGCGCCACCCTAGGGAGGCGTAGTAACTCTGCAAGGGGGCGTGAGCATATTGAAAAGTCGTAAACAGAAGATTATTTTAAAAAATATTAATTTACTAAAAGTAAACACGAGCAAAATACATATTATGACTTAATTACACTGATTAAAATAAAACTCACATAATTGCGCATATTTACATTGATATAATAACCTTATAAATGTATCAGTACCGCCCGATGTATTTTATAATTAATGTAACAATACTAAGTTAAGAACAAGTTTAATAATTAACAGTGATCCCATGTGGGCTTGTCATACATAAAATTACATACAAGAATTAAATCTTATCTTGATAAGGGAGTTTTTAAATTAATCCCTTAAATGCCCCAAAAATTACTATTTTGTCCCCCCAAAGCCACTGTTTTTACGTAGGCACGCGCAAATGTTTGCGGGGGGGGGAAAAAAAGGTAATAAGCAAATCCTCTGAAATATGTAAATTTCCGCACATACTTTTGGTTCTTTTATTGTAACCAAAGCCTTTGGGAAAAGTTTTTGGGTAGCAATGCACGGAAAAAATCGTACTTGGGAAAAACGATATATATGTCCGGGACAACGAATCTTTTTGGGTGAGCGAGACGTTTATATGCGTTGGTGGCACTTAAGAGGTTCAAGTCGCATTGTAACTTTAGCATCAAAGTATATTATTTTTGAATTCAATACATTGTTATTATAAGGAAGGGGGGCGCGATGAAAATCATGATTGAATATTGGGTCGCAGATGTTGAAAGTTTGAGAAGAACTGTGTTAAGAATAATTGTTATTTGCAAAAAAAAATTTTGGGAAATTTTTAAAAATTTTAGGCAAAAAAAAAAAAAAAAATATTGTTCAAGGGGGGAAAATTTAATCGAGTATTTTTCTTTGGGTAGTTTTTTGCTTTTGGCGTTTTTTTTAAAGAATGAATTTTCAACGTCCACAAAACACCTTTCAACCCTACTTTTTCTATACCGCTGACTATTTATTTGTTATTCAGTAGTTTACTTTGAATAAGGAGTGGTTCTAGCCTAAAGTGCCTAATTGGCTGGATGAAAGAAAACTCGAGTTAAGGGATCCACAGCGAACCTTTTTTTGAAAAAAAAATGGATATTTTGATATTTTGTGCGCAAGATTTGAATACGGTATAAAAGTGTTGGGGAAAATTTTTTTTAATAAAATGATTTAAATAAATAATTTCAAAAAAAAAACATAAAATGAATTTTCAAAACATCTCCTTTTTTTAAAAAAAGTTCTAAAAAATATTTTCCTGTACACAGCTCAGACCTCTGCACAGATCCTGAACTAGGATTTTTGAAATCCTAGTTCAGGATATAGAAGTGGATTTATCCATATTTTAGTACAACAGAGGAGATAAAGTTTAAGTAGAAAACGCCGATAGTTATTTCAATTGGCCCTCTGGAGAAGTCTTTACTTTATACATGGAAAATATTATTATTATAGAAGTATTTTCTTAAAAAGCAGAATGTTTTGAAAATAGATTATTCTATGATAAAATTTTGCCATTGATATTGCATTTAATCATTTTTTTTTTGTCATAATATCCTTAAAACAATTTTATACACGTATTCTAATCTAGGTGACACTAAATATCATAAATAATATCCATTTCTACGCTTTTGCAAAATCACGGTTCCGTAAGTAATCGGATACCTTAAGAGAGGTTCTTCCTCACAGATAATCCAGCGTTGCATTTTCTGCAATGAAATCAAATTTCGTTGTGGATTTCATTGCTATTTTATTTCATTATTTTGAACAACATTGTTGAGACTTTCATTATTATAAATTTAATTTTTAAGAAATTCATTTATTACGAATTTCACTGTTACGTGTTTAGTTGCTTTGAATTTTATTGCTTTAAATTTTCTTTGTTTTGAATTTAAATATTAAGATTATTACTGTTACGAATTCCATCATTTCAAATACCTCTTAACGGATTTTACTTATGTTCTTTAAAATTCCATGATTTTTTTCAAATAAGTAACACAATCCTTCCTACAACCATATGCTAAGAAAAGAGATAGCTGTTACTTGTTAAAAGCTGATACTTCTGAAGACAATCTGTTATTTAGAAGACGTATTTATGTTATTTTCAAAGAGGTAAAATAATTTTCAAACTATCATTTTATTTCCCATCAATTTTACTCCGGTCTTTTTATCTTGACGAGTAAAAAAATTCCTTTTATTTGATTTAAAATCAAACACACACACACAAAAGTTAAGAAATTTACATTCAGGTATCACCATCCATATATTACTTTATTTGATAAACATAGGTAAACTTATTAACCTATCTTATTAACAATGTCGCCTTACCATGCATTAGATTTTAATATGAAAATATTTTCCCTTCGTGTAAACATTTGCTCTTTATTAGTAAACTAAACTTCTTAATTTATCGCGGCTCAAGTTTATTCTTAACAACTGTGCTAATATTTAATCAAATTCTATTGAGATAATTTTTCTCGTTTGGCCTTCGTCATATTTTTGTTCAACTTGTCTGTGAATTTTTCCTTCGAAAATCACTTGAGACACTTAAATTAGTTTAATTGTTACGTGTATTTAATTAGATTAAGAACTCGGTATCGCATTTTACAAATTACATTTCAGGATTGTTTTGGGAATATCATTTGTGAAATACGATACACGGATAGGGAAAAAAGATTTAAGATGCTTAAATAATAGTATTTCTCGAAAAGAAGGATGAATTTTAAAAAATACTCCTAATACCATCATGATAAATGTAATAAATACGACGTTTAGTTATTATTTTATTGTTAATCCAATCAGTAGCATTTAAAAATAAACACTAGTATAATCATCTTATACCTTCATGGCACGTTTTTCATGCAGAGAATAATAAACTAGGAGTAAATATATCATCCTCTTTACACCTTCTCCTAGGTTATTAGAGCTATAGATGTATTTACAGCTAGCTTTCTTCAACTTTAGATCTTTACTTATCTATTCTGAATAATTTTTCACGGAATATATATTCTTAAAGTGCAGTGAAAAAAATAGATAAGATCAATTTTTTCTAGAGTTTGTTAATAAGTAATGCTTAATATTCCTACTTCGTATAATAAGTAAATATTTTCCTAGTAAAATAATTGTTATTTTGTTATAGTGTAATGGAAAGGATTGTTAGCTAACGCTGAAACAAATTTGGAAAAGGAAAGTTACTATTCTAGAATGTATAAAATAACTGTTAACTTACACATTTTGTATACATCCCACACACAAATGTATACTTATATAAATACTTTATTCTGGTATTAGCCTTAAAAAATATGTTTTGCTTTATTTACCAAGTTCCCCCCACAAACATCAGAAAATAAATTAAAAAAAAATTAAATAATATTTTATGGAATGCATTGTGTAATAAATATTTTTTCAGAGCGACGACTTACAAAGCAATTTATTGTAAGCTGCTTTTGTAATAAATTTTAAACTAAAAGAAAAGAACGAAGTGATTTTCAAAATCATGTAATGTACACTGATTATCATAAATTAAGAAAAAATATCACAGAAATAACGATAACTCGCCCAAAAATCTCAATAAAATTTAAGCATTTTGGTGAGGAAAAGGAGCTGAACGATATTACATTATACAAAAGAGTGACAATGCAGTTGAAATACGTCATTTGCTAGGAGTATAAAAATGGATGTCTCCGAGTAAAGCGGCAATTGTAGCTGCGTGTCTGAGTTTAAAAATCTGGTATAGAGCGAACTTGTAACAATAACCTCCAGGCATTATCGCGCAAGTGACCTATTGGGAGACTAGAAGCAGGAGAAAGTCAGATAGAAGTGGCGAGATAGCTGAATCTGAGTCCACACTCGTGATTCATACACTTTGACAAGAATTTCTGATCCCAGATTCGGTATTCAGGAGGTTTAACTAAGAAGGATCTCGCTCTACCACGAGTGCGGATCACCGATATTTATCATTATGCGCATGAAAGAATAAAACCGCAACTGCAGATAAACTTAGATACTCCCTTGCTGTAAGATACGAAAGGTTGGTATCAAAGTCAATCTTGTGCCAAAGGCTCCACGAATGTGGTCTTAATGCTGGGTGACCAGTCATTTTCGTCTCTCACACATCATGCAGCAGGCTGAAACGTTTGCAGTGGGAGCAACATGTCCACTGGAGGGCTGTTCACTTATCGGATGAGTCCAGGTTTAACCTCGAAAGCGAAAGTAGAGGTGTTTTCTTTTGGATAGAACCCAGAAAACTGTATTGGTACTTACATATTGTCTCAACAATGCCAAAGTTCAAGATAACTCGCCAAGTTGGCAATCCAGATTTCGCATGTGTCGTACGCGCTGAATTGGCAACCAAGTGCTTCGTTTCATACAATGTCGCTAATACGGTTGTGATGATACGTGAGTGCCTCTATATTCCATATGATCTGGTACTCGTTCTTTTTGATTCTGAATCTTTTAAAAGAATAAAAATTGCTCCAATTTAATGACGGATCATCAAAAATTTTTTACCTCCGGCTTACGATCGTTGTTCAAAATCAACAATGATAAAAGTATGATAAAACGAACAAAAGACAAAAATCCGATGGCTAATTGTAAAGTATTTCGAACGGTTTTTTTAAAAAAAATAAATAAATAAAATAAAATAAACAAGAAATATAATTAAAATTATTTATGATGTAGAATGCCTACAAAAGCAACAGCATATATGATTTCTCTTAAAATATACATATATTTCTCCCAAATATATTACATTAATTTACTTTGAAAATTTTATTATATTACAAATGCCTGTTAATGCGCAGTGTTTGTACTTGTAATAGCTAATTCAATTTATACAGTATTAAAAATCTTCTGAAAGTTGAGAAAATTCTAAAATTTGTAGATCGTAATTTATCTTTTTCTTGAATAAGAATTGCAAATTCATTTCGTACATAAAATAAGTGTCAACTAATGTGTGTATTATAGTATATAATTTAAATATGTTGTTTGAAATTTTTATGAAAACGTCTGTAATTGCATGTTTCTTTGTTATTTACAAACATAATGTGACATTTCATTTTTATTCAAACTTTAATTTCATGCCGTTAAGTCGGCTAATGTAAAAGAATTAAATAACAAAGTGTTTTGAAATGTTATTGAAGTTTAATGTAAATATATTCTATCCATTATGCATTAATGTTAGTTTGTATTTTACACTATTTCAAATACTAATTGGTTCTCGCAATGTTTTGTTTGCGAACTATAACATTTCGTAAAGGGCTTACTGTAACATTTCTCCAACGTAATTGCTACTAATATTTTGATCAAAATACTTAATAGTCTTAACTTTATTTTCCAATTACACTGCAATCATTAAACATAAAAAAAAAAAGTTGTTATTACATTTGACTCTAACATTATTTTGAAGAGTTAAGCAAATGGTTTATGTATATTACTGTCTATAAATGACGTAATTATTTTAGAAAATTAGAGTTAAAAGAAATTTTAATAGGAAATTATGCTAGTAAAATAATTCAATTTAGAAAATTTTAGCTAGTTAGTAAAATTGGAAAGTAAGAAAACGTAGTTAAACTAGAAAATAAAAAGGAAGCTATATATTTTTTAATCTACAATTTTCTTAAAGTAGGAAAATTTTTTTGAAATATTTAATTTTGAGATTTTATCGGGCGGAGTTTCTCTATTACTACTTTTTTATGAGGATGACTTTTTATGTAAAGAAATATTAGATGTTTTATACTTGGATAAGGAAATAAAAAAAGAAAATGTATGAATAATCCAAAATTGATATTAAGTATTGAAACTAGAAAAAAGAAAAAGAAAAAAAAAAATGCTCAGAAGTTGAATGCTTTGTGATGACTTTTCAAAATTAACACTATTTTAGATATATACGCATTTTAAAACATATTTAATGCCTCTTATATAAGTAATACACTCGGTATAACGTAAAAAATCATCAATATAATACAAAAAGAAAATAAAAAGTTTTATCCTAAAGCAAATATAATTGAACTGTACATTTATTTAATTTACATACAAACCAAACGGTATTAATTCGAATGAAATGCTCAAACGAAAAAAAAAAAAAAACGAAAGTAATAATTAAAATCTCAACATTTATGGAAACAGTTCTAAATGATGATTATACGAGGGTCACATTCTGAAATTTTTGAGATACACCTAGGTTTTTAAAGTTATACAAAATTTTAGAAGTGGTCAAAGTAGTCTCCTCCAGCTTTAATGTGCTTTTGTAGACGAATTTTCCACAGAATAATTGCCTCAAACCATTCGTTTTTTGAAATTGATGAAAAATAGCCACATCTATAGACACATCAATCGCTTCCTCTGAACGAAAACGATGCCCACGTATGTTCTTTTTTAGATTAAAAAGTAACCAAAATTCACACATAGCTAGATATGGAGAATACGCTTCATGTTTTGTTTTACTTTGCTTTAATTTGTCTTTGTTGCAGAAATTCAACTTTTAATCCGGCTGTATCATAAGATGCATTGTGATGGTGAAGCATTAGTTCCATAACATTCACTTCTTGGAGAATTTCTGGAGGACATTTAGTGGTATACATGTTTGCTGTAACTGTCTTCTGTCCTTCCTACTTGATGGTTTTGACCAGTCCTGTACTTCTGACGAAAACGGCACACATTACTTTTATCATTGCTCGTTGTCTTTTCACCATTGTCGGCGAGAGATCATTTTTTAACGATATTCTTTGCTTTCTTGAAGTGTTGGATTTTCAACAAACGTTATGTAGGTTTCATTAATCGTTGCAATTTTAGAAAGGATGCGGGGATCACCATCATTTAGCAACATAAGGGTTTCTTGGCTGATTCTGACATGCTCCTTTGTTTGATGCTCAGTTAGGTTATTGGGAACTCACGGTAAACTACAGTTTTCATATGTAATTCTTAATGAATAATTGTGTAAATGGCTGTGGATCCAATGTAAAAAAAAAAGTTCCTTCTGTATCATTTGGTAGGTACAGTAATTATCATCCATTAACATTTTTCGTATGGCAGATACATTATGACAACCACGGCCTTTCTGTGTGTTCTTCATTCTTGCGACCTCTGCAAAATTCTTTAAAGCATCTGAATACAGCACGACAGAGATTCACCAACACATGCTAATTGCAGCGGCTAAATGTATTCCTCTTGATTTAACCCAGCTTTAAAGTCATAGAAAATCATAGCACGATAATGTTATCGCGTCAACTCAATTTTCTCTTCTGTCTAAAATTTATTCTACGCTAAACAACATGATAAAAGTCAGTAAAAAGTTGCCTGCTGTATTAAACTACTTGGTATTTTCAAATTAAATTGTAAATTTTTTTTGTAACTTCTCATCTGTGTGTATATCAAAAATTTCAGAGTAACCCTCGTATGAGTCAACGTTATTAAAATCGCGAAAAAACTGCATAAAGCCCGTCAAACGAAAGAGTAAGCAAGATAATATTTATACTAGTTATTCTTAGAGAGCACTCTATCTTATTTTTCAATCTGTTTTCCATTGTAATAAAAAAAATTGTTTGTAATCGTAATTCAGAATTATAAAAAAGTTATTTGAGTAATAAAACAATATATATATCTTAAATCATAACTCGTTAAATAAAATTTAAAATTTGTAAGACAAGATGTGACATTTGTGAATTTAAATCCAAATTCCACACTTTATCTGGAATATACCTTGTACAATAAATAAATATATTAAATACTTCACCTTAAAAAAGAGTAATACTGGACATATTCTGCCGTTTTACTCAACCTAGATATTTTTAGTAGCGATATTAGAGACACGGTTACGTATTTTGTCCAGAAAGAGTGTATCTTTACATCATAATATTACTTGAGAAAATACTTCTAATAATATTAGCATCTCGTAATATCACTAGAGAAAATATTATCTCACTTAAGCAACTTGAGTGTTATTTTAACAAAACAGCTTTGTAATATTTCCCTATTAAAGATAAATGTTATTAAAATGTATATGTAATAAATTTTACTGCTCTCATATTAGTTAATAGGTAAATATATTTCAAAAATTATTTTTCTGTTAAATCACAATTATGAAGCCCACTTGCTAGAGTGGTAGTGTACCGCGCTTCCATTTCACCTGTAAGGGGTTTAAATCCGTGCTGGGCTAAGTCACCTTGCTTAAGCAGTAACCACTGGGAGCTTTACGTCAAACTGACCATCTGACCGGAACATCTGCTTATACACTTCAGCACCCATGGTCAAAATAACTAAGTTGGGCACAGTTGGCTCTCACGGTGTTTTGCGTCACTGAGTTTAGTTTTTAAATCACAATTAATGATCTATTATTTGACTTTAACATCGCTTTTTCAATTCTTCATTAAATGAAGTATCCATTCTGTTGGTCAGGGGGAATTTTGTTAAATAAAACTCAAATGCCATCCAGCTAACAAGTATAACATTTTGGCTAATAATTGATATAATTTGTTCTAAAAACCTCCGTTGGAAGTTGGGGACAAAGATAAGTATATGATGTGTTATGCACAATGTGTGGCATAGTTATACGCAACGAAGCGGTACTATTCATTCATGGAGGGGGGGGAAGCGAAAAGGAACCAGTCCTGTCCATATTGATTCTTTAATTAAAAACTGGTGTATGATCTACAATTGAATAGTTCTATCTAAATTTTTTAAATGTTGACAAATATTATATTTATATACTCTTTTTACATTATATTGTTTGGTTCACTGTATTCCTGGGAGGAATGATTTAACAATAAAATAAATAAAAAAAAATACTGAACTTAGTTTTTCAAAGCTTTTTAAAAATTCTTTAAATATAAATTAATTTACATACGCACTCAGCACAAAGTTAGTTCTCAAAAAATTAAAATCTTTAAGATTATGTAAAATTCGTAATCCCGTGACTTTTGTTCGAAATGCAAGCGACAAACTATAACAAAATACCCAAAATTCGCTTCACAGCATAGAGTTTATTACTATATTTCCGGGTCTAAAGTAAAGTGCCTGGGTAGTAAATGTCACAAAAATGATTGATGGCATAGAAGTCTGTTTCATAATAGTTTTATTTACAAGCCGTTACCTTCCCTTTTATCAGGGTTTTTCACGATGTTGTATAATAATATCCTGTTTTTTTTTATTGACATTACCTGTTATCATTACACTTTTGATTGTATTCAAAGACATTTTAGAATCCTTCAGCTTTTTATTAAAAAATAGCAGCATAGATAATTAAAAAATGGGAGAGTGTTATCTATAATGCTCTTCCTTAATATTTCGGAATGTCTCTTGAATGTCGATTCCCTCAACACCTGTTCCCAGCGGATCTCTACCCAAAAAGGGAAATATGCTTGCTAAATAACATCCTTCCTTCACCTCTCTAACCTTCTTGAGAATCGATTTCCATAAAACTAAAATTTTTACTCAAAAGAAAACATGCTTACTAAATTTCAAGTCTATAGGTCAAATACTTTAGGTGATCATGTTATGACTGAGTGGGAGTGATCATTTTTTCTTATATATATATATATATATATATCTACTACTCAGGCTAAAGGCCCACTAAAGGGCCCTTTCCCTAGGTTTTTAAAAGAATAATAAAAAGGATTTAAATGAATTTAAATTTTGAATTTTAGAAAAAAAAATGATACTTCTTATAGATAAAAGATAATAAAAAATTTAAAAAAAACACTTTGTGATAGTTTATGTTGATAAAGCCCCGGGAAAATTATGCAATAATGTGAAAATATTACTATAGTAAATTAATAAATGACCCTTAAAAAAAAATAACAATGCATATAAAGTAAGTAAATTTGGTATGAAAGAAATTAAAAATTTAAAAATTTTGGCTTTTTGTAAACAATTAAATATTTCTAGCAATAAAATTAAATACCCCCCATATTTTTTTGACCCCTAAATTTCATAAAAATCCAGTAAAAACCCCCGGTGTAACAAATGGGTTAATACTTATATATCCAAATCGGGAAAAAAATTTTTTACAGACCATATTAAAAAGATACAATAGACAAATTTAAAGATACTTGTATTAAAAAAACAGCCATGATGTAAAAAAGAAGGTTGAGCAACAAGAGGTATTTTCAGTGCTTGGATTTGATTTCGAAGATTTATTTAATTCCATAAAAAATGGGAAGATATAATTCGGGTACTTTCAGATGCAAAATGAAAATATGGTTTGAATGATTACATTAGTTTTGAAAAGTTCAATACACTAATTGTTTTGTAATACAGGAAAAATTTTATTATTTTGATAACAAACTCTACAAACAAATCAAAGGATTGCCCCCAGGGTGGTCCAGCCAGTAAAAATCTCGTTTAACCTATATTTACACCACAAAGGAATCAAATCGAAGAAATAAAACCATCTTTGCATCTTATTAAGATACATAGATGATTTTTTTATAGGTCGCGATAATTAAATTTAAACCAAACTTTAAATTTTTTTACCCGGAATACCTAAAATTAATACAGAAAAATTTTTAACCCAGCAAAGTTAAATTTTTTTAGATTTAGAAAAATTTATTGACAACAAATTATACAGCAATATCTATGAAAAAAGGGGAAGCAGTTAACTTCAATGTCAAAAAGAAAACCGAACTTCAATAGCGTTTACATATATCAATATTTAGAAATAAAATTTTAAATTTTTGATGAAAATAAAAAATTTTTAACTCCCACCAATTTTGATAAATTCAAGAACATCCAGAAATTTATATTTTGTTGCATACAGAATGATTACCCCATCAACTTTTTAAAAAAATACATAGATAAAAAAAATTTTCTTAAAAATTTTTTTAAACTATAAATGCACAAATCCCCCCACACAAAATTAGGCCCCAAAGTCAGCTTGTTAGTGGCCCAGCTGTAAAAAGAATTTTTGACCACACACAGAATACATTATAGTATACACATAGACCAATATTTACACGACTACATTTTAAAATTTTTTTATGACCAATAAAACCCGTTTATGACCAATCAAGCAACTTTTTGCAATCTGTTTTGGGCATCTAATACCAAATGATTGAATTTTGTGGTGTGAGATTATGAATCATTTGGGTTGACATGGCATTAGTGGGTGTTGTGAGCAAAATATAGGAGTGGTAATTGTTGTATTAAATATGAAAAGAAAAAACGTTCAAAAAATTTTTGAATTGAATTATTGATAGAATGCTTTTTTGGGGAGTTTTTAATGATTTACGCCATTCATTTGTGAAAATAATTGGTTTTTAAATTTTAACTTTCGGTTTTTGACATTTTTTTACCTAAGGATGAGTGCGTCATCTTTTTGGGGTTCGAGGGGTTTACTTATGTTATATGCAATCAATTGTTTTAGAATTTTTAAAATTTTTTAAAATAATATCTTTCAGAATGCGATGGCGAATAGTTTAATTTTTCAAGTTTAATGGTTTTTTTTTAACTTTTAAATTTTTTAAATTTTTTAAAATTTTTTAGGTTTGGAAATTTTTTCGATTAATTTAACCCAAATTGCAATAGGAGGAAGGTTGGCGCCATCAAAAATAGTTTAACCCCCACTTATCGGTCCTAAGTCCGAGGTTGCACTTGGGTATTTTTTTAAATTTTTTTTTTTATAAATTTTTTTAAATTTTTTTTGAAAACGTTAAATTTTGTCTTCTATATTCCCATTATTTTCGAAATGGGATTTTTTTTTTAAAGGGATTCATTTAGTTTTTTGATTTTTTTTTTCCCGTGTTGTAATTGAATTATATATATTTAAATATATATATATATATATATATATATAATGATTTATGTAATATAAATATTTTCATTAATAAAAATAAAAATAAAACATCATCAGTTATGTAAAACTCTTTAATAAATCAATAAAAATGGATTAGAAAGATTAAAGTGGAGTTGTGATTAGTTTCTAATAAATCAAACAATATACTCTGAGTAAAAGATTACTATGAGTAATTAAAAAATTTTCTTTCAAAAATCAAGACGAAAGGGAAAAAATAAAAGCGCCGAAATTATTTTGGGCTATTTTTTTTAAAAAAACTTTAAAAAGCTAAAAAAACTTTTAGATCAATAAGAATAATGAAAACTATATAAATTAAGATATCAAATTCAGTATAATCCAAATAAAAATTAAGTAACTGTATAGATCTTATTTTTGGGGCAACTTTTTCCATAGAATTTTTTTCATTTTTTTTGGACTGGCGTTAAATGATGATCTAAAAGGAATATTAGTAAAATATAATTATATCCAAATGAGAAAAATACAAACACTGGAAATACATCTGATTTAATTTAATTCCAATTTCAGGCGCTTTTAATCATTAATCTAGCGTGAGATTTCAAAGTAATAAACCTCTCTCACTATTTAAATTCCGTAAGTATTTATAAACAATCTGAATGGAAATTAAACTATCTTCTAGGAGGCACTTATTAATGTCTTTTTTGAAAATACTCGCTTCAATTTTCAATCCTGCTTTGGTAAGTGATATTTATTTAAACCTAAAAATCCAAGAATTCTTCGTGACTGGATGAGTCAATAAACGTAGAAGAGGCTTCAATTAAATGGTGACACCTCAATAAAATTATGTGTAATTAGATTGAGTGTTTTGACTTAATGAATAGAGCTATACGCACACAGGGGAAAATCTCCATTGTATAATTTTCAAGGTTGTGCTGTATGCAGAAGTTATCTTTGGAATTTTAATGACAGTTATTAAAGCAGGGATATATGTGAATAAGTTCAGAATAGTTTGGGAGGCTCTAATATATGTGCTATGGGTACATGGGAATTTAGAGCATCCTTTAAAAATCTTTTTTTGTAGTTTTAAGTAATATTTCTGTCTATAGGTCATAATTATATAGGGGCCATATTAACACTTTAGGACAGAATGTGTATTTAATTATAGCTTATGATGATTATATTACGTCATGGGGATACTGCTGACATTCAAGGCTTACAAACTACAGAAATAGTTATTGCAAACTATTAGCTACATTAAATATACTTTTATAAAATATTAATATTTTAGGTTATGGAGAGTACAAAAGTAGCTGAAATTTTAAAGTTTTTAAGTGTTCTCCTACCCCTGGGCTGCAGACCGGTACCGGTTCATGGATCTAAAGGTACCCGAATGCCCAAGTAACATTATTTCCGTTTTATTTACTGTGATATATTTCTCTCGTTTATACGACTTTTATGGAAATCATTTTGTATTCCATGTTAAATCACTTTATATTAATTTTTTGGTGTGTATTTTAATCTGAGGCATGTTTAAATACTATTAAGGTCTCCGACTACGTTCGGAACGGTGATTTTAAAAAAGTGCATAAATGGATAATTTTCATGATATTTAGTGTCACTTATATTAGAATATATGTATGAAATTGTTTTAAGGACATTTTGACAAAAACAATTATTTAAATACAATATTTTGGCATAAAGTTAACTTAGACTAATCTTTTTTCAAAATGTTCTCCTTTTATAAAAAATGCTTCTAAAATAATATCTTCCTTATAAAAGTAAACATTTCTCCAGAGAGTCTGAATTATTTTTTTTTTTGAAAAATTCACATTATTTTGAGAGTTACAACTCATTAAAATATTTATCGGCGTTTTTTTCTTAAAATTTATCCCATCTGTTGTCGTAAAACATGGATAAACCCACTTCTAAGTTATATATTTCAAAAATTCTCGTTGATCCTCTGTACACAGGTCTGAGCTACATACAGGCAAAATATTATTATAATAGAAGCATTTTTCACAAAAGGAGAATATTTTGAAAATGTGTTATTCTATGTTCATTTTTTGTCAAAATATTGTACTTAAATAATTTTTTATTGTAATACTATTCTTAAAACAATTTTATATACATTTTCCAATCTAAGTGACACTAAATATAAATATTATCCATTTACACGCATTTACAAATTCATGGTTCTGAACGTAAGTCAGAAATCTCTCTTAAACTAAAATTATTAAATCAAAACTATACAAAATATAAGCAATCAGCACCCCACAATCAGCCGCGGTAAAATTAACAAACGTTGACCGGTCCGCGGCGATAAAAAGGATGGCCAGCAATACCTTAGGCTACTAAAATTTTAGATTATCGTACTTCTGTTGTTGTTGCGTGTTTTTATCATGTAACACGTATGAAATACGAGTGGAAGAACAGAAACATACAACACAAACAGAAGAATATAGACACTTATTACACACGACGATCCCAGCATATAACACAAGGGGTGCGCTGCTTTCCTTTCGAGGCGAAAATCTATTCAACTACTTTCCCCGAAGAAGATCCAGCTATGCCTTTCTCCGGATTCAAACCCGAACCCACTCGGTTACTAGTCCAGGGTCATATTGACCATACTATCGTACTTCTAAATTTAAAAGAGATTGTGGTTATAACTCATGATTATAATGCATAAGAAATCATGATTGTCACAAGACATAGATCATATTTATTCATTATTAGTTTTTTGAAAAGACATACGATTGTCTAAATGATTTTTTTTTTCTTAAAAGTATGCCTCTAAGAATGACAAAACTTGATTTTAAATTTGATATCCAGAATATCTCCTTGTAGAAATTTTGAATACATCTATTAGTAAAATACTGCTGTTATTTTGAGTAAATTCTAATTAATTAAATTCTATAGAAAAGTGCTGGATACTGTTAATAAATTTTTCTCAGAGAATCAGTTTCACTGATTTATTTGAGTTTACAATTAAGCCTTGCATGCAGAAAAATGTTTTTGTTTAGTTGTCAAAACCTATAATTAATAAAGTTTTAACTATATATACCTTTGTTTTGTTATAAGTTATTCTCAGTAATTTTTATTGCATACATTTTTATTTTACCTTTTCAAGCAAAACGGATGTAATGACCTAACCTAACAAAATTATTCAAAATTTTGAAAATTGCCATCTGATTTTGTAACTTAAGTGTTTTTGTCGCTGAATATCTCATTAATTTTATATTCATAAAAATAATCATTAAAAATTAAAAACATCGCTTGATATCAACTTAAACATAACTTAGATCTTCATTAAAATTGCAAATGTATCAACTCTTAATAACTGTAATTGACTGTCTGAAGTAGTAGAAGCGATCACTTCAACTTCAATATAGGCCAAGTGAGAAGAAATTGTGGTCGCCATTGAAAACCTTCCATTAGATGTGTATTAGCCCTTAAATTTCATTAAAAAAATTGTTGTTGTGTAATCAAACTCAAGTTATTAAATCATTGTTGCATTAAAGCGAGACTTAATTAAACCCAAATATATATTTAAATATATATAATTCAATCACAACCCAATAATCAATCAAAAAATCGAAACCATATGAATCCTATAACATTAAATCCCATTTCAAAATATCAATGGCGAATATAGAAGATAAAATTCCCACGTTTTCAAACAAAATTAAAAAATTATAAAATAAAAATTTATAAAATATCCACAAGTGCAACCTCGGACTTAGGACCGATAAGTGGGGTTAAACTAGTATGATGACGCCAACCTTCCCTATTTGCAACTTGGTAAGTTAATCGGAAAATATCCAATTCTCAAAAATTTAAAAATTAAAAGTTAAATTAAACCATTAAATGAAAAATTAAACTATTCGCCATCGCATTCTGAAAGATATTATATTAAAATATTAAAATTCTAAAACAATTAATTGCATAATATAAGTGAACCCTCGAACAACAAAGATGACGCACTCATTTTTTAAAATAGTTGATAGGTAGAAAATGTCAAAATCAGAAAGTTCAAATTAAAACCAATTATGTTCTCAAATGAATGCGTAAATCATTAAAACTCACCAAAGAGCATCCTATCAATAATTCAATTCAAAATTTTTTGAACGATTTTTCTCTCATATTTAATACAATATACCTTTCCTATATTTTGCTCACAACACCCACTAATGCCATGTCAATTCAAATGATTCATAATCTCACACTAGAGTTTATATATATATATATATATATATATATATATTGCTTAAAATTATATTACTACTCGGAATTTATGAAACAAACATTTTGTATTATACTTTTCTTTAAACGTAATTTATTTTAAAATCTTTAATGTAATTTTAGTAAATGAATTTTAATATTAAAATTAGAGGGGGGAGGGGAAATTGCATAGGTTTTCTTTACCTCTGGTATAAAGCGAATTAGAATATCCGACGTGTTAAAAAAATTCGATATAACTCACGTCTACTGCTGATAAAAGTGAAAACAGGTTATTTTTAAAAAAGAAAACACTTGAAATAATGTACCACACACACACAAAAAAATCTTGCTTGTTCAGTAAAATCCTTTTAAAAGAAAATAAACTTTATTATTAGAACAGAGAGAGAAATAAATCTTTTCTTGGACAAAAGGCGAGGTTCACATTCAAAAGGAATGAAATCTAACGTCTTTTCAAGTAAAAGCATAAAAGACAAACGAATTATTTTTCCACTTTTTTACCTGTTAAACCGTCAGTTGATTTGACGTCTCTTATGTTATTTGTTTTAAAAAAAAACTGTTCTCTCTGAAATTTCCACTTTGCTTTTTTTCTGGTAATTTCTTCTCTAAAAAGAAAATCACGTTTAACTTTTACTTTACTTCACTTTTGCAGTGCCGAACTGCTCTAAAAAGGTTCAATCACTCATCTAGTTGTCAGTTCTCTCAGTACCTGACAGTAAAAGAAGGTCGGTGAATGTGTTAGAATAAAAATACTGACACCTTCTTGATGAATGTATCAGTCTTGAAGTTTTCCGCTCGAGTTTTTTGACATATTTTAAAAACTAGATAGTCAATGAGATTTAACATGTAGAAGCTATATATAACATTTTATTTTTGAACTATTGTTACTGTGTTGAGATAAAACTCTGGATTAGTAGCTTAGGGTTAAAATTATTTTTTCCCTTTTAGAAATAATGGGGCTAAAAGATTTGTCATATGATATTTTTATTTAAATTTCGAAAAAATTTTGGAAAAAATGGGACTGTGTGTTTAAATATGTAACAAAAATTAAAGCGAAAAGTGTAGGCAACACTGAGACAAAATTAACCTGGAGAGTTAGGATTGGGAACATACAAAAACTTCACTTTAGAATTGTTATGATGTTGTTACGTAGATCGGGTCTCAATGATTTTATAAAATCAGTAGCTAAGAGGAAGACAGTTTTTCAGGAGCGATGGAAATTTATTATCGAAAACAATCCTTGAAATACAGGATAAAGTATTCAAATTCTCTGAGTAAATCTCAGAAGGCCTTCACACCTTCTATGGTGCTCAGAAACAACTAACTATCAGTATCTGAAATTGCTTGTTTAAAGATTATTCGCAAGCACTCACTTGTCCTATTCAACAGGCGATATAATGACTAATCGCTGGTCGACTCTTCACGGTCAAATCAATAACAACTGTTTGTCAAGGCTTAGAAATACTACACGCTGCTAGTAACTCGTGTCTTAATAGTTTATCGAATTATATAAGCTTAAAACTGAAAAATATATTATTTTTTTATTTAATCATATTTAAATAAAATGAATATATCAAATCTCAACAGGTAGAATCGTGATGCAAGGTAATTCATAATTTCCTCCAAGGTTTCGAAGCTCTATATTAAAAAAAGTAAGCCAATAATTGCAAAAAAAAATAAAAAAAAATAGAAAAATATAGAAACAATTTAATTTTTTAACATACTATGCTGGTATTCTATGTGTGAAACCTTAGTTGCACGGCTTACATCAATGTCCTGTTCTTGCCACACTCTACTCAACATGGTAATATCAACATAATTGTCAGCACGTATTATCCTTCTATGCAGTGTTACTATATCACGCAGCTAAGGGGGTACGAAATCTGGGTCTTTTATAAAAAAGATCAAGTTTTCCGACAGTACGTATAACACAAAAATAAAAGAATAATAATACGAAAACAAGAGCTGTCAATAACGTTCATAGTACCATGTTGAGAAGTGGGGAACCATCGTACTGGTGTAATTCGTATAACCAAGGTTTCACACATAGAATAATAGTAAAATATGTAAATACAACTTGCTTTGTAGCTTTGATCATCTCAAATGTTCTATTTAACTGAATTATTCTTAGTTTTTTTCCTTCTATAGTGCTTCGAAACCTTAAAGGAAATTATGAATAATTCTTTATAATAGTTAGAAGTAAAAAAATATACGTTAATAATGTAACCTTACGTTACATTTATAAGTTAACGCGAGTTTAAAGTTATCGCGAATGTAACCATAAGTTACATTCACGATGAAATCTTAATGTATCGTTGTAAAAACTATAACAGTTAGAAGCAATAAAAAAATAACAGAGAAGTATACTTACAAGAAGTGTAATATATTATGTAATAAAACTCTAAAAACCATTTAAAAAACATAAGAGTAGTTAGCTGTTATTGTAAATAGTGCTCAAAAACCTCAATTCTTACCTAAATGATCTAATTTTGCTCTAAAAAAATTCAAAGTGTGTAACTAAATATGAACATGCATTATAATTAAAATTTCATCACGATATTCTTCTCATCCATGGAAAAAACCCCATTCATTTATTACTATTAAACTAATTATTGCTTATATTAAAAATTAAGATTAAATTGTTTGTATTGTGCGTGAAATAATGTTAAGCAAAATCTTCTCAGTCGCTTATTGCGATCTTAGTTCCTAAATTAGATTTTCGTCTTTGTTTTTGATCTTGATGAATGACTCTCCTAACAAAGATAAATAGAAAGAAAATGCGATTAACGGTCAGAGGGGGTTTTTTTAGTGTGGCTGTACTAATTGGATCAATTTAGGTAGAAAAGCATTAATCAAAAATAAATAAGTTATATATTTTTAATCTAAATTAATTTTGCTTTTAGTTGCTTAACATTCAAAGAAAAAGTAAAACTATGTTTTTTTGTAAAACTATAAATTTGAGTGATTGTATAGTAGTCCGGGGTCTTATTTTCGCATTGATAAACAAAATGTCTTCTAGAAAGTTTTGTTTTCATGATTTTTACGATGGTAGTTGATTACTAAATGTAATATATTTTTTTGTATTTGCTCACAGAATATTTACTATTTTAAGGATGAAAATATCAGAAAATTAAATAAAAATTTTATACTTCGTTTTAATTTCTTATACAATTTCGATACAGTGAATAAATTAAAACATTGAAATAATACATGGATTATTTCATCTTTTATTTCTTCTCAAAATCGGGTTTTGTACGTCACTAAAAGAAATTTCTGTACATTAACAGTAGTTAAATACAATACATTTATCTTATGAGGTATATTATTGTCAAAGAAGAAAAAACATTTCGAGCAACAAGTTGTATTAAATACTTTCTCTCTCTCTAACAGAAAAATGATGATAAAACATATTTTAAGTGAGAATTATACCGTAAAGCCCGGTGTATAAACCGCACTTTTAACACAAAAAATAAAATCGTTATTTAAAGGAGTGCGTTATACGCTGTGTATAAAAATTGCAGCCTTAAAAATAAAAATTATAAAAAAAAACTATGATCATTGAAAAAATTAGAATTGTTTATACAGTGTGAAAAAAAAATGACGGACATGATTTAAAAAGAAAAACATATTTTTCAAACTATTGCATGTATTACAATAAGTGATACATGAATGTAAAGAGAAATATACACCAAGCTTTTCTTCCACCAATAATGAACAGCGCATTCAAAAACACTGTAATTGAAATTCAAACATGACATATAAGTGTTTTAGCGTATTAGATTTCCCCCAGTTTTTTTAGTTATTTCGGTGCAACGTGCCCTTAGAAACCATTACGGACAAGAACACCAACCAACAAAAGCATACAGAGATAGTATCATCAATTTAAAAAATATATAAAAAAATAAAAAAAAACAGGATGTTTGTGTAAAAAGAAAAGCAGCGACCAGCCAAGCGTCTGGGAAGAAGCAGTGGAGAAGGTGAGGAAGAATTTTGTTCGAAGTCCATGACGAGTGTTGCCGTCTGTGACCTTGGAATGCCTCAGAAAACGGTCAATTTTTTAGCTTTTGGGAATCATTACGAACCATTGATAGAGTGATGCTACAAAATGTATGGAATGAGCTGGATTAGAGAACGGACGTATGCCGTGTAACAAGAGGTCCACACCTCGAACTATTGTAACTGGAAAAAAAACCTGGTATATTTATCTTTGCAATCATGTACCACTTATTTTAATACGTGCCGTACTTTCGGTAATGTGATTTTTTTTTAAATCGGGTCCAACCTTTGTACTCACCCTGTACATCAAAATACTGTTATTTATTTAAAAGAAACCACATACCTTAGAGCTTAAAATAGTTGCAGTTCTAGAAATGTACCATTTTTTCCAAATGCCTGGTATAAGACCTCGAATAAATGACTTCAAAACAGAAGAGCACAGCATACGTACATTTCTGATTTCTGCTTAAAAAAGGGATTGCACGTTATATTGCGAATACTTCACTTAAAAATGCAGCTTGAAAATATAAATCTGCTTTATACGTAGGGTTTTACTGTAACAAAATTAGTACTTGAGAGCTGATAGAGGGAAAAATTTATAGCAAAATCTACAGTTAAAGTTGCTTTCCCTGATCAACGAAAAGCGGATTTAGTGGGTCATTTATAAAATGTGGATTAATTTCCGTTAGAAATAAAAATTGATAGATATTCTTAACATAATTTGGTAAGATCAGTTTGAAGTTATCTGTATTCGAAAACAAAATAGGAATCTTTTTATTTAAACTCAGACACGCTCAAACGAAGTCCCTAATGATCTGAACTCATTTAAATAAAGTATTTGTTAGTTCCTTGATGTTCAACTAATAACCCATTAACTAACACATTCAATGAAAAATCCAAATGATATTGTTTTTTATATTTATTCAAATAAGTGTTACACACTGCAAAACTGACTAGAACATTTTTTTTTCAACGTACAACCATAAAACTATCGAAATTGTCTTTTTACGACCAGTTCAATGAAATGGCAGCACAGAACAAATGTTGCTAACCTGAATTGACGTTAGTGTAAGTGGTATCCAAAGTAAGAGAGATATATAAAAACCAACATTTTGTATTTAAGTTGATTAAAAATATCTAATATGGTTGCAACTAGTTAATGAGAGCGATTTAACTGTAATTAATAACAAAAATAAATTTGTCTTCTCGAGGATAGCAGAAGAAAGACAGACGCATTGGTTAGCAAAGCTTGTAATGATCTCGATAATGGCAAAACGGCTAACCACCATATGCCAAGATACGCTGATATTTCAAAGAGGTAGCTTTGCGACAGGTCCTATTCGCTTCTTCCACTAATCCTCTTGGTAAAAAAATACTTCTCTAACTTTTGTTTGGGTTTGAAACCGCCTTCAGTAAAGGTAACTTCATTTTATGCTGATTCAAGGGCTATTTAAACCCTAGAAAAGTGAGTGTTAGAATTAGTCATTGAGCTTGGGTTAGTCAGTGATGGCCATTATAAAACAAAAATAGAACGAAACTAGAAACTGAATGACTTTGCTTAGCAACGGCGTTTTGCAAACCGGAGTACAAGTAGCCCAGCTTACGATAGTCAGACATCTACCTAAGAATAGCCTGATATTATCATCGTTCTAAAGGTGACATAAGTATTAACAAAAGTTCATCTATGACCATTAACAGTGGTGTTTAGAACACCACAAAGAATGGACATCTCGCCAGTGGAGTCTCGTCCTATTTAACGTTGCAATGATCGTTCTATTTAACATTACAGTCTGAGCAATGATTCTTAGCACCAGCTGATATGGAGGGAGGCATATGATTTTTGTCCAAATAACATTAGCTAAGGAGTTTTTTCGAGGTTTCTGGAGTGCTTTTGAGGGGGATGTGAATTATACTGAATGGATGAATATAGAGCTCCATTTTTTTGAGAGCGACTCATTTAATGTAGGTAATTACTACGATGAATTATCCTCCCACAGGTGTATCTTTTACAAGGGTGAATGGGTCTAGACTTTACCATTATAAACAATTGTTTCACGCCTACATAGGACCTCTACTGTTGGGGATCTTTTAAAAAGTAGGCATATCTCCAGAATAGATTAGCCATCGTTCTGCATTGATTTGAATTCAATCGATCGTGTGTAAGATGTTTTGAGGAGACGCCTGGCAGCTAGATTGTTTCTTCTGGAGAACGCCACAGAGCTGAAACAAACGCTTCCTGAAAAGAGTGGAAACTCTAACTTTGAGAAACTTTGGACACTTTGGTATTGAGTATGAGCAGATGGAGTCTGGCAACCATTGAAATTAGGGAGAAGTCATATCCCTAAATAAAGAACTTTGGTTTGGTGCTCTATTTCAAATGGCCCAACAATGTTTTCCACTAAACCCATTCGGTCACTAATGCCCTTTCCTGCTTTGTTCCATAATGTATGTGTTCAGTTCATTTTTTTTTGGCAACTACGCTGGTGGAAACAATTGAAGGGAGGAATGGTTTTTCAAAAACAATAAATAATTAATGCATTTACACAAATAAGGTATCAGATGATAGTTGAGATCTTTACAAGCACTTCTGCTGCGTTGTTACCTGTGACGTTGCAAGGCAGTGGCACTGTGATTGATTTGGTGTTGAGGTACTTTACTTGCTCTCTGTAACGTGTAGCGTATGGACGATTTGAAACATCGTAGCTTAGCCAAAACTCGTTTTTGAATTTCTTTATTTACCCATCGTTAATATGGCCAGTCGTCATCGTCTAGAAGATCCACAAGATGACGGATAGTTGGAAGACTCGAGGTGGGTCCATCAGAAGCTATCTGTTGTTTGTACTTACGAGGTTTCGAAAAATGTATTATTCCCTCTGTGAAAACATTCATGGAGAAGGAAAAATGGTCTGCTGACCTGGCCAAAGCCACAAACAGACAACAACGCCGGCACAAGACCGGTATTTGAGACTTCTAGCTAAAAGGGATAGGATACCTGGGAGCAACACAACTTTTAGAATGCAACAGAAACACTCTTTTAATGAATAACAGTCACTCCTAATGACTTAGTGCAGGAACCTATATGTCAGGAGCCATGTAATATGCATCCTTTTGACTGTGTGAACCACGAAAAATTAGCGTCTATCATGTAGCTAAAAATACCTTTCTTGGACAGAGGATGATTAAGGGCTGGTTTTGTTCAGTGATGTCGCGATTCAGTCTAGACAATGACTCGAAACGTGTTCTCATCTGGAGGGAACACAAAAGTCAATACCATCCCTCTAACATTGTCAAAAAGGACCCTTAAGGTCAAAGTGGTCTGATGGTCTGGGCAGGCATCATGACAGACGGGAATACTGACCTTCATGTGTTCGGTAGAGGTGTTGTAACAAGTCAGTGGTACAGGGACAAAATCCTTTCACCCGATATCAGATTTTTCTGCGGATAATATGGAACAAATTTCATCCTTATGAACAAAAACTTAAATCCACACAGGCTCCGTTGCTTTACGAATACCTCCAATTTGAGGATATTCAATGATTGGAAAGACCTGCGATGTCCCCATACCTCAATCTTGTTGACCACGTATGGGACGGCCTTGGACACTCAATTGCAACTCGAAGATCAGCCCGAACGACCATCGATAAGCTCTAGAGTGCCTTGGTGCAAAAGTGGGAGTGTTTGCTACAGGAATTGATCAAGAAACTGGTAAACAGTATGTAACACAGACGTGAGAGGTGTGTAGTTGTTACAGGTGATCCCCTATTAGATGCATTTTCTTTGAATTATAGGGTGTCGGTCAGTTGCTATGCTTGACAAGCTACCAGTTTCCTTATTTAGGGTACAGGTGTGACCATTTTTGTTTTCCCATATATTGGTCTTATACTGGATGACAATTTCGCCACGTTTGGTTTTATTTGATTTGCTGGTTTTCATCTTATTACAAAAAAATTCATTTGTCTCTTGAATTGTTTATACCGGTGTATAGGATTTCAACAATATTTAAATCATAAAGACTTTGAGCCTGTTTGGTGTGAATTTCTGTTCACTCAGTTGAATTTTTTCCGGAATTACGGCATAATATGAAAGATGCTTAAGTTTTGCACGACTTAAGCTTATATAAACTAAAATCATACAACACTTATAAACTAAATATCTAAAATTTTTATTCATATTCATCAAAAACATTAAAGACATCTTCAATACAAAGTATAGGACCTTAAATAAATATATAAGAATCAAAAAACTTTAAAAAAATGTATTAAATTTAATTAATTAAAATTAAGTATGAGCAACGAATTTGTGTGATTTCTTTTCTTTTTCAGTATGAAATAGGAATCAAATTCTATCTAACAAGGGGAGGGCACGACTAAGGAAATTCATTTGGGATCGAGACTTGGTGTAATAGTAGTACTCTTTTAGGGTGTTAACCCCTCAATGTAATTCCGTCGAATAGCCAGTCAATTCGGAGAAATCAGCCTTCGAAATTCATGCTTAGCTTTTATACAATTAAATTTTAATTTTCCGCAAAGAGTTCGTAGCTTGATTGGTAAATCGTCTGCTTTCTATGCTGGAGGTTAGGGTTCGATTCCACGCAATCAATTTTTTTCTTCAATTCATTTAATTATTTTTTAATTAAATTAATTTATTTATGAAAGGTTTATTAAATATTAAATGATATTTTTTGTAATTATTTTGAATTTTACAAAATAAAAAAAAAAATTAAAATATATAATTTAAATTTTTTACTAGTAAAATTATTAAAATTATTATTAATTAAAAATATTTAAATTATTATTAATTAAAAATATTAAAAATAGTTATTAAATAAAATATTTTAAAATAATTATTAATGAAAATTATTAATAATTGAAATTAGTAAATTAATTATTATTTATTAAAAGTAATTAATTAATCACTATTTATACTAATTAATTAATATTTATTATAATTAATTAATCACTATTTATTATAATTAATTAATTATTATTAAGCATTAGTATTAATAAAAAATATTATTAATTTATAATTAAAATTATTAATTTATAATTAAAATTATTGTTTATTATTAAAATTATGATTTATTACTGAAATTATGATTAATTACTGAAATTATTATTAATTTGTCATAGAGATTAGTTAAATAAATTTATTAAAATTATTTAAATAAACTTTTTGAAATTAAAAAATTTATTTGAAAAGGACTTATTAAATATTTTATAAAATTGTAAAATAATTAATTTAATAACATATAAAAAAGACATATTTTTTTATTATATTAATTGTAAAATAATTAATTTAATAATAATAATATATTTTACAACTGATTTTACATTATATATAATATTTTATTTATAGTATATTGTATTTCACATTATAAAACTATTTGCAACTAATTTTTTTTGTAAAATATCATTTAATATTTATTATATATTTTATTATAAATATTATTTATTAATATAAATTATATTAATAAAATTTAATATAATTATTTATATAGTCAAAATAATTTTTTTATTTTATAAAATACAAAATAATTACAAAAAATATCATTTAATATTTAATAAACCTTTCATAAATAAATTTATTTAATTAAAAAAAATAACTAAATGAATTGAAGAAAAAAAATTGATCGCGTGGAATCGAACCTAACCTCCAGCATAGAAAGCAGACGATTTACCAATCAAGCTACGAACTCGTTGCGGAAAATTAAATTTTAATTGTATAAAAGCTAAGCATGAATTTCGAAGGCTGATTTCTCCGAATTGACTGGCCATTCGAAGGAATTACATTGAGGGGTGAACACCCTACAAGAGTACTACTATTACACCAAGTCTCGATCCCAAATGAATTTCCTTAGTCGTGCCCTCTCCTTGTAAGTTAAAACAGTAAATTAAGAGCGAGAAGAACATATTCTGATAACAAAGGAATTTCTTTTTAGGTTAGAAAAAAACTGATAATATGTTATATAGTGCAAAAGAAAAAAAATGTGAAAATTAAGTTGTTTCTTAAGAGTGTTTAGCTTTTTCTCTAAAATTAATGTACTTAATTATTAATAAATCAACAAAAAATTTGCTATGGGTAAAATTGTGAATCTTTGATTAAGACAGTAAAACTTAATAAAAAATTGATGACTTAAAAAAGGTTTTTCAATACCTTTCATGTTGTTATAAACTACTTCTTAAAAACCTTTATAAACTAAGACCTACTTGTATTTTTTCAAGGTCTATGTTTCCGCTAATTATTGTGGGGATATACAAAAAAAACCTTATCACGTTTTTCATTAATTTTTTATCGTGTCAGATGTTTACTAATTGCCCAATCAGACCATTTTCTTCCCAAGGGATATAAAAAAACTTGAGGACATTAATTTTTTTCTTGTTAAACTACAAATTAACGCAAGAGGCAATATCAGTTTTTTGCTCACTTAAATAAGTTTTTTCATGGTAATTAAGCTTCACTAATTCAAATGGGAAACAAGACACGGATTTTTTTAAGCCTTTACCTTTGTTTATTGTTAAAACAAAGACGGAATTAAAAAAAGAGGACAGTTCCATTAAAAAAGTTGGCTTTTTTTTATTCGTTTAAAAGATGTTATCCCAAAGAACGAGCGTATAAAGTGATGAATATAAGACGATTAATATATTTCTAGAAATTCATCAAAAACTTTATTTACATATATAAAGGAGTGAGACGTCTCCCTCACACACTCATCGTGATATATCCCGGACTATTTTACCTACAGATAAGCAATTTGGCAGGTTTCTTTTGTTGAAGTGAGATCCTTTAAGGAGTTTTTTTTTTTTAAATCGGAGCTTCAAATGGAATTGTGGAGGTGTTAAAGCAGAAAATCCTATTTTTCAGCATTAGATCTACAGCAAATCGCAACTACCTGTGGCCCATGTGCCACATGTGGCACGTGAAGCAATACTTAGTGGCCCTTTACATCAGCTTACAAAGTTGAGATCAAGTTTAATCATTTCTTGCAATTCTGCAATTTAAACGATTCTGTTGAATCTGTTTGCATGTAGTTTGTGTGTCATTTATGTAAAAGAACAACAACATCCTCTGTTTGAACAGAACTCATTCTTAGCGTTAAATATTTAAATCAAATCAAAATGATTGAGTAATGCTTATAAAATTAAACACCACTCATTGCTGCAACGTGAAAAAAAAATTCAGAATTGTTCAAAGTTGAATTTACGGGATTATGAAAAGATCAGAAAAGGTAACTCTGTCCATAAGTTGAGAGCTGTAAGTCATTGCAGGAGAGATTTAAGTATTTGAAGAATCCTTCACGTTTTCTGTTTTGTAGCTTTTGGTTCTACATTTATATGCGAGCGAATTTCTTCTGATTTGAAATATATTTTGAGTCCACAAATAAGTTTCTTAACCAATGCATATTCAGAATCATGTGTCACATGAAAAGTCACAAATTATACCCCTGATATTGCGATACTAGAGATTTGCAAGGATAAGGTTCATATTAAAATTAACTTTTTTATAAACTTTATTGCAGAAATACTTATATTTTACGTTAATAATTTCTTATTTTAATAAATACTCTTTAAAAATACATAATGTCCGTACAATTTTAATTTTTTTATTTATGTTGAAGAGATAGTTAGATTTTATGTTGCTTATTTTTATGTTTTGATAATTATCTTTAAATGATACATAATTAATATGTAATAAAACTGCAAATATGTATTTCTTCCCTTTATTCCCTGACTCTGCATGCGTTGTATCGAGGGAATTTAATTGTTTTAAATATTTCCTACTGCATAGCGCTCTGAATCGTATTTGTAGATTGTTTTGACACATCGCAGCTATTAAAGTTGCCAACTCCTGATGTAGAGCCATAGAATTGAGCAAATATGTGTATTTTGTTCTGTAGACATTCGACATGAACGAGTTTTGGAAGAATCGATTCCCAAGAGCAAGTGTGTTGGCTCGCGGGGACGAAATAAATAATAAAAAAATCCCTATGTTTTAACCTTATTTACCTGCAGATTAGACTGTTGTAAATGAAACTTACCTTCTTTGTGCTTGAGACTGGACCTTAAGACTTGTCATTTGAGAGAAACATTTTTCTTTTTTTTAGTAAAATTCCGCTTCAAGTGGAGTAGAGATGGCGACTAATATTGCAAAATTGTTTATGTTTCTTGTCTAAATTTGCAGAGTATGAAGTTAAGCTCGTGTTGGATGCTTTCAACAAAAAACAAGTAATATAAGAAAAAATTAGTCAATTCCTAGTTAGATCAACAAAGAAAAATTTTATTTTGGCTATATTTTATTAAATAGTAATTAATATAAATATGTATATACATAGGACAGAATCATAGCATTAAGTGGTCATTAATTTTTATTGATTATCCTTAAAGTATCGTAATGTCATCCAAACCAATTGTGTATATAAAACTTCAGTTCAACTGAATGCTTTAAAACGTTAGGAAAAAAACCTTCTCAAGTTCTGACACAAGTCGCCAAAAGGGTCGCTAAGTCACCAAAAATAATGCGAACGTGGCTGTATTTGTAATTCTTGAAATAATTAGTTTTAATCATTATTTTTATTAATTATTATTTTTATTAATAATTAAATTATTGTATTCGCATCCAAAATAATTCTGTATGTAAAATTTCAGCTCAATTGAGCGCTTTAAAATGTATTTTATTAACGATTGAAAATTCCACCAAGATAAATAAATAAATAAATAGAGTGTGAGCTAATAGTAGTAATTGAATGAAAATGGAAATTAATAAAAATCTAGTAGAATTATCAATAATTTAAAAAAATATATACAAAAGGCATGTAAGTATTTGATGGGTTGTGTGTGAATTCGTACAATTTACATTCTATTCATTTCATTCTAATACAAAGGAATCCGGCATATTCATAAGAATTAAAAAAAACCCATCATACCAATCATTTTATTAATTGGGAATCTAATGCAATGGAAATTAATACAAAAAATATCA
>BMAV01000537.1:125944-194021 GCA_019973955.1 Trichonephila inaurata madagascariensis | reverse complement strand
TCTTGAACGTTTTTATAAGGGCTTAATTAACTTAATTCTGTTATCCAGAGGAAACAATAAAAACATTTGCGTGTGTCAATGTAATTTCACATGACGGGTTCCACAGACAAAAAGAAGCAATTAGTAATTTTTTTTTATCAGATTGGTAGCTAATAAGGCTTTTGGATTCTACATGTAAAAAAAAAAATTATTGAAATCTTTTGTTCTGATTTTAATAAGAATTTAAAGGCAAATAATAATAATAATAATAATAATAATAAATAAATAAATAAAAAAACCCTGAATTTTCTTAACCCGGGAGCGGGCCTGTGGGGCACAAAATTACCCCAGGTTCAGAACATCTTTAATTCTTGGAAAACTGTTTATTTGTTTCTAATGGTCGTGTCAGTATCCTACTACATGACAGTCTTCATGGGAACTAAAATATGTTTTGGGGAGTAGCAAATGAATTCTAACAATCTTAAGCAACTAGGGGTGACTCAGTTCCCCACGTGACGACTTTTGTTCCAAAGTGCTTTCTATGAACATGTTACATTTTTCCTCTGTGAAAACCTTAATGGTTTTGATTGCTGTGTTGTACAACTTATTATGGTTTATTAATGTAAATGATTAGAATATAAAACGTAAATAAACAGAATGTTATGAAAGAAAAGGGCATCTGAGCGATGTTTGTTGGATGAAGTTAAAACTGATCAAGCAAGAGGGGAAACCTGATGAAATAATGGATATTAACTATTATTTTGAAAGTAAATTCGAGAAAAGTGAGGAGCATGAAACTTTTGGTTTTAAAGGAAAGTTTTCAAGTCCTACCTAAAAAATTCCAGTGAGAAAGATATGAAGCCACATGACCCCCTGAGAACTGCCAAAAAGACAAAAGCAAGAAAAAGTTATTCATACTATTTGTCGATCATCTAAGGACTACAAAGCTACAATAACTTGACAAAAATATGACAGTTTTGCCTGCAAATATTAATCCAGTAATGTTAGCTAAAAGTGTCTATGATTTGTGTTCTTTTAAAAAAAATAAATAAAATCGTCCCTTGTATTTCTCTTCATTTGATTCTTTCCATCTTTCATATGCATACCTTACTTTTGACATGTTTCTTACAAAAAAAAAGAATGAATAAGCGCTATTTTTTTAAGTAAGTTAAAAAGTGCTTTTCCTTTCCTTTTATATAAATAAATTTCCGGCAAAAAACTTCTTAAAGCTGTCACTTTCTTTTTTCAATTTTGAAAGCATTTAACTCTATTAAATCTTTTCTGCCTTTGACTCTTTTCTTTATGGAGTTCTGACGAATCTAGATGAAAGCAGTAATTGATAAACTCCTAATTGAGTTTTCATGTTTCGAGCTGACTGAAGTTTAAATTGAAACGTCATGCCCTAGTCTGATAAGTTAAGAGTAACGTACTGAGCTTCAATTAAATCTTTTTTTGACGTTAAATCTAATATCAGAAATCTGAATATCAAGTATTTTTTTACTTTTTTTAACTGAATTTTTCTTGTGCAGGGCTTGGAGTAAGCATACATGGTACTAAATCTATAATTCTAAAAAAAAAAAATTGAATGTCTCGCAATTCAATCTGAACAATAAATAATACTACTTAAATACATAAAAAACGGAATATAATCTTTAGACTTATTTTTTAAATAATACTGGGTAACTTGGATATAATTTAACATTTTTTATAAAGCATAAACATACAAATATATCTTCTATTTAAGAGCAATAAGCATTTTATCCTATCCAATTTTTCTTTCTTTTTTTCTTCTCTCAAATTTTAGCATTCAAAATTAGTAGCAACTCCAGATTCGACTTCGGTTAGCAGATAAACCTGTATATTAGTGAAAGCGAGTTAGAATGCATTTAGGAACACATGAAGTAATTCCTCTTAAGGTATCCGACTTCGTTCGGATCCGTGATTTTGCAAAAACATATAAATTGATAACATTTATGATATTTAGTATCACTTAGGTTAGAAAACGTGTATAAAATTGCTTTAAGAATATTATTACAATAAAAAATTACTTAAGTATAATAATTTGACAAAAAAATGAACATAAAATGACCAATTTTCAAAACATTCTCCTTTCCTGAAAAATACTTCTATTATGATAGTATTTTGACTGTGTATAGCTCAGACTTCTGTACTGAGGCGGAACTAGAATTTTTGAAATATACAGCTTAGAAGTGGATTTATCCCTATTTTACTACAAGAGAGGGAAGAAATTTTAAGAAAAAAAAAAACGCCGATAATTATTTCAATGGGTGGTAACCCTGAAAATAATGTGAACTTTTCAAAACTCCTAGTTCAGACTCTTTGGAGAAGACTTTACTTTATATAAACAAAATATTATTATTATAGAGGTATTTTTGTTAAAAGGAGAACGTTTTGAAAAAAAGTTACTCTAAGTGGATTTTTTGCCAAAATATTGTTTTTAAAGAATTTTTTTTTTGTCATAATGTCCTTAAAATACTTTTATACATGTATTCTAAGCGAAGTGACACTGAATATCAAGAAAATTATCCATTTATATGCTTGTTTTAAAAATCACGGTTCCGAACGTAGTCAGATACCTTAAAATAATATGACACATTCAATGTATTATTTAGTATGTAATAAAAGAAATTCAATTAAAAAAAATCTATATAACAGTAATATTTTTAATATCTCTTTCTCCTTCTACCATAAGTATATATGCATTTAATTTCAGTTTGTGATTTTGAAAACAATGCTTACTTTAAATGCGAAAAATATTGCTCTGATATTAAAATTTGATACACACCGATGGATAGAAAAAAAAGTATGTATGTTTCTAGGTAACATATTTAATTGATTAAAGTTTCAAGATCATGATATCCAGAATTGATTATACCTGGCAAATAAGACTTTTTATGGATTGTGTGTGTGAGAGAATGTTTTTAAAATCTAAATCTCTTTAATGAGACAAAAATATTTTAATTTACAAAACTCTTATTAGACCAGCTCTGACATATGCATCTGAGACTTGGACAATAACAAAACTGGAAGAAAATTGAATGGCATATTTTCAGAGAAAAATACTTCGAAGTATACTTGTAGGTGTACACGGAAACAATAGTTGCAGCCCTCTTTAGCAAATTTGCGGCTTAAGAAGTTATCACTTAAAAAAGTACAGTAACAACTGCTAATGATAATCCTCAGATGTTGACATATACAGAGATAACACAATGATAACAAGGAAAATAATAACTCTCACAATAACTTTAAAAAAATCAAATCCATTATACAACTTTATCAATTTGTGTATTTAATTTTCCATTGCTCTTTTCCGATCTAACTAAAAGCAAAAGTACCATTAATATGTGTCGGAAATATTTTAAAATACCATGCATATGGCTAAATCTGAACTTAATTAAAATATTTAATAGTTATTTATTTTTTATATTTTGATGTTAGATTATCTCTTAAAATACAGGTGGTCCTTTAGGCTTAATTTACTTCAACACCACTAATTACTCGCCCTGAGAACACAAAACAAAAACTCGATTTTTTTCACGTTTTTTTCCTGTTAAAAAAGTTTGAAAGAATGTTAGAAGTTTTTGGATTGCTCATTCAGCTTATCTTTCCCCCTCAGGTGTCTTAAAAAAACGCTTGTTTTTGTGTCGATGTTTTATTGTCAGGTTATAAATTAAAACAAGTGGGGTAATTTTTTCCCCACATAAATACCGTAATTAAGCTTCTGAAATTCAAATTTGAAACAAAGCCCTGTTTCTAAAGACTTGGTCTTCTTTTATACTCAATTAACGTATGAGATGGCGGTAAGCAATTTGCAGGATGAATTTTTTCAGATAGCGTTCCCAGTCTTCTAATTATAAAAGTCTTTTGAAAGAGAAAAAAAATATGTAAATAAAAAGATAAAATTTAAAAATAAAAGAATTTTTTTATATTTTGAATCATATGATGAACATGATATAAGAAATACAACTGTGAAAAAATTAATTTTATATTCATCTGTATAGATAAAAGAGACTCAATCACTTATCACGATATCTCATGGAATATTTGACCATCGACTTTAAATTTGACAGGCATGTTCATTTTATACAGTAGAGATCTGACAAGAACAAGTTCAGCAAAAATCAACTTCCAAGAGGTAGGTTTCAAGGGGTATAAAGGGGCGTTACAGATAAATATATAAATTCCCGTTTCTGAACTATTATTGCCAAATACTTGAAATGTGGTAAACATGTTTCTTTGTTGAATAGCGTTCCGCTGTGTATGGATATTACTTAAATCAGCTGCTATTGAGATGTGTGGAGTTACTAGGTGGTGAAGATAAAAAAATCCCGCTTTTGAAATGCTAGACCTACAGTTATGACATTTGGTATGCATGATTCTTTTGTTGAGTTTAAATCTGCTAAGAATGACTTTTACAGAAACCGAATCTCAAGGGGGGATGGGGGAGGATACGAAGCATGTTGATAAAAGAATTTCTGTTTTTGAACTATTAGACTTGGACTTGAAATTTGGTGAGTATGTTTATTTTATTGATTAAAAATGCACAAAAAACAAGTTTTGCGGAAATCCACTTTGGTGAAAGGGTTTAGAGGAGATTAAAAAAATTTTTTCCCACTTAAATTTAGAATGTTAAATCTTTTTAAATCGAGAGGTGAAAGGCTATGAAAATATGCTTCAATACAGTAAAATGCTTATTGTTAGGACTTAGATATCAGTAATTTATAAACACTATGTATTCATACAGTATGAAATATACAGCGAAACGGGTGGGTTTCGGCATGCCAATTATATAATGTCGTCCGTACGATACTTATTTCATACATTTACATTCTTGCAATTTTTCTTTTCAAAATTGAAACATGATTGACTAAATTAATGTATATTTGCTCTTAAATATTCCGTTGATTGTCTAAACTCTTTTATCTCTCTCTTCTTTCATATAAAGAAGTTTTGTTTGACCAATTTATGCGGGTAAAAATATGCTAAAAGCACAAAAATATTTAGTAATTAATTTAAGCATTTATTAAATATTTGTGTATTAAAATTGTATCAGTGTTTAATCTTTTCTTATTCAAACAAATCATCTGAAATATAACTGAAAAAAAATAGTTTTTGCGTTACTACTGAATCTTTGAAAAGTAAAACAGAAAATCTGAAAAAGGAAAGAAAACAACTAGCAATATTTACTTAAGGCGGGCCTTGTCAAATGAACGAGTGCCCAAGCTGAGCTCGGATTTAAGGCAGAAAAAAGTATTGATTTTCAGAAAAATTTCTACATCGTAATTCATACATGTGTTTGTAGTATAGCTTTTTTAACATTTCAAAATTTTCCATTCATAATTATTCAGTTTCTACTATTAACTCACACTCTATTTATTTATTTATTTGTTTGTTTGCTTATTTATTTACCTTGGTGGAATTTTCAATCGTTAATAAAATACATTTAAAGCGCTCAATTTAGCTGAAATTTTATATATATCATTATTTTGGATGACAATACAATAATTTAATTATAATTAATAAAAATTAATTGTTTAAACTATTTTTTCAAAGAATTACAAATACAGCCACGTTGGCGACTTGTGTCAAAACTTGAAAAGGTTTTTTTTTCACGGTTTAAATCATTCAGTTGAGCTGAAATTTTATGTACACGATTGCTTTGGATGACAATACGATACTTTAATGATTATTAATAAAAATTAATTACCACTTAATGCTGGGATTTTGTCCTGTGTATATACATATTTATATTAATTGTAACTAGTTAATAAAAAAAAAAGCTAAAATAAAATATTTCTTTGTCGATCTAAGTAGGAAATGACTTATTTTTTTTTATATTACTTGTTTTTTATTATAATGTGTAAAAGGACAGCTCACATACCATTACAGTAAAGGAAAAAAAAATTCGAAACCATTTTGTACTACATGAAACTCAACTGGTTTAAAAATGACTAGTATAATAAAACATTCTGCTATCTATTGGAAAGCAATGCAAGAATATACACAGATGGAAATAAAAATCCCAACAAGAGGGAGCTGTGCTAGATGAACGAAATTAATTAGACGTGTTTAAACATTGGGGATGGCGATGTGTAGTGTCCTCCGATGGGAGTTGTTTTAGTCTTAGTGGCAATGGTGGACACACTTTGAATAGAAGACTGCCAGGTCAGCGACTGCAAACAACATTTCTGCGGCCTAGATGCACTCCACATACACCTGGAGTTATTGTGTAGGAACAGGGGCATAAAACTACCACCGCATCAATGATACGGGGACCCCAAGCTGCTGGGCCCCAACATAAGTAAGCAAAAAATCGTGAAATAATAAAAGGGACGTAAAAAAAACCCCGCATAAAATATTTGATACAGGTCCATCTCAGCTACACCAGTGTCTTGAGAGCAATTGTTTTATGATAACAGCAATTCTCTTATGGTCATTCCAAATACTATGACTGCAAACTTTGTGACGGGTCTTTTATCGCGTTTTCCTATAAAGGACTTCTTGGGTTGTTTGGGGCCAGAATGGCAATTCTTTCCCACCAACTCGAGAAGAAGAATGTGATTATGCAAATTAGGAAACATATACTTAGCTTTCGTGAGGGGGCTATGTGAGGTCTATGTCTAAGAGTGGAAGTGATTAAAATAGCGTTTAGAAGAACACCAAGTGCGAGAATTAACCTACCCGTACCTGTATATCCAAGCTAAAGGTGGATACGAAACAACAAGGATTAGAGTCGGATTAAAGCCACGTCAGTTAGGGAAAAAAAGTAGCTGTTTACCTAGGATATAGCAGTAACCGACTTTGATTAAGCTATAAGGAAAGTGCGTGTATTAGTGCGATTAGAATTAATCTGTAAAGTTAGATATATTGGTCAATTACACGATTATTTGATAATACGTGTTGTGTCTTCTCATTCCAGATAGATCTGATTGCTTTGATTATTATTATTATTGTTGTGTATTGTGATTAATTTAAGATCTTAATAAATAGATATTAAGATGAAAGATTTGCGTGATTCTTAGTTCTTCCCTACAGAAACAGATCGCGTAGATAATATAAAATAGGGGCATCCCCGGGCTGATGCCTCACAACTTGTACTTCTTTCTGGTGATTCAAACTATTCTGCCACCATTTATACATATTTTTCAAGGGGATGGTTTCCAACATGATATCGTCTGTACTCTCTTACGACTGTTGTAACCGAACATACTCTGTAAAATGTCGAGATGTTTCCTTGGCGATCAGATCTATTCCAATCTAGCACGAATGCGATGTCATTGGGGGGTAGCTTCAGCATCCTCCCCAAGCAGAACCCAAATTTAAATACCCAAATGTTTGCATGCGATTCCATCCCACAAACTGATATCAGGTACCTGCACAGCACATCGCAAGGATGTTGGCTTGCTTGTATTCAAATTTCTGGCAGTTACACTGGTTTTTAAAGAACCAGCATTTTTTTTTTCACATTTGAAATGGCTCTTCTTGCGCTCACACATATAACTGTGATCTGGAATCTATAGACAAATGTAATGTGGTCTACAATTATTGTTTCTTGGCATTGAGAATTTTTTTTCATCACGATACTATTAAGGTAGCCGACTACGTTCGGTATCGTGATTTTGTAAAAGCGTAAAAATGGGTAATATTTATGATATTAAGTGTCACTTAGATTAGAAAATGGATATAAAATTGTTTTAAGAATAGTATTACAATAAAAAATTATTTAAGTACACTATTTTGACAAAAAATAAACGTAGAATGACCCATTTTCAAAATATTCTCCTTTTGTAAAAAATGCTTCTATTATAATAATATTTTGCCTGTATATAGCTCAGACCTCTGTACAGAGGCTCAACTAGAATTTTTGAAATGTATTTCTTAGAAGTGGGTTTATCCTTGTTTTGCGACAGCAGAGGGGAGACATTTTAAGAAAAAAACACCCATAATTATTTCGATGGGTTGTAACTCAAAAAATAATGTGACTTTTTCATAAATCACAATTGAACCTCTGTAGAGCAGTCTGAGTTATATACAGGCAAAATATTATTCTAATAGAAGCATTTTTCACGAAAGGAGAACATTTTGAAAAAAGGTTATTCTAAGCTCATTTTTTTGCCAAAATATTGTAGTTAAATAATTTTTTTTGTCAAAATGTCCTTAAAACAATTTTATATATGTATTCTAATGTAAGTGACACTAAATATCATGAAAATGATTCATTTATGTGCTTTTTTAAAGTCACTGTTCCGAACGTATTCGGATACTTTAATGTTGGATTACTTATACATTTGAAAAAATATTCCAAATGGGGACCATATTTTTTAGCTAGTTCTAATTGGCCTCAAGCCTTTTGTGTGTCTATTTCAAGTTATTTAAATAAAACTCTTAAAATTCAAAATTATTAGTTACCTCCAAATCCAAGTAAGCCCTTTATTAAATTGTGAACTTGAAATTAATGAAACAATATACTACTAAAACCATGTTTTTATTAATAGCAGGAAAAGTTAAACAAATAGTATTCTAGTATTAGTTAATTACTCACAAAATATCCCATTTTGGAATAATATAAAATTGCAGGCTTTTTAGCCCATTGGAATTGTATTCTTCATAGAATATATGTAAATCATATAAAAAAGAATTAGAAAAAATATAAATAAATACGTACAACAGTAATACTCTATCTGTGTAAGAATTAATTATCACTGATCAACTTAAATTCTTTTAGTGATTTGCCTTCTAACTTTTAATTTTATGGCAGTTACAGATGCAAACACTATTCCTACTGATTCCGTAGGGAAAAAAAACTAATTAAAAATTAATGAATTTAATTAAAATAGTTCTGTAATGAATATTAGAAATATTAGAAAATTATTTTGTGCCAATCAAGGGAATCCTCCATTAAATTGTTATATACAATATTATTTATATTTGCTATCATTATTTATTATCAACTATAAATAATGCTACTTGTATGCAGCCTTTTTATTAATCTTTATCGTTATATGAGCACTACTATTTTGCTTATAAGCCAAAAGAAAAATATCTTCTCTTGTAAAAGAAAACTTCTTTCTAAGCTGAATATGCTTTGTGTTTTAATTACCATAAAATCCGGCTTATAATGCGCACTTTTAACACAAAAAATTGTATCGAAATTTACGGGTGCGCGGTATACGCCGAATATAAAAAAATGACAGCTTTAAAAAAATTTAAAAAAAAAAAGATATAAGCATAAAAAAAATTAAACTTCTACATATATTGACATATTGTTAATTCAAAAGAAACTTTAAGGGTTGTCTTTCTAGAGTGAGTGAGTGTTGACGTCACATTGTTGAGCTACACGAGAGCTTTTGGCGACGGATCTTGTGATTTTGAACCATGGTTAAGCGACGAGGACGACACCTCAGCTGGCACACCTATATTCTAGCTATTACACCAACGGGAGGATGTTTTAACTCTCTACAGATATAACGTTCATCTTCCTCCTACACGGTGGGTCTTCAGCGGCACTCTGCTCGAACTTAGGACATGCCAGCCACGGGTTCGTTTCCTTGACCACTAGGCTACTGCGGCCTCGATGTAGTTCTAGAAGTATATTATTTTTTCAAAAGCGTGGAACAATACCTCGAATAAAAGACTTCAAAACACAAGAGTAATGCGCCTGTACATTTCAGGTTTCTTCGTGAAAAAGGGGTGCACGGTATGCGGCAAATATACCAAAAAATTAAAAAAATTTGCTTGAGAGTAAAGGTGCGTGTTATACGCTGGATTTTAAAGAAATTCCTATTTTAATTTTCTGTACTAATAATTATAGATTTGAATTCTTAGAATATTTACAGATTTTGAATATTAAGAGATTTGAGATTAGATTCTAATTTAATAGAGATAATTTATATTGGTTCACTTTAAACCAGTATCATTCATGTACAAGCAATTTGAAATTAAATATGGTCAAACAATTATTTTGTTTCTAGACATCATCCTATATTTAATTAATACGTTATTTAGTTCTGCCAAGATAGTGGATTTGATGCTTAAAATTTCATTATTCCTGTACACTTACGGCTTAATAAAGCACTTTATTTTCTCAAGTAGGTGGTTATTATCTCAAGAGATCGTTATTATTGAAAGAAAATATTATGTTGGGCCAAAGTAGTTTTCATCTTGTCGTTAACATAGCAAGACTGTCTGAATAGAGGGTAAGTACATCAACTGGGTTTTGAAGTTTAAAATACGTTTAACGTCAATGCTATTCCGTTTTACTGTGAACAATGGCAAAGTGGTGTGTAATGTGCTTGATTAACTTGTAAGAGCTTCTTTGAAACTGCTATGAGGAAGGGGTTCCATCTTAAAAGCCTCTAGTTGATTGTTTGATAATACCTAAAACTGCTTTTGAACTAGATAATGGATTGATAAATTAAATTTCTTCTAAATTACAGTTTATGGGAGCGAGGATTTTATAGTAACTTATTGCACTAATTAAACTCCTATAGCTACATTAAAATTTAAAATGGTACAAAAGAGAAAAATAGCTAAAAATAATATTTTATCTTTAAGAATAATTTTAAAATTATTTTTTAAAATCGAATTCATTGAAATCAAAGTAAATGGCAGTAACGATAATACATAACACATAAACAATAATATTAATACGTAGTATAAGTGTTTTTAAATTCGAAATAATCATGCATTTAAAACACTTGAAACAAATAGCTTTGTTTTTAAGTTGTCAAATATTTATGAAATGTTTTAGTTACAAATAAATGCTGTTTTTCAGTTGGTAATACATATTTTAGAGTATTCATATCAATTGCTATAATAGAGGCTACTTTGAATTCATGCAATGGATAATAATCATGACACTATGTAAATATGAAAAATGTTACATGTGCTTTTTGATTGAGGTATTACATAGATCATCCATATCAACCATATTTTCTTTAAAAAATTATGTTTTTAATCTAACAAAACCTAACCATACATGCACTAAAGTGATAGGTTTGAGTATAAAATTTAAAAGTAAGAGATTTCCAACACATTTTAGAACAGGCACTAGTAAACATTATCAATTACCAATATTTTTTCTATTTAAACATTACTAAAATGTTTTGAAAATTTTTCAAATTTAATTTATTATAAGAAAATAGAAATACCAGTACTAGTTTTTGAATGAACATTTAAAAGATATAGTAGCTGTTTAATTCCAACCAAATTTAAACACACACACATACAATTTATACATATACTACTCAAAAGTACTGTGAGAACACATGACATTACAGAAATTGCACAAATATTTCTTCTGATATTTAATGTGAAATAAAACGAAAGATACCTAAATTCTAAAGTGTAGCATATATCATAAGAAGGACACTTCAACTTTTTATGCAAACAACACTCATGTTGTAATCCTCCTTTTCCCGAAGAAAAAATAAAAGGAAAAGAAAAATGGTGCGAGCAAAAATTTAATTTCACTATACCTGATTTTTAACTCTGTGACAGATATAACATACGATTTCTTCAACTTTTGTTTGAAAAAAAATCAACTTATGAATGCCTCAACAATGTTTCTTTCCGGAGTCCATGTGTTGAGTGCCTCGCCATTTGTTTGTATTTACATCGCTTCGCAAATGCAGCGAAGTGAAAGGATTAGAGTTGGGAGTGTCCAAGCTAAGATATAAGAGAATGTAAGCAGATGGCCATAGGCCTTTGGCATAAACAGAGTCAGAAAAACTACAGTCCATTCTTGAGTACGAGTTTATTTATTTAAATTGGACTATCGATGGGCCAAAACACCATGGATGAACGAATTGGTAATAGTTTCAATAGGCAAATTAGGCCAATAGTGATGAAAATGAACTACAAAATTAGATGCAAAGGGATTGGAGAGTATTTTCTGTTTACTGAATTCCCAATTCAGTCCGGAATGTATTACCCGACATGTTTTGGTTTTGATAGAAAAAGACATTCGCGTATGCTAGAAATAACTTCATATTCTTTCATTAAAGATCACAATACAGATCAAGTGGGTTGATTATTAAGTGGGATTAAAACCATATTTGAACTTGTAAGTCTCTGTATTATTCCGAATGGTAAGTTGGAGACAAAAAATCATGCAGGCAAGGTACTGAGACTTCATTTCGCACCGTACTTTGTAGCCAATGGCGATTCCTTTTAAAATGCATCATACAACTCAACTCAAAGAGAACATATTTGATTTTGAAAGAATAGAGTGTATGAAGTGGGAAGGTTGCTCCCTTGCTTCAGATCTGAGCAAGCGTGTTTGGGTTACTCTAGGACGAGGCATTGCAATGAGAATAATGCCTTTGCACATGACTTGGAGATAACATATTTAGAAGAGTAGAGCAGTTTTGTCCAAAGTTATTAAAGCAACCTCATTGTATCTAAATAAATCAGATGTGAAACAGTCGTATTTATTCAAGGAAACTATACACTATATTAAAAATCACGCATCCTATCAAAAATAATTTCTGAAAATTATATGCAATCCAATTATGGTTCTGACACTTCATTTCGTTTTTCTTCCGTCGTTTGAGAACTAAAGCTCCGTACAAGGTTTTTCGTAATTGTTTAATTAAATTAAGTAATTTTAATTTTAACTTTAATTAAAAAATTTAAAAAATTATTGCCTTAAGGGGACACAGTATGACTCAATTGACCAAAATCGGTCAAAAAATCAAATTTAATTTTTTTAGCCTAAATTTTTCTTTATGTACTTTCCTATAACCTCACAAAATTTGAAACCTTTAAACTTAAAAAACGCAGAATTATAATAGCTTTCACGTTCGTTTTTATTCACATCCCTATGGCAAATCAAAACTTTAAAAACTGCCGTATCTCAGAAAGATAAAATAACTATTTTGTCTTCATTTAAAATGCTAAGGAATTTTTTCTGTTGCGCCTAATGCTTTGAAATTTTTTTTACCTATTCCCAATAGTACATGTAACAAAAGCTGGTATGCATTTTTGAATCAAAGCAATATTTATTTTTTTAAAAATAATTAAACTCAGAATTTATACCTTTTTTAAGGAATTTTCAATAAACATTCATAAAAAGAAGTATTGTAAGAATACCAATCACGTTAACGCAAAACCCATACCAACTTTTATTAAACATAGTTTGCCGTAATTGTAAATAAAATTTCATGCGTGTACGTCAATTTTTGTAGGAGGAGTAGTATTTTAAAATCACTTCAAAAATTTCAAGTTTTTTCCTTAAAAAATTACATGGCTAGAGTTTTATGAAATTTTGAGCACAAAATATGTTTAACATAATATACATACATAGGAGGCAACCAAAAAAATATTAAAAATCCTTAAGTTAAAAATTTTTGCGTAAATCGTACCATGTCCCCTTAAAATTTATTCGGAATGTACATGAATAAGATCTTCATTACAATTATTACACAGTCAATTTTCTGTATTTTCTAAAATAAATATGGAAGAAATTTAACCCTATTTGCACGCATAATATCCTTACAACTCGTTTTGTTAAGAAGTTAAAGTTCAAATATATAACTTTCAATAAAACAACATATGTCATCAGCCTTTGAAAGGGAACAAAGCTAAACACTACCCCAGAAATAGTTAAATAGTTAAGAGTCATGACAACCTGATAAAGTATTGATCGCCTTGTAGGGTATTGTCATAAATTAGAACCCTTAATTATAGACCATTGTGGAAAATAATAAAGCTTTTGCACTTAAAATTGAATTGATTTTCAAAGTCCTTATGTAGTACCATTTATAATTGAGTTCAATGAGGTACCCTATAATATACCATTCTCCTTGTTAATCGACTATCAAAATTAGGAATTATATTCCAATTAATTCAATCGGGTGTTTGCGGAATAGAATATTGATAACGAAATCTCGAATCATGATTATATTGTGATAATGATATATGAATGCGAGTCTCATTTTAATTCGCTCAGTTTCCTTTTTATGTTGACATTAACTCTTTCATGCTTGGTGGTACATATGTCGTAAAAACTATTCTTATTCGTTTATCGTTTGGTGGTACATAAAACGTACCACTTGTCTGAATGCTGTAGAAAATGATGCTACATGGTACATTCTCTAAGCCATCACAGAGGTCAACTCCTAGCAGTTACTCAATTTTCCAAAAGATGTCAGAAGCTAATTGTGTGCTATGAGTTTAAGCGGTAGTTCATTCTTTGATTAGCTTTGAGTCTGTTGAGTGGTATTTTTTGGAAGAATCTGTGTTGTGTATTTTTCAGTGTAAATGAGGGTGATTCTTGTGATATTTGATACAAAACCGGTTAGTACATATATTATGTAACTAAATAAATCAATATCACAATAATTAGTACCTCACTTGTGCATGGTTATTGTGAAAATATGAAAGTCCAACAAATGTACCACCACGCTATTGATTATCATTTTCTTTACAAATACAAAATGCATTCCTTTTATTTTTTCAAGATAATGGAAATGTTTATTGAGCCAGATAGATTTGTTAAAAGTTACATTTTTTAAAAAAAATAATAATAATATTTGTTAAATAATAGTACATACACACACACACAAAATTACACAGATGTCTTGAATGAGCTATAGATTGCGTTCAGTGAAAAATAAATACAACTAATAAACTTTTTATATATTTTGACCAAATAAAAACTAGGTAAAATTAACTATTGTATAGAGTAGAATATTTAAAATTAAAACTAACAGTAGTTAGTTTAGAGCTGAAATAAAACTAAGCTTATAATATTAGACTAGCAAAAACTGAAAATGTTTTAATATATAGGATGAACAACAGTATAAGATGTAAAAGTGTATTTATTTATTTTTGAACTATAAAATAACTAGCTAAAGCAGCCACTGAGCCTAGGAAGGAAAAAATCATTTTTCCAGAACTATCATGCTGCTTGAAGCATAGTGGTACAAAATATGTACCACCTATTTTTTAAAACTCTGGACAACCTTTATTTGAAAAAGTATTTAATATATTCCTAATATTTTCCAGCTATTTTTTAATAATTATTGTTTTGTGAGGTCTATCTAAAATATTTGTAATTATTTCCCGCTAGTGCATTATTTTTGTCAAAAATTCAGCACATGAAAAAGTTAAGTCAAGTGCCCCTATTAGTCTGCATGAATTCACTTGCTGACTTAACAAGTAGAATTTGATCTTTAATCTAACATGAAATTCCACGAGTGTTGCAAACACGACACTAGCGTTTTCTGTATATAACAGATGCACACGCGAAAGGGTATTGAACATTATAAAGGAATATTTTTTTCAAACCATCAGAAAATACCATCCTAGAATAGAGTTGCATACTATTTGCTTTGAAAAGCACTTGTACATGCTCCAACATTCATCTAGATTCCAAATTTTTAAAGCTTTCTTTCTCTGTCAGGGAAATGTTCAACAAAACTTTTCTGGAAATCGTTCGACATCTCTTGAAAGGGCTCCATCAATTCTCGAGATGTCCGTTCTGTCAGCACTCTGATAATGGGGCCCCAACGGCGAATTCTTTTGAATAAAGATGACCTGAGATGATGAATGACACCGTGTATGTTCTCTAGTCGCTCTTTACCACGGATGTTCTCAGCAGAACTGTCAGTGTGATGTAATAGATGGAATATATGTGTTTACCTTTCTCCTAAAAGGTGTTCGTTGGATCTAAGATACAATGCATTCTAAAACATTCAAATTAAAAGTTCATTGCAGGGAAAATAAACTGTTCTATTTTGTAAGATAAAGGGCAATTTTATCGTAGCAAATAAAATGAAACAAGATATATTCTGCATCAATTCCTCTAACTTATCTAATTTGTGTCTGCTCCACCTGAAATAAATTTAGTTGCGCTTAAACCCTTAAATCAGTGTTTCTCAAAATGTGGGGCGCGCCCACTTATGGGGGCGTGATAACCTTATAAGGGGTGCGAACATATAAAAAGTCGAAAACAAAAGATTATTTAAAAAAAAATTATTAATTTATTGAAAGTAAACAAATAAAATACTTTCCGACATAATGAAAAATAAAACACACATTTACACTCATATAATACATTAATAAATATATCAGTACTGCGCAATGTATTTCATAATTAATTCAACAATACTAAGTTAAGAACAAGTTTAATAATTATATGACCCCATGGGCTTGTCATATATAAAATTACGTGCAAAAGTTAACACTTATCTTGATTGTACGATTTAGAATAAATACCTTAAATGCCGATTAAAAATTACGTGATTTTCTGTCCAATGCCACCGTTTAAAACATAAGCGAGCGTATGTGGTTTATTAAAGAGGATGAAGAGGTAGAAAAGAAACGAATAAGCAAATTCTCTGAAATAAGCAAACACTGTCGAGGCCATTTTATTGCATTCCAAAACCTTTGGAATAATTTTATGGATAACAATTTACAGAAAAGGTCGTACTTCGGAAAGACGTATGTATACGTTCGGGGCAATTAACGTACTGGCTGAGCGAGACGTTTATATACGCCAGTGGAACTTTAGAGGTTAAAGTTGTTTTGTATAATTAGTGTCAAAGTATAGTATTATTGATTTTAATACATTGTTATAGTATGGAGGGGGCTCGATGAAAATTATGATTGAATATTGGGTCGCAAATATTGAAAGTTTGAGAAACACTGCCTTAAATGCATGATTTTTTGTTTCCAATTTTGAAACCTCATTTTGTATAAGAAAGTAGTCATAGTTTACGTAAAAAATAAATAAATAAACCCGGTAGAAAAAAACTGTGTATTTACTTTGAAATAATATGTATGCCAACATACAGTATTTCCGAGAAATCTGGCATACATCCAATAGCCTTTTCAAATGCAATTTCAACAATTTTCATTTCATTTTCAATGGATTTTATATTACCTGACAACAAATGAGAAATAATTTCTTTTCAGATAAATCACTCATTTATAGGAAACTTGAAAGAAGAAAATATTTATCTCTCCTAGTAAAGCGATGAATTTTATCATCCGTCACATTCAAATGTCAAAGAAATATGACTTACACGCCAACAGTAATGCATTTTTTCTTTCACACATGATTTATTGCGTATGGAACGGGCATATGGAAACACACATAATCAGGTTTTTGAATAAAATTAAGAAATTAAAGGAGAATTGGAATGTAAACAGTTGCCAACTATATGTAAGGGCTTAAAAGTATAATACTAAAATGAAAAACCCGCATGGAATTTTGTTACTTTGTTCGTAAAAACATCCCTTATTTTTTTATTTAAAAACTTGCACGATAGTTCATTACATCAGCAGAGATAAAAATAATGCATAATTTACGTTATAAAACGTGTTTCGAATTTATTGGTATGTTAGTTCAACTTAAAATGTGTGTAGGTCAAATGTTATGCGATGGTTGATAAAATATAACGGATTATAAAAAGGCGAAAACACAAACATGCATGTTTAGAGACAGCCAAATTAATAAACTTAAAGGATTTTACTAGCAATAAATATTTTATTTTTCTTGCATGACATTTTTTGGTTATATATGCCTGTTTTTATATTTAATACCTCAAATCAAATCAAAATTTATTTTTCCTATCTGTCAGCCAATTTGAATATACGTGAACTTTTTTTCAATCCCTCGGAATTTTTACTCTCCAAACTTATTGATTCTGATCTAATAAAGGAAAAACGATTGAGTAAAATAGTTAACATTTCACATAATTATAAATTTCCTTCGATTTTAAGAAAATCAAAGTTACTTAACTTAATAAATTTCTATAAAAATCTTGACTCAATATATTTATCTTCTAAAAATCGATAAAAATCGAAGTTTTTTAACACTATTAAAATAATCCTTATTTAATCAGACGTGTAGAAAATATTAAACATTAAGAGTATTTTCAAGAATAGATGGAAACGCAAGCTTTTATGAAATTAGTATTATTTATTCTTTCAGATTCAGTTGAATACATTTAGCTAAATATTATTGTCGTTATCTGAAGACAAAAGTAATATTTTCGATGGAGAAACATTGCTTTAATGGATTTGCAATGGTTACTACACGATATCCGTATGAGCACATACTCATTGCCATCAACTCTCGAAACTCATTTTGATGATTACAAAGCAGCTCTTCTAGGTTTATTAAAAATTTTGTATCTCTTAATTTCATTTTTGTTATTTAACAAACAGAATCTTACAAATAAAGAATTCTGACATAAACCTTTATCATAACAAAGTACATGTAAGGCTAATGTTTTGGATTTTAATAAAAAATAAAAGCATCTCTCCTTGCTGTAAGTTATAACACAATCATAATTGTATCTTTTAATTTTTTTAGCACAATTTGCTCTTGGAACCGCGATAGCCTAGTGGTCAGGGAACGAACTCGTGACCACTGTGTCATGAGTACGAACCTAGAACCGCTGAAGACCCGCCGTGTAGGGAAGCGATGCATGTTAAATTTGTCGAAAGCTCAAACGTACTCCCATTGATGTGGTTATTAGGAAAGGAGATGCCAGATCAAGTGCTGTCCCCGTCACTTGACCATAGTTCAAAATGACGAGGTCTGTTTCCAAAAGCCTTCTAGTAGCTTTGAACACACAGTTTGACGTTAATATTCATTGACTAACTCACCATATAATTGGTTCATTGGATTAGATTCCTTAAATAATATTTTCTTTGCTGACTCATGCGTTTTTATAAGTTTAACCATCCAAGCGGTCTGCACGTAAAATCCCGCCATTCCAGAGATGATTTTTCTGCCTTCAAGCAAGATTCCCAAAAGCGGCCGAGCCGCATTCTTAAAGATACAGCTCAACCGCTTTTGAGAACCCCACCTGAAAGCAAAAAAATATGTGCGGTGTATTTTTGAAGCATCTCCAGAATGGCAAGACTTTAAGTACAGACCGCTTAGATGGTTAACTAAACAAGTAATATAAAAAAAAATCTTGAAGTCAATTCCTACTTAGGTCAACAAAGAAAAATTTCATTTTAGTTATTTTTTTTATTAAATAATTACAATTGATACAAATATGTATATACATATGGCTAAATCACAATATTAAGTGGCAACAAAGAAATCGATTTAGCTTGTTGTTGAAGGTGTTAAACTATTAATTTTGTTACTATTTATTCATTCATAAATCAGATTCTCAGAAATTAGCCGATTCTAGGAAGGATTTGAACTCAAGCCCTTTGGATTAGAAGTTCAAAGAGCTATCCATTGCGCTACAGGGATACAACGAGTGTTTTTCCCATTTTATATATGGGGTTAGACTATTATTTTTGTTTGTTACAATTTATTGAAAAATTAATGAATTAATATTTGAAAATCCTGTATTAACATCAGGTGTCATCCACAACAAGTTAAAAAAATGTATTTGAACTCAAATGGACACACAGAAAGTATTTTATTAACGATTGAAAATTTAAACAAGATATATATTTAGGGAGATTCTAAACTAATAGTAAGAATTGGAAAAAAAAAACCCTGGATAAATTCACATTTTTTTCAGTGCATAAATCACTACAGCAAATATTTTAAATGTTTTCTAAAGTGTTCCAAAAAGTAACAACCGACATAATGTCCTATTGAAGTCATTTGTATCGTGTTCACTAATTTTTTTATCAATGTTTTCGTGTGGAAAAAGAGAAAGAGAGAGAGAGACTAACAATTCATTAAAACATTATTCTGAAAAACAGAATGAGAGAATGTTGTTGCGTCACAAGTAACGAACACTACCTGCCTGAAATAAGATTAGATCTATTATTTTTCAATTATTTCGACAGCATGAACGCTTCCAATCGTACGATGTGAAGTGAAGTAGTTAGGCCCGTAATAATAAATAATTCCAGGAGACCGGTCTCATAACTTTAGCTTTTGTTTGTTGAGGTTAATACCTGATAACCGGAAAAACTCATCCGATATAGGTGGTAGTAATTACCTAAACTTATTTTCTTTTGCTTGTAGAAATCACATGTGAAAGAGTAAGTTTTTTTTAACATCCCACTTAACCCTTCGATAGGCCCACGGCATGTCTGAAATGCATGAGCTCATACCTAAGTTTGAACATGATTTAATCATTTTATTGGTGAAATTTGACATTAAAAAATATATGACATAAAATAACATTTAAATTAGAATCAGAAATTGAGATATTGAAACTAAAAACCATCAAAAAGGTAATGGTTTATTATCACTGTGTCACCACTGTTTATATTTTAAGATTGTTTTCGCCATATGTACAAGAGAGTGACCTTAGCGAGAAGCACAATTTTGGACAGAAAAAAAATGCTTCAATTTTTATAAAAGTTAGTGACATTGTAACACATGTATTTGTTTATTGTACAGTGTTTTTAAAATTTCAGAATATTTCACAAAATAATTAGTTTTTCCATTTAACATGTAAAGGGATAGCTCATTTAGCATTATAGTATAAGAGAAAAAAATGCGAAACACATTTTATAAAAGAAAAAAAGTGTCAAAACTCGTATAAAAATGAGTAGTATGATAAAATAACTGATTTTCTACAGGATAGTGAAGCCAGAACATAATATTAATGTTTGAGTACTTTTATATATGAAAAACATCCATCATTTGAGTCCTATTCTTTAACATTAGCCGAAAACAGCCTTAAGATGCCTTATTGCAGTCTTCACAAGTCACCTTTCAATGTTCAAAGCAAATGAATTCTTCGTATAATACATTACACAATTTTAATAATATTTTTTTTATGTAATGGTAAGTGGCAACAGTATCTTACTTTCCAAGTTATTGGTGATGTTTTTCTTGGTTTTTCGTCTTGAATGGATCTTGCATATCAGATAGTTCTTAAATCCTGAGTCAAATTGAACAAGACATGTGTATGTTACACTCAGACCGTCTTCGCAGCTGCTATTTCAAAAGTTCGAGACCTAGTTTTCCTAGATATGTGAGCGAAGATCTGAGTGATTTTTATTCTCATATAGATATTTTGAGGGTTTATTTCAGCTACATTGATTATTAACGAAATACTGTCACTGATTAGACGCGCGGAATCTCTAAAATGTATCTCAACTCCCAGGGGAAAAAAATGTCATACAAAAGTAACAAAATACTTGTTTCGATTTATTTTCGAATAAACTGAAAACTACACTATTTTAACTTAACTCAGTGGCACGACATCCCATGAGGGACAAGGCCTACTATGCCTAACGCAGTATACATGACCTTGGGCTCCGAGGTTCATGAGCAAATGTTCCGTATCTGGTTGTCAGTCTGAAGCGAAAACCGCCAGTGTTAAGTTCCCAAGCAAGCTTGGTACTCATTTTATCTACCCTTTAAAGGGATGAAAGGCTAAGTCTGAACCTCGGACCTGTGCTGTGGAAGCGCGATACACTAACCACACAGCCACTGGACTTACTACATTTTTTTACAAGAAGAAAAAAATGAAAATTAACAGAATAGTATACAGCCATAAAAACTGACGTTATTGGGTGCGCTGCATCTGTCAGATTCAAGTGCCTCTGTCACCTGAAATTTGAAGAAATCGCCCTCATCCTTGAGGGTTAATCATAGGGCGAGTGACGAAAGACAGATAAAAGAAGGTGGGTCGTGTTCCAACCCACCGTGTGGACGTAGCACCGAAACTATTTTTACTATGCATCTAAGAGATTCGCGCGCCTAACGGAGGTTTAAAGCACCACCTCTATTGGCGACAGACCTCTTAATTTTGAACTGCAGTCAAGTGAATTGGATAACATCTAAGTCTGTCCGCTCACTTTCTACACTTCCAAACTTCGCCAATATGAGAACTTCGAGTCTCGACAGATTTAACGGCCATCAACCTCTCCACACGGCAGGTATTTAGTGGCAATAGGACTCGAGCTTGAGACTCGACAAACCCTGGCCACGAGTTCGTGACCATGACCTGCAGACAGCTGTAGTGCTGCAGAATGAACAATGAAACAGTTAAAAAAATTCAACTCCAATTGCTTTCTACATGATGGCATAAAAGCGCATGAATAAGTTTTTAAATAAATACATACGTTATTAATAGTCTACACAGCACAAGTTATCCGAAAGAAGGAAATAATGTATATATGTATATATTGTATGCATGTATATATTTTAATATATTTTTGTGAAAGTAGCTCTATTAATAGAAGGTAAGCTCAAGCTTTCAAAAATAAAAACATGTAACACAAAAATAAAAAAGAAATTAAGTCAATTTCTACTTAGATCAACAAAGAAAAAAAAATTTTCAGCTACTTTTTATTAAATAGTTACAATTAATATAAATATGTATATACATAGGACGGAATCACAACATTAAGTTGTAATTAACTTTTATTCATTATCATTAAAGTATTGTAAAATCCTCCAAAACACACAATCGTGTATATAAAATTTAATGAATGCTTTCAAACGTGAGAGAAAAACATTTTTATGTTTTGACACAAGTCGCCAAAAATGATGCCAACGTGGCTGTATTTGTAATTATTTAAATAATTAATTTTAATCAATTAATATTTATTAATTATAATTAAATTATTGTATTGTCATCCAAAATAATCATGTATATAAAACTTCAGCTCAATGGAGCGCTTTAAAATGTATTTTATTAACGATTGAAAACTCCACCAAGATAAATATATAAATAAATAAACACAGTGCTAGCTAATAAAAGGAATTGAATAAAACAGGAATATAGTATTAATTTAAAGCTATAAGTTCAGTGTAAAAACCCTTAGCTCTCCCAAGAGATGTACACTTTTTTTTGAAGGATCTCTTCAAAAATCTTTTTACATTTAGTCTCAAAAGCAAAAATTTATGTAAAGTTTTCTTTGTGATTTCTTGACATTCCAAGAAAATGTTCCATAACTTTTCAATGTGTCACATTTCCTGCGTCCCTCTTTGATAAAAGACAGCAGGTAATTTTCTTAAGATAAATATTTCTCTTACACACCCAGAGATATTTCTTATGATTAATAAATCTTGATGTGCATTCATTCCTTACCCTCTGACACTTTTTTCAACAGCTGTCACCATCGGAAACCCAATACTAAAGATTATATTGAGCTTAGATTTACCTTTCTCTTTTGAATACGTTAGTGTCAAGAATTCTATAAATTTTTGGAAAAAATATATGGTTGGAATTAGAATTTCTGATCAAGATTTATTTCGGTGCCTACAAACTGTAGGATTTGGGAAATTTCTTTGTGAAATATTATTTCAAAAGTATTTTATACGAATTCTTATAAATAGAAGATATTTCGACAGTATAACTCCTTCCTATTCGAAGAGGTATGACTTCAAAGTACGATTACGTTATAGTAAATAGTTTGAAAAGGTTAAGTCCTGTATGTTAAATATAATATTCGCACTTAAAACGTTTTTAGGATTTCTTACAGAGTAGTGCTAATATTATAATATAATCTTTTAAAATAAAATAAAAACAAGTAATATAAAAAGCAATTAAGTCAGTTCGTACTTTGACGGGAGGAATATAAAATTTTTTGTTAACGAATGAAATCTTAAACAAGATATAATAATGTATATATCTATAGAGAGAGAGTGAACTAATAGTAGGAATTGAAAAAAAAACACACAATCTGGCTGTAATGGCGTCACTGTGTACTGACAATCAATCAGAGACTTTGATGATGAAATGTTAATGAGGAACTATGATACTATCAAGTCGAGACATTTTACAATAAAAAATACAAATACACAAAACTGGCATTATTATACGAACACATTTTCGTTTTACGTATTTAAACCGAACCTTTAAATGTACTTAGTAAACCTTTTCTACTCGCAATTGTCCTTAAGGTGTCGCACCATCCCCTTAAATAATTATATACTATATTTTTAAGTATTCTTCCCTTTACCTAAATCCACTTTTAGCAGTAATATTATCCACTCCCAATCTCCACGCAGTACAAGTTTCTCGCAGAGCTCCATAAATTCGTAAACCCCACTTAAATATCCGGATTAAAACCCATTTATGTAGGCATCTCAGCCTGTACAGTTGAAGGTGCTTTAAGGAAGGTCACGTGAGAAATAATCCAGCCACTCTCTCTGGTTGATGGCACAGCCCCAGTGATGAGTTAATCAACCGTAGGGGCCTAAATATCCCACTAGAATGATTAATGTATCTGCGAATAATCGTTCCCACACGCTTGACTTATGGTACATCCGGACCTTTAGAAAACCCCTTTAGAGATTCATTTATTGCGGGGAGATATAGCATCAAAAGAAAACTCATTGGGCATTTTTTAACTGAATGCATTTAGCTTACTTTCAAGAAGAAAATAATCATTTAGTTAATTCTGAGAGAACTGTTTCATGAGGGCTTTAGTGAGTATAAAAAATAACGCGTACAGTAAAAATTATGAAACAATTTTCTTGTATCATTCTATTTCTGGATATTTATATTTTTATAATTTATGTAAATGTTTTGATTTTCATTTGAAGTATGCATCAGGGGTCGGCAACATATGGCTCGCGTGCCACATGTGGCACGCGGTACGATTCTTAGTGACACTCTGCACTACTCAACAAATTTGTAAGTTTTTGAGGGGATAGAAGTTGATAAAATTGTAATGTACTCTATTTGACAAACATCTTCAGAATTATGGACAGTTACGGAATTACGAAGAAATGTGAAAGATGAATAAAGATAAATTCACAGGTATTTTGTAAATTATTGAATGTCATTGCTGGAGAAATTTATTTTTTTGAAGAGAGAATATTACATGTACTCTGCTTTTAACTTTTTTTTCTACATATCTAAGTAAAAAAAAAACCTTTCCTCATATAAAAAAATATTTTGAGCTCGCTAAGGGATTATTTAACAATTGATTGCTCAGAAAGGTGTCTAATTGAAAGTCAAACTGTTTGATTCACTGATTTTGCGATATTAAAGTAGAACGATGCAAGCACTAGGTTCGCATTAAAACTTTTATTTATATTGTATTTAAATATAGTGAATTCTTGTTTCAATTTCGTATTTTAATAAATATGTTGAAAAGTGCATAATATAGACACAATTTTACTTTTTTGAAATTTTTATTACAGGAATAGTTATATTTTATGCTTTTTTTGTATTGTGATAGCCCACGGGCTGTGGGTATCATCGCTTCATCATCCACGCGACATAAGTTTGAGGGGATAAAAGATTGACCACTAATAGTGTCCATAATAAAACTAGTTTATTATTATATCAATTTATATTAAGCAAAACAACACAAGTCTAGGAGGCTAATGATCAGGAGTGATATAACATAAACTACAATTCTAACAAATAGCACATTAAACAACCTTAAGGTATCCGACTACGTTCGGAACCGTGATTTTAAAAAAGCTCATAAATGGATAATTTTCATGATATTTAGTGTCACTTAGATTAGAATACATGTATAAAATTGTTTTAAGGACATTTTGACAAAAAAATTATTTAAATACAATATTTCGGCAAAACATAAATTAGAATAACCTTTTTTCAAAATGTTCTCCTTTTGTCAAAAATGCTTCGATTATAATAATATTTTGCCTGTATATAGCTCAAACCTCTGTATAGAGGCTCAAATATGGTTTTTGAAAAATTCACATTATTTCGATTTGACTTTCGTTCGCATCATGGCTAATGTAAAATCAACTACTAGATTCAAAGATTAAACGATCTGTATTAGACGTTAAAATTAAATTTATATTATTACTAAGTTAAACTTTACAATTACCAAAAGAAAACAATAAATAACTTAGATTTAGTATGCTCCAAGAGAGAGAAGCTCATGTAGTGCAGGCTCTTAGATATTTTACGTTCGCAATTCTACATATTATTCTATAAGTTTTAAAGAAAAATCACTGTTGAAATCGCCGTGCGTCTTTTTAAATAGTGAACCGGATCACCCCCAAATCCCGGGGCAGCACTCTCTACTGTCTTCCAAGTTGAGTCTCTGACTGGGTGTTCCCAGTCGCACAGAGTTACATTTTATTAAATTTCTAGCTCCACCGACTCGAGGGGTGCGAGACGCTCCCTTTTGAAAGAATACACCACATCTGGTCAAAGGGGCAAATATAGAAATTACCAAAAAATGGGGTCTGTCTGGCTTCTTATCAATATCAATCACCACACAAATACTTCAAGCTGTACCCGATAAGAACTAAGACACAAATTCTTCATCTCTGTGGTATATTTTTGAAAATTATGGTAAAAAATATTAGAAAAAATTGCAAACACATTCTATTTTACATATTTCAGAAATTTTACATAACTGATTGTTTGAAGCTAGGTGGCAAAATATTGTACATTATATATTTAAACGTGAAATATTGTATAGGTGAAAAATTTAATAAAGAATTCAATCGTTTGAAAACAGTTAAAAAAAAACTTAAGAAACAAAGAAAAACTTTATCAATATTTGTAAAAATGTACAGACGGACCCATTGATTTAATAAAAAGAAATGTTTTTTTTTCATTTATAAAAACGCTTTAAAAAAATAACTATTATAAAAATTTTACGTATTGAAAGGTTAATTTTTTCCTTGGTTACAAAAATTGATATGGGATACAGCTGTATATTTATATAGATATCAAGAACGGACAATCAGAATGATCTTAAATTTAGATTAAAGGCAATTTATATTTTTAATTTTACCCTTCATTTATTTCTAAAGAAAAAAAAAGGGGGCTTGGAAAAAAATCGTTTTTTGTTTAGGTCGTGGAATTAAGAAGCTCAATTAGCTATCTGGAAAAAAATGCTAATTGCTTCTTTGTTCTTTTTTGGAACCTGAGTAATGAAAAACATTGACACACGCAAGCGTTTTTATACTATCCTTTGTATGACTTAAGTTGAATAATGAATTAAAAAGTGTTTTAGTATATCACATTGTAAGGGGAAAAAGTACTTTTTTTTCAATATTTGTATTGCGTTGATAGTGGAAATGATGACTGACAAAATACCTGAAAGGACTACCATGCCCCGAGCGTATGTAAAAAAAACAGTTATGAATTTCTGGTAATTAGTGCTTATATCAAAATAGAGCAAATAATTTAAATATGCCTATTTAATAAGTTAATATTACTTATTGGGGCATTTATTCATGATAAAACTATCATATTCGCAAGCAATGCCGTTCCTTAGATTTTCCCATTAAGAACTCAATTATTTTCATCTTCAAATATTAAATTCTTTTGGTTATCAATACTATATGGACCCCAATGACATTGGGAAAAATAATAAAAAAATTCCCGTTCCCCCCCTGGAACGTAGACGGAACCCACACGATCGTGGGGGTTGGGCGTTATCTGTGAAACAGGTCACCTATGAAATTTTACGAGTTATACATTTTTAGCTCTAAGTTGATAGAAGAAAGCGCCCTCGACAGACCAATCATTGAGAAAACCGCAACATCGTAAGAAATGCAAGCATACAGCCAACTGCTTCATCGGCCGCCATCCAGGCAAAGGTATGTCCATGATATCCTGCAAACACATGTGTTGCCACTCATGCAACGGCTCCCAGGAGCCATTTTTCAACAAGAAAATCTTCGGTCTCACACGGCAAGGGTGTCACAAGACTGTTTCCGCACTTTTACTATCCTTCCTTGGCCTGCCAGGTCCCTAGATTTGTCTCCAATCGAGCATATTTGGGATAATTTGGGACAGCGAATTGGTCATCTCACGAGTTTGAACGAACAGGTGGCAATGTTACAGCAAATATGGAACGAAATGTCTCAAAACATCATACAGAAATTGTATGCCACAATGCCCTATCGTATCGCATCGTGCATTTGCGCTAAAGGGGGTTCAACACGGTATTAAATCTTCCGTTGTTTTGCCTTTTCCTCTGAAATAAATGATCCTTTTTTCTTTGATTTTCTAATCATTTACTTATATCAAAGTAGTCATTACGTATGTAAAATTTCATTTCAATTTGACGACACCTTCTTGGTGCGCTAATTTTTTTGTCCATGAGTGTATTACTTCTTGTTTTAGTATTTCTCTGTTCAAATACTATTAACTTTTTAGTTTATTTATAGTTTTACATTCGCTTTTATCTATTTCAAAAAATAAGTTTTTATCCAGATATGTAAGTGATGGCTTCGAGATATTGTTGACTGATTCCACTACTCTCAGATAAAAAAAAGGTGTACGGAATTTTGGAGGTAATTTGGAGTAAATCGGGGCCCCTAGCAAAAAAAAAAAAAAAAAAAAAAAAAGAAAAAAATAAACACACACATGGAAATCTACAATTGCACCAACTCAAAGCTCATACAAACATAATATACGCATCACACCAGAATCACAATATCGTATCAGGGAAATGAAACGTATAACGTAGTGAAACACCAACAGTGAACTTTGCTTACCTTATTGTCTTTAAATAATCCATGAAGTTTTTAAGAAGTACCATTTAAAGTAATCATTATAGATTCACGAGAGATTTGGCTACCAGATTTGTTGTCAATTCTATCGCCACTTTGACATTTATTTATTCAATATTATTTTCAGGAATAATTTTTCTATACCATCTAATAAGCTGTCCTGCCACAATACGTTTTTGGGTAGAAAGAATACGTGACCAAATCTTTCAAAGATATAATCCACAGGGAATTCCTCTTTTTCAAAATTTTATTCTTCTTTGTAATTAAATAATGAGTTAATTTAATTTAATAAGTGCTTATACATAACATTTAATTTACTGTTAGATATAATTGCATATTGATATACACTTATGTAAAAAACTTGTAATGTAAAACAAAGTAATACCTCAACTTACGCTACTCCGACTTTTACGATACCGGAGTTACGGGATTTTTAAATCTCGTCGATTCGCCTTTTTTTTAAAAAAATATATATATAGGGTAAATAATATTGAAATGTGATTGAAGAAGTTGTCGATCTTACCAGAAAAATAATTTTAGAAGTGGATAGTGGTTACTTAGTGGAGAGTGGTCATTTAGTCGAAAAAGGTATAGATAAATTTTAGAAAATATAGACTCCAACGATGAGCGTATGTTTTCAACAAAACAAGGAGTTAAATAAATCTATTGTTATGTTACGAGGAAATTTTGCGTGAGAAAAAAAAATATTTGAGCCGGCAGACTACTTTGTAAAATTTTATGAAAACAACATTAAAATAGTTTAGATTTGTGATTTTGTACGCGTTATATAAGATTTTATTAAGTATTTTTTTTCTAAATGATTATTTTCTTTCTTCTCCGGCTCCTAATAGGAATAAATTATAAGTACTTATATGCGAAATCATAACGAATTACGTAAAAGTTTGATTAAGGTATCCGACTACCCTAAAATCATGATTTTTTTCAAAAATTGACAAATTTTGTTTACGATTTCATTTAATAGTCCACCTTATTAGTTTTATAAAAATACCAAGGTTTTTATTTTCCATTCACTACAAAAATATCTACAAGTTTTTTAGTTAAAGCAGATACCACGACATTACATATGATGTCAAACATTAAAAAGCGTTTTACACGAAATATGTTTTTTTTCGAAAAGTTCAAACGGGGACAGTGATTGCTCAAAAGGTTTTTAAAATAATTTGCTGAAGATATTTGTGTATGATCCCTACAACAGTAGAAATGTTTTGACTTTCAGATTTATCAATCAATGCTTTATTTCAAAATGTACAGTCCCTTATGTGAAAATAATCACTGTTCTTTTAAGCAATTTCATATAGTCACTAAGACAAAGTGCTCCAATTTTTGTAAAATTTAAAATTTCTCTTATCCTGAAGGTCATTTCAAACAAGAATAACAAAGTAAAACAACAAAATTCAAAAATTGAGAATTTGTTCATAAAATTTTTGTACAGAGCGGGCCCCATTTATTTAATTTTTTACACATTTTACACCAGTTTCTTACCATTTTAATAATAATAATTCTTTTTTTCTGTTTTCAAAATTTTAAGATTTTTTTCTTTAAATATACTAAATAAATCTAAAAATCACAAAAAAATCTCCATATCTCAGTTTTTTCAAAAAAAGTTGTCGCAAGTATTTGGATACCTTAATATTATGAATTTGAATATTATGAATGAAATATGTATTTAATATGTTGAATATCAATGGCGAAATATTAAAGAGAACTTGATTCATAAAGTTATTCATAGGCAAGTGAGACTAAAATGGGGACAGCACCTTTCAGTGAGTGATACTCATTAAAATGTTTGCAGCGATAATCTGATACTTAAGTAATGTGCTTAAGGGATTTTACATTCCCGCTTCGTTAATATACTGTACTGGAACTAACAAAACGTAATACTTAAAATTTAAAATAAAAGTTTAAAATTGCAGTGTAAATGCTAAATCCAATCGTCATTATATACTGTTCCCTTATATATATAAAAAAGAGTTGGTATCAATTTTGTAACATTATATAAAATTGAAAGATCTATAACAATTTTAGCCTTAAAAGAATAATATTCTCAAGGCAGAGTATACCGTTAATTTTTTGTTGTATTGTACATAATTTTCATACCCGTTTCAACTGCTCATACAATGCGTGTATGGTATTTAAGTATTACAAAGTCGAGAAATACGTCAAATAAAAAGGTGCCGCAAGTGCCAAATAAACCTTTTCATACATACGATGATTGCATTTGGGGATATTTTTTTTTGATTTGATGAAATTGGTCGATGATATAATACATAAGTACTGCTTACATTTCAATAACATTCGGACATTTTTGTTTCGCTTATAAATAGCTTATATTTTGGCACAATATTGATAAATTTGACTGTTATTACTTAAGAAATTTTTTTATATAATTTCAAGTAATTTATGTCGTACTATTTTGCAAAAATTTGACTTAACCCTTTATCTATCAGTGTGGTACTTATAAGTACCACTCATATTGAAATTACACAAAATAACCATTTTAATAAATACTATGACGATACTTAGCATTAATATTCTTTTAAATCCACTCTTCAAAGATATATGGCAGCATAAGTTCTATGAGGAGTATTTCAGCAGGGAAGGGGAATAGTTTTATAGCAGAAATTCGGTCTTCAACTGACGGCGTTTTCAGTGGATTGGGAAGATTGCCATTTTTGTTCCGAAAAAAATAGTTAATTCCAAAATATAAGTGTCCTATTTATTTTTTTTTTGTATGTTAATGAAGACCTTAGAAAAAAAATTTGACTATTTATTTAAAAAAAACAGTGTGTACAATTAATTTTATAGTTGAATATCTTTAATGAATTAACTAGCTCTAGTGGATTAAATTTCCCAAAGTTGAGTATTTTGTTTATGTATATCCCTTAATTTTCAATGTAATGATTAATATATATATATATATATATATATATATATATATATATATATATATATTGCATGAGAAAAACTGCAGTATATTATAATGCGGTAGATAAAGGGTTAAAATTATTAGGGGTAGGAGAGGAGTGATACTATTTAGATAGTACTTTTATATATCTGTTATATCAAATTGAAATATTATATTCATAATTTTTATCTTTGCTTTCACAAACTAAGGGAGAGAAAAGTACCATACTATTTACTTTCGTTCTTTAAGATTTATCTTGCATAAAAAAAAAAGTAGAAAATAAGAAAACACGTAATTCAAAATGAAATTAAATGTTGCAAAAGTAGAAATCTGCAAAAAGTTTCGAAAAATTTCTTTAAAAACTGTTTATGGGAAATGAAATAGAATTGAAAAACGTTGTGAACTGAAATACGACGATGTGTCCTCTTTTGGGAAAAGTGAAAGTCACAAAAAGAACTATTTATTTAACTTAACTTGAAAAAGTATTTCTGAGAAAAGGCTTTACTTGAGGTAGGTAATTTCAAAAAAACTCTTTTTGGAAGTGTAAATCCTTCCTTTCTTAGAAGAGTAAATTCTTTAAATGTGACAGCGAAATGTTGTACTCACACGATCCCATTCCTATATCTTTCTACCTCTACATTTTCTTATGTGTTTTGTGAAATATTTCGTATGGATATATATTCATAACTTCTTTTAAAGAAATTCTGTTATTAATCCTAATGTAAGAATAAATAAAATTAGAAATTACTAATGCTCAGATAATCACGTTATTATTAGATTTCGTAATGTTTAATTATAAAATGAATTATTGGTACTAATTATATATAGGACACAAATAGTAAAATTAATATTAACCCGGCAGTTTTCGAACAAGGTATGTCGGTGTTTCTCAAATTTTTAAAATTTGTGGCCCAATTTTTAATTATAATTTTCATCCCTATGTATACAATAGCATTGCATTGAATTCAATAATAATATACTTGACGCTAAAGATACAATACGACTTTACTTATGAACCGTACAAATTATCAATATAAATACTAAACTTTTAATGTAATATTATATATGATAAGCCCATGGAGTGACCGGTAATTATTAGTCTTAGTTTCAAAACCTCTTTAGGACGGGGCAATTTTCTTTGAGACGGTCGCTAGGGACGAAGTAAATGCGTAAGAACTTGCACTTCAGGACAAGGGTTTTTCGTCCCTAAGCCTAACTTAAGAAAAAAAAGCACAAATAATAAAATTTCAGTCCTAATGTCGTAATTTTTGGTACCCCTTTAAATTATTACACAAGTTGTCTGTTACATAAAACTAGAATGTAATAACGTTTTTCTTTTAACTTACATAAAATTATATAAAAAAATATGATTTAACTTGGGAAATAAATTTCGTAAGCATTATTCAATTCTTTCCAAAATTTTCATTGACAAAACACATTAATACACTTTCAAACTAATAAAAAAATTTACTACAAAGATTATTTACAACAAGTAATATAAAAAAAATTTTTTTGAGTCAATTCGTACTTAGATCAACAAAGAACAATTTTTTTTAGCTACATTTTATTAAATAGTTACAATTGATATATAAATATGTATATACATAAGACAGAATCACAACATTAAGTGGTAATTATTTTTTATTAATTATCATTAAAGTATCGTATTGTCATCCAAAACAATCGTGTATATAAAATTTCTGTTCAACTGAAAGCTTTAAAACGTGAGAAAGAAACCTTTTCAAGTTTTGACACGTTGCCAAAAGGATCGCTAAGTCGCCAACGTGGCTGTGTGTGTTTGTAATTCTTTAAATAATTAGTTTTAACCAATTAATTTTTATTAATTATAATTAAATTATTGTATTGTCATCCAAAATAATCATGTATATTAAATTTCAGCTCAATTGAACTCTTTAAAATGCTTTTCATTAACAATTGAAAATTCCACCAAGATAAAAATAAATAAACAAACAAATAAAAAAATAAACATATAGAGAGTATGAGTTAATAGTCGGAATTGAAAAAGAAATAGCAAAATTAAAATGAAGATTCAGTGTGGAAAATCTCGAACCATGGAGAAACGCCTACATTATATGATGTGCAAGCATAAAATGTTTGTTGCGATCTTTTTTTTTTATTTACACTCGGTTTGTGTCTGTATACATTGGCTTTTTTTACCCTTTTGTTCATATTAAGGTTAGGAAAATGCATTCAAAACAATTAAATAATAACCTGAAGTCAAAGTTTTTGAAATAAGAAAAGTACGCGAAATATATCCGATAGCAACAAAAACTGTAACATAACTGATGCTAAAACCCTATAACCCTCCACACTGTTTAGAAAAAGAAAAAAAAGTATTTTGAGAGTTATTAGAAACTCGAATGTTTTATATCAAGTGGAAATTTTACGAGCTATTTGTTTACATTTCTATTATACCCTACCCTGCCACAGTATATGAGCAAAATACCAAATCAAGGAAGATTATAAGCAAACTGAAGGTCAGGCTACTCTAGCTATGTTCAGTTTCAATAGAATGGACCTAGGGTACCATCTAGTGGTCCTTAAAAAACGTTCCAGCTTAAAAGTCATATTTGCATCGCCCGGCCTACCAGATCGTTTTTTTTAAAATGCATATTTGCACCCACCGCCCAACCTTGAGGTGCGTCCGTGATGAATGCATAGTTGCACTACCCGTCGCGAAGGGGTTAACTTAGTATTGTTACATTAATTTTCAAAGACGTTGTGCAATACTGATACATTTATAAGTGTATCATATCAGTGTAAATGCGTATTTTATCTTCTATTATGTCAGGATGTATTTTGTTTTCCTTCATTTCAGTAAATTAAAATTTTTAAAAATAATTCTTTGTTTTCTACGTTTCGATATGTTTATGCTCCCGCCTAGGGCTATCATGAGCCTCTAGGAAGACGCACCCCATAGTTTGAGAAATGTTGGAGTATGCCATAAAAACCAAATAACGTTTTTCAATGCTCCTTCCAAACTTCTTTTGAAAATTTCATGGTTCCTCCTGTAGCTGACTTTAAAGTCATATTCTTGAAGGGGTCATAATTTGTGGGGGAATTCTAAAAGTAGTTCTTTGGATAACGCCTACTGGGTTGTATCACGCCCTGCAGGTGCTTTTATGTTGCAATTCGGAATACCTTAGCTCGCTTTAAAATCTTTCTTTCGCTATGGCGCTGTATTGTGGTTACGTTGAAGAAATGCGACATTTGAGACATTGAGAAACTGAAAGTACGCTACCATAAATACACTGAATGTCAGTGGAGGGTATGTCAAAAAAATAGTGCTAGGTGTATAGTTAGTGATGCCATGATGTTTTCGTAAGCTTGGGACATAGATACATCACACCTCTTCCACTTTTCCTGCCTCCCAACAGGTTGCCAAAAAATACCTCAAATAGCATTTAATAGATGAACTTTATATCATATTCAACTACTAAAAAGCACGAAACAAGTAAATGGCAATTACTCACACCATGCTTATGAAAAGTTACTTAGTGTGTCGTAACTTTTGTCTAGTAACGTTGGGTTATTGACACCACTGGACATTAAGATGCATTAGATCTCAAAGTTATCTCTTGGATTAAAAGAAAGTTTAGCTGGAAGAATTCAAATATCATTTTTATCTTATTGGGTATTTATATTAAAAGATTCTTTGTAGCAATAGGCCTCTTGTATCTCTGTTATCGAATTTTATTTAATAAACCAATATCGCAGTATACTATACTAACTGTTGTCTGATATATATAAATAAAACATTTCCTTACCACGATTTTAATTGATTTCAATTTTATAATTTAATATAATGGATTTTATGTTTTATTTCACGTGTTTTTTTCATGCATTCTCTTCTTTTTATGTTGAGGTTCTTTCATAATTTATCTATAACTGGAGAAAAACTTTGAATCAAAAAAACATTTCTTCCGAAGATGTAGATATAGATACAAACAAGATATGAAGGTAAATAATTTTAAAAGCAATTCCTTGTTTTTCGTTTGAATTACCATGAAAGAAATCAGTGAACAAAAGAATTTTTAATCGCATTTTAGCTTGGCTTCAAGCTTTAAATGGAAAAAAAAAATGGCACTTAAGAAGTTTTTGCATCCCTTGGGCAGAAGATAATGTCATTGGACAATTAAGAAACATCCGATATGATAGAAAAAATTAATCGATACATGAAAAATTATTTTTTCAAACCTACACAATAATTAGTAAAAGCTTAGCCTCTGAAAAAAATAGACATAAATTAAATGTGGTGTTTTAGGGAAAATTGAGCAGCAACAGAAGTTTAAAAAAGATTTAAGTTATTTATTATGAATTATTTATTTGAGAAAAAAAAAACACTGCGATAATTTCTGTAGGTATATTAACAATTTTTTAATGGAATTTAAGAAGGACGGTATTGAGAACTTGCAAAAAAAAAGAAAAAAAGAAAAGAAACATAGCTTGTATTTCTGAACTTTTCTTTGTTATGTTTACTAAAAGAGAACATTAAATCTGATTTTTTGTTACCTAATAAGAACATAATTGGAGAACGAGACATTTCCATGATGCAATTAGAATTTTTGTATTTTCATATAGTTAGAAAAAAAATTGATTCTTATTTATAGATATCAATAATTTATTTTGCGTATTTTTCGTGATGATATGTGTATTAAAATTATACAATTTTCTAATTGAAATGTCACCGAACACTAAAATCTCCAATTCTATCTATTAAAAATATATTTGTATAAATGCACAGTTATAGTACAATGGTTTCAGCATATACAAGTACATTTTCAATTTTACATTTTAAGGGAATATGGTATGATTTACAAAAAGTTTTTTAATTTAATGATTTTCAAAAAATTTTAGTTGCCCACTATGTGTATATATTGTGTAAAATAGATTTTGTGCACAAAATTTCATAAAAAGTAACCATTTTTTAAGCAAAAAACTTAAAAGTGATTTTAAAATGCTACTCCTCCTGGAAAAATTGACATCTACGTATGTAATTTGATTAAACAGTACATCAAGCAATGTATAAAATAGGTTTGTATGGGTTTTCGGATAACATGATTGGTGTTCGTAAAATATTTCTTTTTATGAATGTTTATAAAAAACTTCTTAAAAAATGTATGAATTCTTAATTCAATTATTTTTAAAAACTTAAGTATTGCTTTGATTAAAAAATGCATACAAACTTTTGTTACATGTATTATTAACAATAGTTAGAAAAAATATCAAAGCGTTAGGCACAATAGGAAAAAATCTTTAACATTTTAAATGAAGACAAACTAATTATTTTCCTTTTCTGAAATAAGTTAGTTTAAAGGTCTGATATGCCATTGAGATGTGTCTAAAAACGAACTAAAAAAGTTATCATAACTCTGAGTATTTTTAACTCAGTGTTTAAAATGTTGTGATATTATAGAAAATTATACAAAGAATAATTCAGGCTAAGAAAATTACCGATTTTTGTCAATTGAAACGTACTGTATTCCCTTTAATAGTTATTTTATAATTTTTAAGTCACATATTGATAAATCTATTATCAATTACTTTTTTAAGAACCCATTGCCACGTAAAAAGTCAACTAAAACTGGAGAAAAATTTGAATTTTTTTATTAAGTACTTTTTAATTGGGAATCTAAAGACAATTTTGCTTCTGGATTATAGATCAAATATCAATTTTTTATGTGTGCTTAATTCCAAACATACATATTTTTTAAAACATAACAGTACCATTCGCATACGAAATTTCCTAAAAGTTAATGCATAGAAAAAAAAAATCTATTTAAATAAATGAGTAATTTAACTGTAAAATCGGCTTTCTGTATGGCGTAATGATTATGTACGTAAATGATTATGAAATTATTAATCAAAATTGGATCGTGTATGATATATTTCGAAAACACTGTACTGCACATAACCCAACATCGAAATCTGGACAGTAGAATCTTGTTTCTCTTCTTACTTTCTACCCTTTACTATATCTTTTTGGGCAGCAAATTATACATGGATATTAGTTTCCTTCTCTTTTTGAGGAAAATAGTCGACAAAGTGTCTTTCAGACAATCGTGAAAGGTTGTGCTCCGCAGAAGGACATCCTGTTTTTGCAGAAAATTCCAACGAGTAAAGCTCTTCATTTATTCAAAACCATAAAAAACACATGTTAAATAATTCGGGAAAGACTGATTGCACAGTGCACATTTTCACAGTGCCCGAGCTACACTCGGAAAGAGCCAGAATGGTACGTTTCGCTTGCCCGAACTCGGCTTGGGAAAAGCTGGGACAGTGTTAATCAAGTTTTATAAAATAATAGGAAGTGTGAGATCAAATATTATAAAGATATTGAGGTATTTAATCATTTCACCTAATACACAATATTGAAAAAAAGAAATTAATAAAAGTTTTTAGATATATATTTATTGTTTTAAGTCGTATTTTTAAGCATCACACACGAGAGTGATTAACATCAAACCTCTTATTTCCATGCCATGGTCAGATGACTACATCCGAGAGTTGGAACAGGAATAGTACAACACACCTGAACTGGCACCCCACTGTCTATAATCTTCCATCTTAAGCAAACGTGAGTACTTCAAGCTATGTGTATCAGTACCTTTTCGTTACAAAGTCTTGATGGAAATAAATTAAAATTAACATTTTCTCTGTTAAAAAGAAAAGTAGCTGATGTTTCAAAATCTTCATTTACTAAGGTAAAGAAACCCTCATGTCCCAAATGAGTGTAATCATGTATGTGCTAAGCTTAATTCGTTTTAGAGCATTTTTTGCAACAAAAATACTAAATGTTATGAAGGTAATATAAATTTGAACGAATTTTGTGAAGAGGCTAAAAGAATGTGGTAAGTCCGAAGAAGCCTGAAAAAAAAATAACTGATAGCAGTTATAAGTATATACCTCCAGTTATATTTTTCATGCGCTTAAAACATAATTATCTACTAAAAAAGTAAGTTCCTAGAAGTTTTTCTGTCCATTTTTGTGTTGAATTTTAAAGCTACTTAATTTATATATGCTTTTGTGAGTGATAAATATACAGACTTTCGTGCTTTTATTTTATTTAAATATTAATAAAATAAGAAAATCATATTTAAAAAGAAATAGTTTATGACATATTTTCCTATAAATAAAAAAAAAAGACAGCGTTGATGTTTTGCTTTAAAAAATATGTGTTAGAGGATTGAAGTATAAAATATGAAAAATATTCTCAGACAGAAAGGAAATGTTTTGAATTTTCAAGAAAAAATAAATAATATAATTTTATAATTTTTAAATTTTTTTTTCTTTCATAATTATTTCTAACAAAACTGTAATTTTCATATTGAAAAAAAAAATAAGAAAAGAAAAAAATGAAAATTATATTATTTTCCAAACTGTTTTTATTTTAAATCAATTACTTTAAAAATATAAAATTCATATAATATAAACTTAATATTTTTTCTGTATGTGCTATAAGCTGGGAAATTCGTGTGATGTAATATAATTAATATAATTGGATTATCTTTGTTTAAAATTATTCTAAAAAGAGTTAAGGTTTTATTGATTACGATTGTGAAATTACTTATGCAATATTTAGAGTTATATTTACTTTCTTTCATTCTTCAAAATCCTAATAATTTAAAAAGCTTATTTTAAATTAAAAAAATCATTTTCAATATGAGTGAAAAATATCTTTCATATATGTATACATTTTTTAGGATTTTTATGAATGAAAATTTCTTGTGCTGTTACTTTAAAATTTGTATTTTTAAAATGTGAATTGATTTAGTATATATGATAAATAGAATTCATACATATGGAAAAAAAGCTTTATATAATAAATCTTTATTTTGATCGGTTTTATTTCAATTCTTTGTAGCTCTATTCTATTTAAATCTTTCTCAATTTAAGATTCATATTTCAGTAAATTAAACAATTTCAATTTATTAGGATTTTTTTGGATTCAACAAGAAAAAAAATGAGGGAAATAACAGTATAGTTTAAAAATTGATTACTAATGCATATTTAATTAATTGTATTTTATTTTAGTCAATTTTAATCAAAAGATCGCACAATTTTTACTATATTCATGTGTTTTTTTTAAAAAAAAAATCTCAAAATCCAAAATTTTTTAAAGAAATGTTTTACAGAGAAAGAAAATTTATTGTAAAATGAGGTAAGTAAACATTTTTACTGATAGATTCTCGAAATAGAAAAGCGTTAAAAATAAATAAACCATGTATTATTTGCATTATTTTATGTTTCAATTTCGAATATATTCATATCGTAACTAAAAAATGGTACTCATAAAAATTTGAATTAAATATTTTTTTACATCAAAAAATATTATTTTCTCCTTTTTATAAATTAAAGATACTTGAACCACTTTAAAATCTTTCAAGAAATATGAGTTAAACAAAATAATTTATTCTAAAAAAATAAACAAGAGAAATTCATTTTTGTTTATATTTTTCATAATTTCATTTTTAAGCAACTTATAATTAAATAATAGAATGTGTGGATTGTAGTAGTGCATTAATTATTGCAAGGCGTAGCTTAAAATCTACAGAATAGTATCTAGAAATCTATCAACTTAATTAGGGTTTCTTTCCCGGGAAATCATAAGATTTTTTTCCATATTTTTTGTATTCCAGGGATCTACATAGGTCATAAACAATCTGAGGTGGCTAATTATTATTTTATTTGCACTTATTAGCTTTTTTCTGTCTGTCAAACATCGTTTCGTTAACTAAAAGTATTTAGTTTTTAAAGGAACATCATTTCGTAATCTACCAGCATAACTATTCTGATAATGTTGTGAAATATTAACGTTAATAACCTCAGTATACCTTTACTTAAAAATGTTGTTTATTCAATTTGTTATTTAAAATTTTTCAGCTACTTGTCTTAATTAGAAATTATTTTATCGAATCAGCGGCTTCAAGAAGCGAATAAACCGCAAAACTGTATGAAGGAGAACATTTTAAGAAAATCTCGGAAAACTTTTCTTATTTACTATTTTTTTTAAGTAAATGTTTATGTCACATTCTGAAATTAATATTTAGTTGTATTTATGTTACAAAAATATAACAATTTCATAAACAAGAAATTAGTCACAAAAGTAAAGTCTCTGAAATTCAAAAATTTATATTTTAAAGTACGTGATCGTTTCTCCAGTAGCAAATACGTTTTCAAATATTTATTAATATTTAATACTTTCTATCAAAATGCGAAAAATAATTTATTCAAAACTAATTATAAAACACAAAAAAAAAAAAAAAAAAAATTGATCCTTAACAAGTAATATAAAAAAGAATTAAGTCAATTCCTACTTAGATCAACAAAGAAGATCTTCATTTTAGCTACTTTATATTAAATAGTTACACACAATTAAAATAAATATGTATATACATATGACAAAATCACAACATTAAGTTGTTATTAATTTTTGTTAATTATCATTAAAGTACCCTATTGTCATCCAAAACAATCGTGTATATAAATTTTAGTTCTACTGAATACTTTAACACGTGAGAAAAAAACCTTTTCAAGTTTTGACACAAGTCGCCAAAAGGGTCGCTAAGTCGCCAAAAATGATGCCAACGTGGTTGTGTGTATTTGTAATTCTTTAAATAATTAGTTTTAATCAATTAATTTTTATTTATTATTATACTATTGTATTGTCATCCAAAATAACCCTATATACAAAGTTTCAGCTCCATTGAGCGCTTTAAAATGTATTTTATTAACGATTGAAAATTCTACCAAGATAAATAAATAAATATATAAATAAATAAACATATAGAGATTGTGAGCTAATAGTAGGAATTGAAAAATAAAACTGGGTGAGGATATAAAAACAATTTTCATCCAACATTAGCTGACGCTCACAGAGCATTTTCTGCTGCGATGTTATTCATAGCAAATCTAAGAATTAGGCTGAGTGATAAAAGCTTTGATTGCTTATAATTTCTCAAATTACACATTAAAAAACAATAATATAAATATTTTATATTTTTTTGTATTTTTAGCTGAATGCACAAATGAGTATAAATTTTGGAATTTATATATATCCTTATTTAAAATAATTATTATAGATATTAACTTATTTTTAAATTTTTTGGAATTTTGATGTATTTCCGGGAATCTCAGGAAAGATTATTGCGCTTCCCGGGAAAACAGAAAACCTAAATCCAATTCCTTTACAACGAAAAATTACAGAAATTCATAAATTAGTATTGAATAAATGAACACAGGAATTATTATTTCCAAAAACGGAAATTCCCGTGAAAACAGAAACCCTAAATCCAATTCCTCCACAACGAAAAACTAAAGAAATTGATAAATTAGTATTGAATAAATGAACACAGGAATTATTATTTCTAAAAAGAAAGAGAGAGAGGGAGAGAGAGAAAGAAATCGAAAATGTCAAACCATGGATCAATCAATATCCACCACAAAAACACAGCTCAATATCACGTAAAGCTATCGAATTGAAAAATTGTAAAAAGAAAATAGTCGAAAAATAAAAGGATGATAAAGAGTCAATAAAAAGGCAACATGGATAAAACCCTCTTTAGATATTAGAGTCAAATCATTATTATACATAACATATTGAATGTACAAATTTGGAAAAGCTTCTGAAACGATATTTAAGGTTTTCACTTTATTCAAGACAAAAGAAGCCAAAATATTGATTCAAAAGCTTTTAAATCCCTGTGGATAGATATAAATGTGGGATCAAAATGACAGACATTTTTCCTGATATGCTGTCGCCATGTTAACAAAAAATGTCGAGTAAGTGTTTACTAAACCCGATGACAGGATGTGATATGTAGTTATGCCTTGAAAGCTGCTTTGACAGGTGTTTGGGCCGGGATATACCATTTTTTTGGGGATGAAAAAATTGAAATAAATATTTTATTTTGTTTTATTTTGGATACGAAGTTTAATATTGTTTATCGCAATTTACGGAGTGTTCTTTAAGAATTTATAATTTAAATTTCTTTGGTTAAAATTTTTTTAATCGAACAATTCCCTAAAAAATGAATTAGAAAGTAAGTAAATGTATTTCACATTATAAAAAATGATGAAAAGGTCGAAATTAGTGTATGTAGTGTGTTTCTACGTTCAGAACGATAAATCAACAAAAGTTTATAAATGAATATTTATATATATTTAGTGTCAATATTGAATTAGAATATGCGTATAAAAATATTAATACAATAAAAGATGAATTTAAATGCACTTTTTGGAAAAGAACTGAAGAAAAAATGGCGCATTTTCAAAAACCAACCTTTGATGGAAAATAATTCTATAAAGATAATATTTTGACTACATACAACTAAGACTTCTTTACAGAACCCGAACTAGGATTTTTGAAACATGCATTTTAGAAGTGGATTCAATCCTATTTTAATAAGAAATTTTAATAAAAAAATAAACGTTATTCTTTCAATTGACTCTGAAAATGAAGTTAAATTTAAAGAAAACCCTATTTTAGGCTCTATAGAGAAGTGTTAGATATATATGTAAGCAAAAAATTATTATTGAAGCATTTTCAATAAAAGGAGAATATTTTGAAAATATGTCACTTTTCTTCCATTTTTGACAAACTTTGTATTTAAATAATTTTTTATTTTGTAATAATAATCTTAAAACAATTTTATATGTATTTTCTAATTCAAATCATGCTAAATATTGAAAAAAGAATTCAGTTATTCCCCTTTGCAAATGATGAATCTGAACGTAGTTAGTTTTTCTAAGACAATCATTTTAGTTACTTATATTTCTTTTATTAGAAATATAGAGCAACATTTGAATGTTATTTAATTAAAAAAATTCTCAAATAATTAACTTTTGGAAAATTTATAAGTTAATTACAGTTACAGAAAATATATAATGTATATTTAAAATATTGTGTAAATTTTTTCTGGTGGTGCCTTGGTGTCCTTCAAATGAATTTATAAAATGAATATATATATATTATGAACATTTATTAACTTACTTAAATTTAAAAAAAAAACGTTCTAATTTGTATGAAGTGTATGAACGTTTTATTGAATATTAACATTACAGAAGTGCAGAAGTTGTGAGGTCTCCGCCGATGGGGACCTCCGTTCTGCACTATCCACGTGACTTACCTCTGTGGGGAGGAACGAAGAACTACTAAAGTCATTCTTACTAAAGTCTGTTTATTATAAAATCTTAGTTTAAACACAATACAAGAAGAATAATCTAAGGTGTATGATCTAGAACGAGAAGGCGCAATACGTATTACTAATCGATAGCGCAACTAACCGCTGAATCTAACTTTATAGATTAAATACTATCTCACTAGTAAAAGTTTTATACTTAAAGTTTAACTTATCAATCTTACCGCTATATCCTAGATAAACAGCTACGGTCCGTATCACTTCTGTTTTCGCTTTAATCCGGATATACTCCGTTGGGCTTGGATCCACTTTTGGTTAATCTTCACTGGCACTGTTAGGCTAATTTCCAGGATTAAGATTTCTCTTTAAGACTATATCTCATATCAACTTGCGACTCTTTTTCTACTTAGCAACACCTAGCGACTTCACTTAGCGACTTCGCGAATACTAAACTTCCCATATATATATATGATTCCTAATTTACATATACAACTTCTTTTTCTTGAGTTGGTTGGAAGGAATTGCCATTCTGGCCCCAAAGAACCCCAAGAGGACAGTTAATAGAAATCGCGATAAAAGCCCCGTCATAAAGTATTGCTTTAGGTCTAAGATTATCTGGGATTTTTAAAAAAAATTTGATAATTAATAATTTTTTAGGAATTTTATAACATTAATATAATAGAAATGATCAATTTTACTCACTGGATTGATAAATTTAAGTTTCATAAATTAGATTCCCAATTTTTGAAGAGTAAGTTGAATATACTGAATTAAAAAAAGAGCCGAGTATATCAAAGATGTAACGCAAATCTATTCCTACTACATTATAATGATTTTATTGCCTTCAAATCATTACGTGAACCGCTCAGTTTTGAAATTAATTGAAATCTTTATCATTTTCAACGAATCTATTTATTTAGGCGATCAATTTATTAGTTGAAATAATAAATATAGAATCGATTGTTCCTTAGTGGTTTTGAAGTTACTCTAGGACTATTGGCAACGGACATACTCATTGTGAACCTCGATTAAATGCTGACTTGAGACAACACTTCAATTTAAGTTTCGGCTGACTTTCTATGCATTATTCTTCCTACACGACGAGTTTTCAGTGGCGATAGATTTAACTTTGAAGTTCGAAATTTAAAACAAAAAATCAAATTGCATATCCTCAACACCTCACGTAATTTTGATTTAATGGTAAAAATGTCCAAACAATTTGATGCATTGCTTGCGTAGGTCACTCTTTCAATGAGAGAGGAAATACGTGATTCTTTAATAATTAGTTTTGGAGGGGGTGCTTTGGCATGAGAAAGTCATCGTTAGTGGTTCGTATGTTATTTATGGCTTTATAGAATGTCCAAAAATAGTGCCATATATCGGCACATTTAGATTCTGCGTCGGAAGTATATAAAATATACCTCGAAAATATACCAGTATGATCCATAATTTACGAGAAATATGCGAAATACAAAGTGTGGCAACACTGTCATATATTAATCACACTAACGGCAGTATTTGCAAATATTTATAAAGTGCCCGCCTTAGATATCGAGGCAGTCCTGAGCACGACGTGGAATGGACACGTGCACACGTCACAGCAGTGCAGTGTCCATCGAAGTATACGTTCTTTTGTGCAGTGACATGTCTCGATACATCAATTCTTTGAAAATGGTCCATAGTTATAAGATCCAACGGTATGAGATCTGACAATCATGGTGGCCATGGAATTGGACCTTCTCGTCCGATCCAGTGACAGGGATATACGATATGAAGCCTATCATGGGCAATAGTACAAAATTGAGCCAGAGCTCCATCCAGAACCAACATAATCCATGTGCCATCATTTATCACGCTTTTATCGTAAATTGTGAATCATACCTGTGCAGTTCTTTGGGCATTTTTTATGTACAACACGACAAGGAATCTGGATGTGAAGAGTTTAGCGTTATTTTTGGAACACGCGGTTTATTATATTACTTGATTTACGTGAAATTCATATTAATATCTATTAAGAACATGATGTCTTGAAAGTGTAATATGGGGCGTAATAATACTTCAAAGAATTTCTGATGATTTTACTCTCGATATGAAATTTATTTTGATCTTGGTTTGGGACATTCTAGATATGTCCTTATTCTTATTATGAGAGATTCTGTGTAAATATCTGAATGATTAATTAATACTTTAGTCATTAAAATATCAAAAACAACAAAAGGACGAGCAAGTTAATTTCTAATTAGACTGCACATGAATTTTTAAAGCATTTTTTGTGTTCGGTTACACCTAGAACGTTTCACTGTTGAGACGAAATTATCCTTTTACCAATTTTGGTTCTTTTTCCTACAATACTTAAACACTTATCTAAGAGAAAATATATAATTCTAAATTAATTTGTTAAGGTACTTTTGATTTAACTTAAGCAAATAGAATTCTTTTCATTTTTTAAACTCGTATATTTTTATTTAAGTAGAAAATTTAAACCATAAAATGTTTTCAAAAAGACATTAAATTGATCCTTTTTTGTGTACTAAAAATATAGCTACTGTACTCTTTACAAAAAAGCCCTTAGTGACTCTCGATTAGCGTGTTACATTTGTAACAAAAAACATTGGTGTGTATAGGAGAATCATTCTTTTTATTTTATAACAAAATGAATTGAAGTTGCAATTAAAATTATGTTAACTTAATCATAAAAATCTATCGAAGTGTTTTAAGAACATAGTCCGTAATTAGAGTGGATAATTAGTTTAATATAGAAATAAAACTGTATTTAGTTTAATTATGAAGAACTGCGTGAGTGATAATCTCACAATGTCGAGAGCATGTAAAACAAAATTTTTTACCAAATTCAACGACTTAACTCTAAGCTCAGACACCCTTATCCATTTTTCAAGCGCAATTAAATCTTTGCTGTTTGATTTTTACGTGGAATTAAAGAGTCAGAAATAAAAAAAAAAAATATTAAGTATTTCGAAAGCTACATTTTGTCTCATGAGGTTTTAACGTTCTTTTTTTGGTTACTAATTATGGTTTAATTAGTCGCTGGAATTATTTATCGCTGCAAGTTTTTATAACATATGGCCCCAATAAATGGCGGAAACATTCGAGAATTGAGGTCGAAGTTGACGACGGAGAAGGCTAATATTTCGGATCACGCATTTGAAATGTTCTCTTACGTTTTACTATTAACTTTGTGTAATGAGCTCTATTAGGATCTTCTACTGATTCTCTTGGGGAAAATATTCTTTAACTATGATTTTTTTTAAGAAACTGCCTTCCCTAGGAATGACTTGATTTTATGCAAATGTAACTACTATTTAGGCTCCAGTCGTTGAGTATGCGAGTTAAAGGTAACGCGTTGATTGTTAAGCTGAATTTCAAGTGTAAGTAAAAGAATACAGTGACTGATGGTCGGGCTTTTTAAGATTAATATTTGACGGAGAAACCAATCTTGGAGTTGACCATGCAATCGGGCTTCAAGAAGGATCATACAAGGAGTTTTGTCACTCTGGATAAGTACTTCCCATGTTTAAGTTATCTGATTATATGGGTTAGGATTTCATATTGCTTCCAGAGTTAAGTTATAAAAGTGTATTTAGTGAAGTGCTTAAGATTAAATAAGTAGAAATTTTTATATGATCATGTCTGCTTTTTCCTCGAACCCTTTAACACCCATGACCTTCTGGCAGCGACAATTGCATATCACGTCATTTGGCGATGAGCTTTGATTTGGCGAAAATGTTCCACATGCTAATACGTTCGAGCTTATATTTAATTTCCCGATTCTTCACTATGGTTCCTTTCACAGTAAAAAACTACCCAAGAAATCTCTATTGACACTCATTATAAAATACTATTAATTGGTAGAATCTTGCTGTTGTTGTAGCAAACATCCAAAATTTAGCAGAGTTAAATTAGGTCCATGATCGTGTTCAGTTGTAAAATTCAAAAACAGATATCGGTGAAGAATAAAAATCTTGCTTATCTAGTATGAGGCAATCAAGGGTGTGATCGGGTGTAGCCTGTGTATTGCGACACTGGGTGAAGGTTGGGAAAATATTTCTACTGTTGGAGTAGAAGAGTGATCTAAGGGGACCACTGAGAAATATTTGTTCATCCCTGCTGCATTAAAATGACAGGGCGTGTTCCTTGATACCAATGGTGCACGGATGGGGTGGTCCAAATGGCACCGTTAGACTTTTTAACCCTCGAAAATAGTTCTAGATAATTCAGTGAGTTAAGGATCGCCAGTGGCTGGTTTGCTTCTTCTTTGGCCAGAATGTCAGCCTTCTGATTACCATGGGTGTCTAAGTGAGACAAAATTGATTGAAAGAGAATTTTCCTAAAAGATGGTAGAAATTTCAATTTGTTAAGAATTGCCAGGGCTGTCTTATCTTTCACCCTGTAGAAAGAATCCTAGTTTAGATCACAACTTTGGGGACTAAGAAAAATAATGACACCAAATCATGCTACCAAAAGCTCCTTTTTTCGTATTGAGACCTATCCAACATGATGGCAATAATTACTGATGTTGGTAATGAACAAAGTTTTGTATTAAAATAGGATCTAATGCCAATTAAGTTCTACACAAATTTTCCTTTTATTTAAATCAGAGAGTTAATGTATTTCATATCTAGCAATACAATCTAACATTCCATGATTTTTAAAGAAAAAGTATAAGTATACTTAAATTTCTTAAAATATATTAATGTATACATTTGTTTTAGAAATAAAAAATATAATCAAAGCACCCCTTTTAAGTACTTTGACTTTATATATTTCAAACTTTACCTTTTACTTACCAGATGACCCTAAAGTTCGTTAATATTTAAAATTTCAATAATTCATGAAATAATATAATTAAGAAAAGATGTGTGTGTTACTTTATATACCTAAAATAATAATTAGTACAACAATTAATTTTTAGCAATAAACGATGTTCGTTATAACAAATGTCCAATATGTTGGTAATCCTTTATCAGAAAAACCTGTAGTCGAGGAAACATGTTGTGAATAGTACTGTACAACATAGTTGTAAGTATGGTAAGAAATTAGTCTTTTAGCATCCCCAATGTGATGATCGAGGATAGATTTAGGACTCTAAGTAACTCTACAACCAATAATTACACGGATCGAGATCTAGGGATCAGGAGGTCAGCGCATGATTCTCATCAGAAGATGTGTGCAATAGATATTTCATAATCTTTTAAGGGCAATAGGATCGTACAGCTGCAATGCAGTTGAAAGTACGGCTTTACTAACAATGCCTCTTCTGCTAAACCTAACATGCCGCAATTGCTGGTGCGTTTGTTTTCTATATAAGTACAGATAACTTTATACACGATTTTCAAACTGACTTCACTGACGTTTTGTTGTCCATCTGTTGGCCTGTTTTGCACTTTTTTTGGTTTTAATGAAACCCCATGTCATTTCAAACAAGCGTGTCAATTTTTACAACTCTACCTTCATTATTTCCTAAATTGTAATTTTCATATGCTAATGGGCTTTGGGGCACCTGGTATATGTATTAATTACTTAAGTCAGGGGTGGTGATTCTTAATGGATCAACTTGACATTTTTTTCTAAAGAAGTGTTTAATGAGGTACAGACGCGTCGTCAAATAATTTTGGGAAGATAATGTAACTAAATACTATCAACACAAAACTATTTACTACAAAAAAATATCTTTTACACTGTATAGTTCTAATTTTAATATAATTGTATTTCAAATTAAAGTAACATTAGTGTGACTTTGTTGTAGCAGATTGGATGACAAATAGCTTATATTAGGATTCTAAGATGTCACTGTTCGTAGAATACATGCTGAATTCGAGTCGTCTGCCAAACAGCTTCTAAGCAATTAATTATTTTTGCTGTGGTTCACAATTTTTGACAAGAGGGTTTGTTTCAAAATACCGTTTTATAGACGATTTTCTGTATATACCACACTATTCCAGAACATAAAACACACACCACTTTGTCGCCTTTACTAATAATGCCATCCACCAAATTTGAAATTCTCTGTAAAACTTACTATAGTGCACTTTTTGTTCTTTTCCTGAACTAGCCATGCTAAATAATAGTTAAAAATCGTAAAAATAACGTAGATAAACTTTAAAATACAGTTGTGTCAATGAAGTTTTGACTATATGCTATACTTAGACAAACTTTACATCACAGGCAATTGTAGTCTACGACGTAACTAAGGTAAGACAATAACAAACAAGTGTGCGCTCCCGATCAATTACGTTTGTTCTTAATATTTCATAGTAAACTTTGAAAGAAAATGCAAACTATTTTGATCACTGGTGTGCTAAAAATATTGTGTCACGTGTCATTAATGGCCCGCGTGCCACTGGTTCGCCATCTCTGACCTAAGTGTTTAACAAGTAATATAAATAAAATGAAGTCTATTACTTCTTATGTCAACAAAGAAAATTTTTATTTTAGTTACATTTTATTAGGAAATTGCAATTAATGTAAATATGTATATGCATATGACAGAATCGCAATATTAAGTGGCAAAGTTTCTTCAATTTTTCTTTGACATGTTTCATTTTCCTCTTTGTTCCCTCCTTGACTCAGACTAGAATCCAGAACGGAAAAAGAATCTGAAAAAGAATTTTTTTTTAGAGATGTAAGCGCTTCACTACTGTGTGACGGTATTTATTCCTAAATTTATATATATATGCTGCTAAATATCTTATATAAGAGAAATGTTTTCCACCCATATAAAATTAAAATTAATTAACGAATTAATATTTGAAAAAACTGTATTATAGCATCGAGTGTCATCCACTACAAGTTTAAGGAAATTTGTTTTAACTTGAATAGATGAATAAAAAGTATTTTATTAAGGATTTAAAATTTGAACAAAATAAATAAATATATATAGAGAGAGAGTGAACTAATAGTAGAAAAATTGAAAAAAGTAGTTTTTATTTTTACGAATCAGTTTCTCGAAGATTATTCAGTGCTTTTTTAAAAATGTTTTTAATTATCTCGCAGCTTAAATTTATACGTTACATATTTTCATTGTTTTATCAAATGCGATAAATAGTTTCGTAAAACTGCACTTTAATTTCGTTTTTATGAACCTTTTAAGACGAAGTACAAATACTTTTTCGGAATATACACTAATAAATCAAGCTGTTATAGCTCTAGATGGAAAATGTTTGGCCTTTTTAAGTTGAAAACACTTTAAAACGAATATTTCAGATACGAAAAACTTGGATTAAATTTTGAAATAAATGTATATATTTCTTTTTTAAAAGCATTTCCTTGAAATGGTTTATTAATTTCAAATGCGTTTCACCCACTCAAATATTGTAGGAAATTTAAAAACTTCAACTATTCACGTAAAAAAAAAAGAAGTGAGTAAAGAATTATCGTGCAAAGAAGATTTCAAACATGTACTTCAATAAATTTTTGTGTATTTTCTACTTTTTCATCGGAATTTTTTATGCACTTATTTAGAAATGGAACTGTTTTACATTTTTTAATGTGTAGATTACTGAATTCACATGCTAATTCTTAAGTCATATTAATGAACTACATGCATATTCAAACATTCTACATATACAAATATACATTTCATCATCTATTTAAAATGTAAACTTTAAGTATGAAAATCTTAAAAATATGGTTTGAATTATTTATGAGAGTAAATATAGCTGAAAAAATGTCCCTTAAGTACAAATAATTATTTTGCATGCCTTTTGAAAAATTAGCTTAGATATTTTTCGAGTTGAAAACATTTTCTACTTGAATAAAGAGTATTTTTTACATTACTGGTTCTGTTAATGATAAATTTTGAATTTTAGAAATGTTTGCTGTAAAATATATCTATATTATTATTGGTATTCGAATATTAAATTTTATAAATGAATCCTTAGCACTTTCCCATTTTGACAGCGATATGGATAAAGTCTACAAAAATGATGCAACCGACATGAAACGGAATATTCCCGCTGGTAACCATTTAAACAAATTTTAAACGATATTAAAATATTTATGCCTCCGAAGTAAAAACTATTTGAACCAATGCTAATACACATTTTTTAATGCGCATGTTTTGTGTTGTCGTTGATTAAGTTAATTTGTCGATATTTGTGCTCACGAAATGGAAAAGAACCGAAACCTTTTTAATTATTTTACAAATAAATAATGTTTCATTTTCTACACTTACTGGTGTTATCAGTGAATAAGAGACAAATAATAGTAGTCTTTAATGTTTAAAGTGCAACTTTTTTGGTTACATCTCAATCGAAACACAAGATTTGGTAACAGAAATTGTGTGCTAATTTTTTTCGATTTTTGCACCAAGATAGCAAACCTTGCATGCCAGTTGCACGTGCAGGACTAAACCAAGCTCACCATTTTGAAAAACGTTATATTTTCTTTATAGCAAATAGAAGAAAAAATATGTGGGTTCAATTAGGACGTTACTTAACATTTTAAGCAATAAAAAAAAATGACGCAAAAAAAACAATTCTTAAAAATGAACTAAATTAGAGTTTATCAGACTTTGAAGATGCCGTGAAAATACTATGCTTAACTTAATTTCTTTGATTGAATTCGAATAAACCTATGAAATTACTAAAAAAAAAAAATAAATAAAAAAATCAAATAAAATAATTTATTTCTTACCTCTTTTTTTGTGTAAAATTGTGCAATTTTCTCTACAATTGGCTTCTTTTGTATATTATACTAAATCAGCTAAAATAGGATTCATCAGGGAAAACAATTAGAACACAATTTTGCTAAGTCTTTTTTATAAAAGTAATTACAGCAGTAACTATAAATGGTAAACATAAAAAAGAGTTTTTATTACAGCCAAACGACAAACGACATATCATTATTAAAACTACGAGTTCGTTCGTACGTGACGTTATTTTAATGACGTCACGTATGAACATATATATATATAATCAAATCAGATATAATATCGTTTTCCTTTTCTTTTAAGTATTCTAAATTGAGAGCTTCTTGCCAAGAGTTTTCCTAAAATTCGTATGAAACATAATATGAGTATGAAACGTTTTGTAGGAGCAATGTCTTATGTTCCTTTTCATTCAAAATGTGTTATTTATTCGTATTTTTTAAAATATTTATGCCAGAGATTTTCCTGGAAGTACAAATATTTCTTTTGTTCAAGATTTTTGAGTGATAGATAGTATTTAGTTCTGATGGATGTTTGACAAGCAGTTAAGTGTTTTTGGATGAGGCTAAATGTAAAAGTATACATCGTGTTGCCGAATTCAACCGACAAATTCATAAGGGTGATAGTAGGCAGCATGGATACGACAAACCAACATTAAACATAGGATCGCAAACCACATTTAGTCGGAGTAATTTGCCAAACATTTATGAAGAGAGTGATGCAAAGCGGAATGAAAATGGGGAATACGAGGTAAGAAATACGTTCATTAAACAAAGAGCATGTTAAATATATGAACAATGCATCACAGCTTGATGTCGGAAATGCAACGACCAATGATTGCTTCAGGAATTGTTCAAAGTTGAGGTTATGACCTACGTGGCTGACATCGACGGACGAAGGATTGTTGGATGCATACAAGCAAATCCGGTTGCAATTCTGATGTCAAGTTGTGATGTATTGCTCGTATTGTAGACATGCGATAATAAATATATTGCTTACATATTGTTGCCCATCACACCCTTCGTTACAGTTTTTGCGAACTACTCTTACTAAAAATGTTTTACAATCCCATGCTCTATGAGGACTTGTACTTCCCATGCTGAATACTATCACAGCTCTGAATTTGTCGGTGAAATTTAGCAGTTATGACTTCTGTATAATTATTACTTCTCTTTAACGATAATATGTAATGATAAGACTGTTATTAAAAATACTTTTATGAATGTAATGAAAAAACTAAAAAATGTACGAAACATAGATTTCACCAAGAATAATTTTAAGGTATCCGACTGCGTTCGGAACCGTGGTTTTTCTAAAGCGTGTAAATGGATAATATTTATGATATTTATAGAGTCACTTAGATTAGAAAACTTATATAAAATTGGGTTAAGAATAGTATTACAATAAAAAAATTATTTAAGTACAATATTTTGACAAAAAATTAACTTAGAATAACCTTTTTTCCAAATGTTCTCCTTTTGTAAAAAATACTTCTATTATAATAATATTTTGCCTGTATTCAGCTCAGACTTCTGTACAGAGGCTCAACTAGAATTTTTGAAACGCAAAACTTGGAAGTCGGTTTATCCATGTTTTACGGCAACAGAGGAGAGAAATTTTAAGAAAATACGCCGATAATTATTTCAAGTGGTTGTAACTCTGAAAATAATGTGAATTTTTCAAACTTCATAGTTGAGCCTCTGTACAGAGGTCTGAGCTATATGCAGGCAAAATACTAATACCATTGAAGCATTTTTTACAAAAGGAGAACATTTGGAAAAAAGGTAATTCTAAGTTATTTTTTGTCAAAATATTGCATTTAAGTAATTTTTTTGTCATAATGTCCTTAAAACAATTTTATACATGTATTTTAATCCAAGTGACACTAAATATAATGAAAATTATACATTTATGCGCTTTTTTTTTAAATCTTGTTTCCGAACGTAGTCGGATACCTTAAGAACTCGCAATATTCTCTCATTTGATGTACGGTTTTTTATTTGTTGTAAATATCAGAATTCATCAAATATTATTGAAAAAGTTTCCAGCTTTTTTAAGGAACTGAAAAATATCGATTTCAATGCTTTCACAGTTCTCAGTGGATAGAGAGAAAGTGTCACATTTAAATGACAGACGTTTGAAATGCGTGTCACAATGTTAAGAAATTAATGTCAGGTAAGTGTTCACTAAAACTAGTGACAGGAAATGACATGCTATGTTTTTTTGAAAGTAGCCTTGACAGGTTAGGATGTTTATCGCACATTTTCTTATAGTGAAAGCAACTAAAAAGTCAGTAGTTACTCTTCTCTACAGAATATAGCATTCTTCACTACAAAATGTACTGACATGGAAATTTATTTTAGTTTCCTGTTCATTGTTTAATGGTTCATAAGCTTACTTTTCAACAGATGATGTATTTATTTTTCATAAGATAAGTAATATTTCTATTTTAACAAGGAGGGAGTTGAGTATTGATAAAATTTCAGTTTTTCTTTACACACTGTTTTTTCTCTGTCACTAAATGAAATAATAAAAAAAATCAATAAAGATATTCGTTTAGAAACTCTGGTTTTTGTTTTGTGTAAGGTAAGAAAAATCAACAAGAAATTTAGTTAGCTATGTGTAACATATTTTTTTACGTGTTTTTTTTAAATCTTATTTAAGAGTACCCGATGACTGAAGATTGTGTACTTGATTTTACTTTCATGCTTGAAAGAAGAACCAGGTAAAAAAAAACTGTGTTTTGTTTCTTATTTTTATATTTTTCTACTACAATTTTATTCAATTCCGCTTTTTCCAACTGTCTTCATATTCTTTTTTTTTGTTTCGAATTTATTTATTTGCAAAAGAGCAAATGAGCTACAACTTAAGGTAACTATAATAATATTTTACCATGTTTTTATTAACTCGCTTTCTTGTTTTTACGGGTGGGATTTTGTAATTGATTTTAAACTGAGCTAGATGCTTGCAATTTGGACCATAGATCAGAAGTGGAAGACAATGCAAGAAAATGTGAAAAAAGAAGTTACTCTTTAAAGAAGTTACTAAAAAGAAGAAAATATTTTCATGCACCTGAGGGCCCAAGGTCATGTATACTGAGATGGGGGCAGTAGTCCTTGGCCTTCATGAGCTGTTGCTCGTCACTCAGTTAAGTTAAAATACACTCTATAACAAAAAAACACGCATAACATGAAGCAGTTACCCGTTTAAAATGAGACATCTGTACCGAACATAAAAATGATTCAAATTTAGTGTCCAATGAATGAATAGCGGGAGCTACAGCACATAGGAAGCATGCACTCAGCATATCTCTATAAGATGAGATTCTCAATCTGATGGTCAAAGTTTCTGTTGCTCTTCGATTTAGGATACCTTTCAAAGACTGAAAATATGAATCGTCGCAGAATTCAAGCTCATTTCAGCAACTGTCAGACTTTGAAAAAGGTCGTATCATTGGATTGAAAGCGGCAGGTTGGGCCAATCGGAGAATAGCTCATCATATGAGTCGAAACGATTAAGCGATTAGAAGATGCTGGCAAGAATGGTTGGACAATGCAGATTTCAGCGTCATGATGGTAGCGGTCCACATAGAGACACAGCAGATCGGAATGATAGATTGATTACCAAATCTGCTGTCACAACACCTGATTAATCGTTATCAACCATCAGACGTGTAACCCGCATACGAGTGTCCACCATATCCAATCACAGACGGCTCGTACCGACCATACGACACCTGTCACTCTCGTCAGCACACTGTCAAGCCAGATTAAAGTCATGCTTTACTCAATCAGGTTGGAATCATGCTGATCTCGGACGTATAGTGTTTAGAGACGAATCCCACTTCCAATTGTATCCTGACGATCATCGGAGATGTGTCTGGAGATTCCCAGGGTAGATTTCCGATTCTGCTTTTACTATTGCATGCCACAAGTTGATTGGCCCTCAACTAGGAGTTATGGACTGTGGTGCCATTTCTTTTGACAGCCAGACCCGTTTGGTTGTCATTAGAGGTACATTTAAAGCACAGTGGTACGTCGACGACATTCTTAGAACTGTTTTGCTACCGTTCCTTTTGCAGTACCCTGGCCTTATTTTTCAGAAATTAAGGTCAGATCACATGTGGCACGTTTTGCTATAAACTGTCTTACAGCTTGTCAAACATTTCCTTGGCAAGCCCATCGAGCATGTCTGGGATATGACGGGAAAACGACTGCATCTACTGGGGAATGTTGATGACCTGGCCCGACAAATGGAATTTGGCAGGAAATACCGCAGAAGAGTCTAAAGGTGCTTTATTACTTTTTGCCACGTCGTGTGGAGGCTTGCAACAAGGCTAGGTCTACACTTTATTGAGATCATTACTTTGTAACTATGTAACTTAGAAATAAATCATTCAATTTTTCTGAAATTTTAATCGTTTTCTATTCTTTACATAATAGTTCTACCCACCAATTTTTGTCTCTGTTGGACAACTTGTTCCTGGTGCGTTTTTTTTTTTTGTTATAGATTGTATATTAGTGAATTTTCGTTTCTTCAGATTAGAATCGATGTAGCATTTAGAGTTATGTCATAATTTATTTTAGTTGTAATTCGTTATTATTTTTCATTTTTAAACTGAACGTATTTTTGTGCTTTATGTAGAGTCTTACTTTACTTATACCTTTTAAGCTAATATAGTTTTAATTAATTAGTTAATACCGAAATATTTAAATTGTAATCCATGTACTGTAAAGGTTTTATTTTTCAGATACGGAACTACAAGAAAGAGAAAATCAGTTAAGTTAATCAATAAAAATTTTTATTAAATCAAATAAAATAAATTTGTTAAAAGTCTTTTTGAGAGGTAAATTGGAGAAATTATTTATGATCTTAATAAAGTATCTATAAAAATCATTGAAGTAAGTAGAAAATAGATGAAATAAAATAAAATAAGTTCTCAAAATTTAATCATTTTATTATTTTAAGTACCATTAGCTAATGAAAATTTGAGGTACATTCATTCTTCTATCTTTTTACATTTTCCGCCCAACTGCAAGCTAATTTGTAAATTGTTTTATTTTACAAGAGATGTTTCTGAATTTGTTTCCAACGCCAAGAGAACTATTTTCCTGTCTTCTGTGTGACATTCATCACTGTTTTCTGTAGTTCCACTTATGTGGTAACGAAATGACAGATCAATATATTAAAGCTTATACTTTATTTGGTTATTTAATAGCTAAATTATTTCCCATAATTCAAGCTAAATCGTAATTGTTATAGAAGCATCTCTAGTCAGTGGCGTAATGTATAAAACCCCTGATCCCTCACATTGTGGAAGGAGGGCCAGGATTTTTGGGTGCTTAAAGCCTGATTGATGCCAAGTAAGTAATCCTTTTTAAGATCCAGCTTTCGGAAAAAACTTGACTTTGCAGGGTGGGTCTATAATTTTCCGCGTTACTCCACTTTCTCTAATATAACTAAAATCCATTCTAAAAAGCTTAACACATTTTTAAAAAAATAATTGTTTCGAAATAAGAACAATTTTTTTAATTGAATGCATGCCCATCAGAAAAAAAGCGTTATGAGACAAATAAGATCATTGCTACGTAAAATTGTAATTTTTTAAAATGAATAATGATGATAAGGTTGTAGAATAATATGTATTCTTTATGAATGAGTTATTTAAAGAATAAACCCTTTTTCTATATTTTTTTAAAATATACATCCATTTTTTCGTGGGAAATAAGGACACAAGGGCGGTTATAAATGAGTCTTCTAAATCGAAGAATTTAAACCCATTGCAAATTTACCATTAAAAATCGAAATTATCTCCAGCTGGAACGTTTTCCATTCATTGGAAGTTACAATGTCGATAAATACGGTTTATAATTCATTTTTCACAGCATCTTAATTTAAAGTATCGAGAGAATTTATAATTTTAGTTTACGAGTTGAATTTTGTGTGTGTGAAAATGCATATAAAAATAACAAAATGCTAATTCAAAAACTACAAAAAACCTTGTTTAATAGAAAATATTGATGAGTTACAAGTAATTTTGGGTAGTTTTCCAATTCACCGTCGCAGGTGATAAAGTCACCAAAAATGATACAACTGGTGCCAAACAGAATATCCCAGCTGGTAACCTTTTATCGCTAGATTTTCAAAACAAGTCGCGATCTCTTCTGATCAGTAAAGTTTCTTTCATAATACATAAAAAGTGGATGAAAAACCAATAAGAAATAATATTTATTAACAGTTTTTAATTTGTTTTTTGTATGCCAATAAAGCCTGCTTGGTTAATCATATGCACATTTTTTTATAGTGAAATGTTTTTGTGATAGAAAGGTAAAGTATTCTTTTCCTATCAGTTTTATATACGAGAATTAGATATTCCTATCACACAAACGTTAAATATCCACATTTCTTCTTAATCCCTAAATTTCTCGCAGAAGTCTTATTAAATTACGCAGTGTCATAAACGAAAACAAAACAAAATCACTAAATCCCAAGAAAATGCAAATGCTTCAAAACGTTATGCGAAATACTATAGAGATAAGGGGAGGGAGAGAGTATATTGGCTCGAAAGCAGCTCTGCAAAAGCGGAGGCTAACAAAGGGCCGCATAAATGATTGCGTTTATTAGGTAACTTTGCATCTCAGAAAAGGTATGGATTGTAAATAAATGAATATATGCAAAATAGTGGCAGTTTTATTGTATTTATTTACTATGATAATTCATACAATCAATTTCATACAATTTATAGCTGCAAGTCAATTTAATTTTAGAATTAGTTTAATGAAACACATGTATCCGATCCCACTTTTCCAGACTTCTTTTTTTAAATCAAGAATGAGAATGCTTGTTGAAATATCCCATCACAGAGTGCAAGTTAATGATAGCTAATTTGCATTTTTATTTACTCTTGTTGATTTTCACACAAAAAACTTAACTTAAAAATATCTATTGATGAAATATAGAGAACAATTTTTGTTTATTTGGTTTTCTGATTGTATTCGTGGGCCGCATCAGAACTCTTCACTAGCCGATGCTCACTCCGGGTATGGATAAATATAGAATAATTATTTTTATATAAATTTATTAAAAATATACAATTAAGTATATGAGACGTAGAACTCTTTTCAAATAATTGTTATCATTTTGAAGAAATTTTCAGATTAAATCCCTGCACCTTCTTTTATGATACAATACCGTGATTTTTTGTTTTTATTGTATTGCAATTTGTTTTCAAGCAACTAATTAATTAAGATAAACTAAGTCAGACTAAATCATGTATAGTTATTTCATAATTACGGCGTATTCTATGCAGAAATTATACCCGTTGTTACAATATATATAAAAAAATGAAGCACAATGAAGACGTTAACGTTGAGGGCACAATAAAATATCATATAGTGAAGGACTAAAGGCTGTCACAACCACCATCCAGTATTTTCAACAAGGTGCGTCGGTAATAAACTAACTGGTCCTTTGTCGTCTTCATGATGAAGCAGCAAAACTCAGAGTGCATTGTGGAAAATAACAGGATATCACGCATTTCTTACAAAAAAAGTAACCCCATTACAGACAAATTTATGCATTCGTAAAGTACTTTTTTGAGGTGTGACTGGTCAGAAAAATTATTGCATACTATGTATTCCTTAATTTCCCTTCTCATGTTGTAAATGCTCTATGCCTTCATACAGTACGTGCTTTTTCTTTGTTTAATGATATTTGGGCAGTTTATTTTCTCTTGTATTCTCAATACATACAATTGCAGCTCAACATTTTCTGAAGAAACCCTCGAACTTATTCTCGATAATCCTGTATTTTCATTTCGGTTACCCTTTGGTCCACATTAAGCCGAGTTTTCGGGACTTTACTGTATGTAGAAGTGAAATGTATTAAATTTCGAAAGCATGATTGTAATTTTTACTATGCATTTTCGATTTACTTATGCTAGAAAGAAATTTTTAGAGGTATGTAATTTTTTTATAATTTTTTTTTACCTTATTAGATTAACTGAGATCAGTTTCACTCGTAGATTTTAATTTTCTTAAGTTTTACACTTCTACTAATTTTTAATTAAAGAATTAACTAATTAAAATGCTTCATGCATTACTTACTTCTAATTCATTAGAAAATGTCCTACAAATGTTGAATTTGCATATACAAATCAAATTATCACATTTTCAAAGAAAAATCAAAAAGTTAAGATTTTTTTTTCTATGTTTGCATAATAGAATATTTTTTGAAAGGTAAAATAAAAAGTGTTAATTATACTTAATAAATATGTAAATTTAAAAGTATTGAAAAAAACTTTAAATGACATTTTTATTTAAAAAAGACATTTAACTACAGTTAACCGTTATATAATTTATGAACGTATTTTTTTTATCTTGTGCCAAAAAATATTCTTAAGCAATTTCATTCAAGTACAATCCTTTTTTTTTTAAAAAAAAAATAATAATGAAGTTTTTATTTGTATTTCAAATTGAATTAGGAAACAATTGCATAATTTTTTATACTTTCCATTTTCCAATGTCTACGTGCCGTAAAAATAAATTCCAATTTTTTCTGACATTTTCCGATTAAAAAAAAATTATGCAAATACTATGTATATCTCTGAAATCAATTTTTTTTCCTGGTCATTTCTTAGAAGTTCTGAGAAAGGAAAAAAATGCCCAGAAAACTAAAAATATGTGTAATGTTATGCAATAACTGATAACTAGAATTGCAAAAATATTTTTACTTATAATAAAAACTATTTAAAAAATTTTTTTCGGAAAATTTTGTAAAAAAAAAAGTGTTAAACTAAATTTTTTTTGTATCTGTGGATCCGTATGTAAGCCGACCCTTGTATTTCCACTTTAAAAAAGTTCCCGGACTTTTGCACAGAAGTATGTGATATTTAAGACGATGCACAATCTTAATTTTCGTAAGTAGTTTAGATACGATTTAATTAAACGAAGACTTTCTTAGCCTTCATAAAATCAATGAGATGACGGTTCAAATAGCCATCAAAGAGGTTAGAACTATTGAAATATAAAATGAAAGGAATAAGGATGCTTTAGAAGAATTCATAAAAGTTGAATACAAATGTGGAATACTTTAAAAACCAAATTTAATAAGCTATACCATTTTGTTTAGTTTTTTTTTTTGTCATATTACTCAAAATGTGTTTTCTAGTTTTTAGGTACATCCGTAGAAAACTCTATCTATTATATTTTAGTGAAACTTGATATGAGCTTTTATATAGTAATAATGCATTTAATGCTACTAATTGAATTTCTAAAATTTTAGTATTTTTATTTTTACTACCAATTTTCAAAATAAATAAATTACCATTTTTATCAAAATTTCCAAAAGTCAAGATTCAATTTTTTTAAAAAAAATTTCTAAGCAATGAAATATATATATATATATATAAACTAGGGCATTTAAATAAAGATACGTTTTTGTAACTAAAAAGCATATTTTGTTGTTTTATGTGTTATAAAAGGAAAAATACAGATATCTGATGAAAACCATGTATATGAAAGCATCTTTTGAAGTGTACTTTTAAAAATCCTTTTAATTCTAAAAATGTTACCCACATTTAAAATTTTTGTGTTATAGTATATTAAGAAAGTATTTAGATTGTATGACACAATTTTTTTATTTATGAATTCTTTTTGTTTTTGAAAATAATGTTCTTTCGAAGATCGAAATATTGCTCGTTTTGCGTTATCGATAACGTCCCGGTTCCCTTACCATTAATGAAATGAATTTTTAAAAAAGTTATATAAAGGGGTTATTTTAAGCCTTATGAATGTCAAGTGCTTCTTGAAACACATTTTGGAAATTTCGGCGTACACAATATATAATATATCTTTCTTTTAATTGTGTAAATCTGAGACTGTCAACAAAAACGGCATGCAATATCTTTTTAACGGGTAAAGAAAACTGTTATATCTTATTACTTTGTACTGAAGTTCCTGAAAAACCATATTTATTTCCCATCAAAGAAACGTAAAGCAATCTGTGTGAGCTAAATATCTTTTCATAGAGAAAAAAGCTGGCCCTTCTTCAGTGAAACCAATCGAATAATCCAAGAATTCGACAATAGGAGATAAAAATGTCTTTCCAGCAGCAATAAATTAATAGATTTTTCGTAGGACATTCTGTCATTAGATTTCTTTTCTATATAAAATTGAGTGTAATATAATTTATAAGACTTTTGCTTTTCAAAGGATGCTGTAAGTAGGGTTTTAGTTCTGATATTTTATTTGTAGGTTTAAAATAAAAACAAATTTTTCCTAACTCGATTATCGAAAAGGAATTTCGCAGAAGTTTCTAATTACTAAAGCAAGATTAGTTTGGCTGTTTTTAAAATTAAATCACGGAGTTTAAATTGCATTTAGTTTTCTGGCTTCAGAAGATATTGAAAATTAATATAATTTTTTCCATGCTTCCCACGGTATTTTATGTCTTATTAACTGTATTTATTATTTCTCGTCACAATGGTACTGAACTATTTAATTTTTTTAAACAATAAAATGTTGACCACTTAGAAAAGCTCTTAATTGCCTCCATATTTTTTGTTGTTGTTATTGTATAAAATTTAATTTTTTTTCACGAATAATGGCAACGTGAAACTGTCATTGACCTGTTCCTAGTCATTTTATGGTTCTATAACGTACTTCTGCCAACAAATGTCTCGTTAAGCTCCTTTTTACTCCTTAATTATCTCAAAGTTGTTTATTAAATCTCAATTCTTTGACGCAGACTTTTCATTAATATTTTGATTTTAAGACGAATCGGATTTACTCAAAGATTTCATAGAGTCAATCGTTTGCATAATGTAACTTGAGGAAAATGACTTATGAAAAACTCAAAGGATTTAATTAATACTTGGATCACAAAAAAAATTAAATATGCATTAAATAATTAAATCCGAGGCTTTAAGTATTTAATACATCAATAACAATAAGAGACATTCATGAATTTGCATACTAATATTTAAATTAGAAGAATATTTAAATTAGAAGTTAAATCATAGAGCAAAGAAGTATTCTACGGTGAAAATGTCTTCAGCTTTTTTTCTTCAAATTAATTCTGTTTTTCTTAGATGATAACGTTGTATGAAAATATATTGTTTATATATATAAAGCGGTGGGGATCGAATCACACACTCACCTCGATATCTCCGCAACTATTAAACCTGCAGACTTGAAATTTGGTATGTTCTTTTCGTGGAGTAGAGATCCGATAAGAACAGAATTTGCGAAAATAGACCCCAAGGGACGTTACAGGGGCTTAAAGGGCGTTATAGATAATTATTTCCGATTTTTAAGCTATTAGACAAATATACTTGAAATTTGGCATGCATGTTCCTTTCATAGTGTGCACATCCGATCCGCTATATATAAAAGAGATTTTGCAAAATTCGACTCCCATAGGGAAGAATAGGTACCCACATATGGACTAAAGGGGCATTATAGATAAGTATTTACGTTTTTGAAAATTTACATGTACATACTAGAAACTTTAGAAATATGCAGATTCCTTTTATTAAGTAGAGATCAGCTACAAGATGGATTTTGTGTAAATCGATAGCCTAAGAGGCGTTAGGGTGGCTTAAGAGGCATCAGAGATAAACATTCCCGTATTTGAATTATTAGGCCTACCGACATATATATATATATATATATATATATATATACATATGTAAGTCGGTAGGATTTAATTAGGAATTTCTCTCTCTAAAGATATTAGTAATTTCATTACAAAATTAGCTATTAAATACAGTCTTCCTATTGTCCTATTGTAGCTTTTAATGAATTTAAATGCAAAGTATTAAATGAGCTATTGAACATTAACTATAAAACTGATAATGATATAACTTGGAATAATATTAAGAACCAAATTGCAGACCTACAAAAGAACTTTATTATTGTTTATGTCGATAAAGTACCGGGTAATTATGCAATTATTTGCAAATGGCTTTATACTAATATGCTAAACAAACATTTTCAAAATAATTCTGCTTTTATAAAATCTAATTCAAGCAAAAGAGAAATTTTTAATCGAATCTCTGCTTTTAATAAAAAAATAGATTTACGTATATATGGATATTAAATTCCCTCATATTTTCCTAACTCCTAAATTTCATAAAATTCCTGTTAAATTTAGAACTATTACGAATGGTTTTAAAACTTATATTACACTTCCGGGCAAAAAGCTACATAATATTATTAAATCTACATTAGACAAAATTGATAATTCTATTATTGTTAAGAATAGTATGGACATTATATTAAGTATATGCAAGGAAAAAAAATTATTTCTATGTATACCTATGATTTTTAAGATTTATTTAATTCCATAAATATATATATAGAAGATATGTTTAAGATTCTTAAAATATCGTATAGCAAATATTTTTTAAATAAAATATTAAAATATGATAATTATATTCCTATTATTGAATTAGTATTAAAAGAAAATTATATTTTCCATAATAACGCTTATTATCAGCTAATTAAAGGTTTACCCTAAGGGGGACCAGCTAGCAGCTGCCTAGCAAATATCTACTTGCATTTTTATGAAAATGAAAATATTAGTTATGAATCTTGTTACTTTTTTAGATACATAGATGACTTAATTATATTTAGTTATATATTAGACTTTGTTCCTAACCTTAATTATTATCTCCACTATTTAAAATTAGTAAAAACTAATTATAATAATGTGTCAGCTAACTTTTTGGACCTTCAATTAAAAGTTAAGAATAATTTCCTATTAAGTAATATTTTTGATAAAAGAGACTCATTTGATTTTAACATTATAAAAATGCATTTTTAGGGTAGTAACCTGCACATATCAATATTTAGAAATATTATCTTAAATTTTATAAAAAGAACCAATGATTTAGCTACTGATAACATTATAAAACAAAGTAATTTTGTGAATTTTTGCAATAATTGCTTAGAATACAATTATCCAAGTAAATTTATTTATAAGTATATTTCTATTTAATTAAATATATTTTTGACTTAGTTCATTATTTTATTTAAAATTCCTTCTATTTTGTTTATTTAAAAAAAATATTTTTTAAAAATTTTTAAGTGTTTATTTTAATTGCAATATATCTATTAGTATATAATCATCCAAGTATATTTACTTTGTAATATATTTCTATTTAATTTTATCTATTCTTAACTTTGTTCATTATCGTATTTAAAACTTCCTTTATTTAGTTTATTTTAAAAAAAATCTTAGGGGTTTGTTTAACTGCAAAATGAATATCCAGGTGGCGCCATGGCTTTTTCCTTCCGAATAGTCGTTTCAAACTTTTCGTCATTTTGCGTTGGGTGCTTATTGTGGAAGGTTGAATTTTTTCGATTTCCAGTAATTATTTTACACGTAAGTTTTTTTTTTTTGTTTTGTTTTCTATATAATTTTTTTTTATTTTTCCTCTGATTGAGACATTCATGATTGTTCTCTTTTCTTAGCTTCTTTTTAATATATTATCAGGTTTTTCTTCAACGTGTTGTATTAGGCTTAACTTTTCACCTTGGGTTTTCCACCCTATTATGTCGAAAATTTCTGCTGTACGGGGAAGGTTGGATCCATAAAGCATTGCTAAACCTAATTCGCTGGCCTAATTCAGCGACAGCTTTAGAAATCATAATAGGTCTCCAGTTTAGTCCAAAGAATTTATTATATCTACATTTGTTGTGTTTGGTGAATTCCAATTTTTTCCTGCCTTAGCACTGTAGGTTCTAGTACTTCTTCACTTTTATTTTATATTACTATATATATATACATATATATATATATACATACATAAAAATAGCCGTTACCGCTTCACTGAGTATTTGATAACGTTGTATGAATAAAACTATATATTTATTCATACTGTATATACTATATATATATTCATACAACATATATTATAAACATATTTATACCACATGTATTATATACATATTCATACAGGATATATTATTTGTATATTCATACAACATATATATATTGATACAACATATACTATATACATATTCATTCAACATACATTATATACATATTCATACAACATATTATATATATATATATATATTCATACAAAATATACTATATATATATTCATACAACTTATATTATACATATTCATATCCCTTTGGCTGTTGATTTACTGAAAACACCATTAGTAGCGCATCTCTACTCCATGAAAGGCACATGTCTGCCAAATTTCAAGTACGTCTAATGATTTAAAAATCGAAATATTTATCTATAACATCCATGAAGACCCCGAGACGACCGTTGGAGGTCGAGTTTCTCAAAACCCATTTCGTAATGGATCTTTACATCATCAAAAGAACCTGTCTATTAAATTTCAAGCATTTAGGTCTAATTGTTCAAAAACGGGAATATATTTATCTTCAGGTTCACTTAACCCTTCAGAACCCCCTTTAGATTTCAATTTTCGTAAAACTCATTTTGCAACACAGCTCTACTCTGTGAAAATAATGTGTGTATTAAATTTCAAGACTGTGCGTGATAGTTTAAAAACGGAAATAATTATCTATCTCACCTCTTAATATCCACAACGCCGTTTGGAAATCTATTTTCACAAAGTCCATTTTGTAGCGTATCTATACTCGATGAAAGGAATATGCTTATCAAATTTTAAGATTGTATGTCTAATAGCTTATAAACGAAATTATTTATCTATAACCCCGCGCCCTCCTCTAGTCCCTATGTGGGTGCCGTATGCTTTCCTATGGGTGTCGAGTTTTTCAAAACTTATTTTGTAGCAGATCTCTTCTTCAAGGAACGGGTCTGTAAATTTTAAGTATATATGTCTAATAGTTTAAGAACGAAGTATTTATCTATAACACCCCTTAAGGCATGTTGAAAAGCTGAAATATTATTTTTTTTGACAACCTGAAGTTTTTACATTTCCAAATTGTATAGATTTAAACCTTTCTAAAAATACCTTACTTTTACGTCTCGTTGAAACTAGGCCACTCCCATTTGAATGGCGAAAATTGTAAACAAAGTACTTCGTTTTTGCTTAAAAGCTACACGTCTGATATAAACCAAAACACGTATCTTTTATTGTAAATTGAGCCCTTTATTTTTTTATTTACAAGCCGATTAGAAGCCTCACCCTATACATTAAAATCAATTTATCTCAAAATGTAAATTTTGATGTTCGATGTACCTTTTCTGAGAAACTACTGTTCACAGGTATGTAAATTTTTTATGATATATTTATAATGATGGCTAATATATACTGAATTGAGCATTTTGTAAAAAACTTTAAAACTTATTTTTTAAAAAAATTTTATGTGAAAAATGGGTCAAATTTTGCTATGTTTGATAAAATATTTCATAAATTATTAAAAAATTTAAAATTAGCTAAAGGCTCATTTCAGTATAATGAAAAATTTGTACTTAGATTGTATGAAAAATTTTAAGCATGTACATATAACAGATTTTGAGAAAAGGTACATCGGAAACAGCCAATTTAACATTGTCAGTATATATATATAGAGAGAGTCAGTATATATAGAAACTCCCTTTAAGCCCTTTGGGGGTCTAGTTTCGTAAATTTTGTTCTTGCCGGATCTCTACTTCATGATAAGAACATGCTCACCAAATTTCAAGTCTACAGGTCTACTGGTTGCTGAGATATCACGTTGAGTGAGTATGTATGAGTCTTTTTTTCTCCTTTATATACATAGATTATTAGTTTTATGAAATATATATATATATATATATAAATCAATTATAATTTCACAATTAATTAAAAAGTTGAAATTATATGAATTTTATAATTCTAAATCTCATTTCATAGTATCAATGGCGAATATAGAAAATAAAATACGGACGTTTTCAAACAAAATTAATTTTTTAAAAAAAATTTATAAAATAAAAATTTATAAAATATCCAAGTGCAACCTTGGATTTAGGACCGATAAGTGGGGTTAAACTAG
>BMAV01000537.1:73181-92738 GCA_019973955.1 Trichonephila inaurata madagascariensis | reverse complement strand
TATATATATATATATATATATATATATATATATATAACCTGTGACATTAAAGTTCGGTGAAGGAAATCAGAACGGTCTATTTGGCGACACTGGCGAAGCAAAACTTTGCACATGCTTAGAGGCAGGTGAAGATCATCTGCCTCCATTGTTGTACAGTTGAGCGTCGTTTGTGTTCCGTGTAAGAGACTTGCTTGTTTAGTGCGTTGTTTCTTAACTCTCAGCACAGGAAAATGAACGGACAAAATATTAGTTTAAAGTTTTGTTTTAAAGTGTTACAAGACACTGAAATAAACTTATGTAATGCTGATACGTGTTTACGAAGATCAAACACTATCCCTGAAATGTGTGTACTAGTTCGCCCGCGTTCGAGTATGCCGGGGCCCATTTTTTTTGACAATTCCCGTAGCGGAAGACCGGTGACCTCTGTCAGTGACGAAAGTATTGAGAAAGTGAGTGTCAAGGCATTATCCACAAAGAATTTCTACTTGAAGTAGCGACGATAAATGCTGTAAGGTCCATTGAAGTTTTGACCCGTTTCATAAAACGTCTACTTAGGGTACAACCGCAGTACGCACAACAAGGTTCACTGTGTTTTGTTTTCTACACTTACACAGTCAATATCGTCAAACAGTTCTTCCAAGCAAAAAAGGGTGTTTCGCAAACTGAACGTCCTCCATACTCGCCACATCTCAATCCTTCAGACTTCTTCCTATCCCTTCGAATCAAACTTGCTTTGAAGAGAAAGAAATTTGATGATATCCAACGAAACGTGAAGAGGCTTTTGAATTCCATCCGAAATAAATACGTATTGCAAAGTTTCGAGGACATGTATAGCAGGTCTCAACGTTGCATAGCTATGGGAAGGAACTATTTCGAAGAATAGTAAGGTAGCTTTCATTAATATTTCATTTATATTAATATTACAGCAGTGCTTCTCAAACTTTGGATGCTTGCGACCCAATTTTTAATCATAATTTTCATGCCCCTCTGTCATACAATAATAATATACTGAATTCGATAATAATGGTCTTTGACTCTAATGCTGCAATACGTCTTTAATTCTAAACCGTACAGATTATCAAGATAAGTATTAAATTTTGCTCATAATTTTGACAAGCCCATGAGGTCATTAGTAATTATTAAACTTAGTAATGATGAATTATTGATCACAAATACATATTGTAGTACTTAAACATTTATGAGTATATTATATCATTGAAAATTTGTATTTTTTATTATCTCACAATGTATTTTGTTTTGATTTAATTTTAGTAAATTGATAATTTTTTTTTAAAAAAAATCTTTTATTTTCGATATCCTCGTGCCCCCCTTGTAGGATTATCACGCCCCCTTAGGAGGGTGCGCCCCACAGTTTGAGAAACACTGTATTACAGCACTATTCACTGAACTTTGTTGTCAGAGGTTGTACATATATATATATAATGTGTGAAAGAAATTTTTGTAACATATCATAAACAAGAACAATTAAATAATAAGAACAAAGAACATAACAACAATTAAAGTAATAGAAAGAAAGAAATGAAAATCGAATTAATAAAAAATAAAAAAATCTAGCAGATCAGAAAGCAATTTCGGACTTAGGTTAGAATACTTGGGGTTAAACTATATATATATATATAAAATATTGCTAAAGTGTCAAATTGATCGATAAAAGTCAATACACCAAGAAAAGTGTTGAAACTTCTAGGATAATTATTTGATGATGAATCTTAAGAAGCTCTTAGAAGGTTTTTTCTTGCCTATGTAAGAGCGATGCTAGGAAACAATATTTATGCAAGTTTAGCATTAATAGTATTTCATTCGCTTCGTGCTATGTCATGACTGCAGCTGTATACAGTACTGTTTTTACTGTTTGTTATTGTGGGTTTTACATTGTGTTATAGATTTAATATTAGAAGAACAAGTAACAAAAAAAATTGTTTAAGTCAATTCCTATTTAGATCAACAAAGAATTTTATTTTTTAGCTACTTTTTATTAAATAGGTGCAATTACTATAAATATGTATATACATAGGGCAGAACACAACATTAAGTGGTCATTTTTTTATTAATTATCATTAAATAATCGTACTGTCATCCAAAACAATCCTGTAAATAAATTTCAGTTCAACTAAATACTTTAACACGTGAGAAAAAAAATATTTTCAAGTTTTGACACAACTCACCAAAAATGATGCCAACGTGGTTGTATTTGTAATTTAAATAATTAGTTTTAATCAATTAATTTTTATTAATTATTATTATATTATTGTATTGTAATCCAAAATAATCCTGTGTAAAAAATTTCAGTTCAATTGAGCGCTTTAAAATGCATTTTATTATAGATTGAAAATTCCACCAAGATAAATAAATAAATATATAGAGATTGTGAACTAATAGTAGGAATTGAAAAATCTATTCTAATTACTAGAGAATTCTAGATAAAATTATGATTTATTTCAAAATGATTTGCCTTTCATAAGAATGGAAATTTCGACACATTTGAAAGACGATTAACCATCTAATAATATATAATTTTCTTGTTTTACATTTTCAGTAGTGTTAATACATCAACAGTAAATTTTAATATTGATTACTTCATAAAGTTATGCATCTTAGTTCAAAATAGATCAATTTTTTAGGTTATAATTTTTTTTTACCAGAGTGAAATGTTTTATATGAAAACTTCTATTCTTATATTTTAAAATATATTCTATTAAATTTCAACATAACTATATTTTTTTTTTATATTGATTAAACTTCCAGACATCTCTATTATCCCGAGTATTCAAGTTTGAAAATAAATTTCTTGAGATACAATGTTAAATTTCTCTCTATCTATTATCTTCACATATAAGTCCCATATTTACATTAGAATACGGAAATAGCAATTTTCTGGATAAAATTACTTCATTTTTCATTATAAAATTCTCGAAAGAAAATGTAAATATTTACTTCATAGAGTATTAGTTGGAACAATCATAAAATGCAAGGGATATTAAAATATTTTAATTACGTCTAATGTTCATGGATAAACTGTTCTTTTCGTAAAGAAAACATACTCTAATCAACATTTTATTTCATAATTTTGTGCTTTAAACTTATTTTTTCATTTTAAAATAATTTTTAAGTCCAAAAAAATCTTGCAGGTGTGGTATACCCGATATTAAAAAATACCTATGATAATTTTTTCTTACGTTTTATCCTTACAAAAGAAATTTATGAAAAAATTAAATTTTGTCATTAATAATTGAACGTGAACTAGAGTGGATTAATTTTTTTTCGGAATTCAAAATTCTACCTATGCAAAAAAGACGTTCTCTGGTATACAGATAAAAGAAAAAATAAAAGAAAAAATTAATTTTCATGTTAAAAGTAATTTTCATGTTCATCCATTAATTTTCATGTTCACTACCGAAACGGGAGTGAAATTTAGGTATTTGAACTTCTTGTGGTAAAAAATAGAAGTATTTTTTTAAAAAAACAAACAGGCATTTTAGTACTTTTTAACATTTACTTCAATGAGAGGACAAGGGTTAGTTACAAGGGGGAGAAACACATCATTTACCTTTAACAGTTTCTTAGTATTTAATTTAAAAAAAAAAAAAAAAAAAAAAAAACTTTTTGTCGAAATTATAGTGCATGGTTAAGTTGAAGATGGGATAAAATGTTGGACTGGTCTGATTTGACGGTTTGGGGAGACAATGCTGAAGTTAGGAAATGTTGTAATGTACACAGTACTATTCACTAATCAGTACTAGTTTATCAATAATTATCTCATTTGCGGTTGCTTTCATTGAAGAAAATTAATTTTATTTTGAGTCTAAAATCATGGAACTAAAATAAATACTTTTTCTATTTTTTTTCGAAAATTCTATCTCTTTGTGGCAATAATAAATTTTGAAATGATTTTTTATTAAAATTATTTTTCTCCTAGTCTGCAAACACAGAACATATTTTCCTCGTACATACGTTCCAATGAATTATTATAACTTAACCTTATAAAACCTTATATAATCTTATAAACATGATCCTTCCTAATGCGCACGTTCTAATGTACAAAACGATCTAGAAATGAAAAATATACAAAATATGCGACACGTGAATGAAACATTATAAAAACATGAAAGAATAAATGCTACTACAATAAATAAACAACAAATCTGGAAAAATAATTTGTACCTAACTGACATAAGAAAATATTTCATTCCATAAATCCATTTGATGTTTATCGATCAACAACAGATGAAAAACTTCTGCCTGATTTTCAGCTAAGCCAAATTGTACGAATTCTTACAAATATCATCTAAGAAAACACCTGATTGAAAAGTTACGCTCCATGATAAACATTCCTCCAGAAAAGTTCATGGCAGGCTTAAAGGTGTATTGTATTCCAATATATCAATAAATAAACCCAGTATTTCTTATTTTATGTATGTATTTTAGTGAGATAATTTTTGAATTAGTGTAAAGAAAATGTGTTGGTCTTCCTTCTTTGAGAGTGTGATATTCTTTCATCAACTATTCTCCTCCACCCCCCAATTTGAAAAGAAAATTCTTTGGAGAACGCTGGGACAAACATTTATCTAGCTTTTGTTTAAATTTAAAATAAGATACTTTAGATCTTTAAGTATTTGCGTTTAATCTAATGAATATTTAGATAGATTTCTTCGTATGTAATAGCTGGAAAAAGGCCTTTTTTTGTAAAGCTGGAAGAATTATTAAAGATGAATGTAATATTCAATGCATTTGATTGTCTCTCTTAGATATTTTCAAGATCTTAGATAGTTTATAAAGTATTATTAAAGTACTTGTGAACTGAATTATATCAATATCAAAATATATCACCGTTTTTATAAAATGTAAAGTATTCGAAATAAATATTTCATTTTGCGTAAAATATTTATTTCTTTGTAATAGATATTTGTTTTTTCATTGAACAAGTACTTTCTGAGTTTTGAACTTGAAAACAAATTCGAAGTGCATTTGGTAAGAAAGTTTTAAGAAACCCAAATGTCTGAAAGGGAAGTTGGTACCCTCAGGGCAACAATGTCAAATACAGAATATTCATATACATTTTTCTTGGATACTATTGGAGATTGAATCTTAAACTTTTCACGGTGGATTAAATTGGCGTTTGTCTTTAAACTGAAAGGAATTTTTTTTTTAAATAAAATGTAAAAAAAAAAGTTTTTTTTTTCTTTAAATAATTTTCAAAGAAATAAATTTATTGAAAATTGTCATTGTTTTGTTCATATTCTGTCTAGACAATTTTTTATAGAATGTTATGAAAATTTCTTTCAATATATAAAATATGTTTCTAGACTATACGGTAAAAGTTACATGTGCGTACGCGCAATAGGCTTAGAGAAAAAAAAAGTACTCGTAACTCTTTAAAATAGAAGTTTTTAGAAAACATAAATTTTAATATAACACCTGATTTCATTAAAAATATTCAGCTACATAAAGTGTATTTGTATTTTTTAAAAGATGATATCTTACCTTATTTTTATATTTCTTTTTAAATCTTTTTACTTAAACATTTTGTTTTAGATTATCTAAAAAGGAATACCTTAATTCAGTGTTTTTCAAACTGTGGGGCGCACTCTCCTTGATGGGCGTGACAACTCTAAGAGGGGGTCGCGAGCATATTGACAAGTCGAAAACAAAAGATTTTTTAAAAAAATTATTAAGTTACTGAAAGTAAATAAACAAAATACATTCTGACGTAATAAAAAAATAAAATATTAATTTTCACTGATATATTATACTTATAAATGTATCAGAGCTACACAATGTTTTTTATAATTAATTTAACAATACTAAGTTAAGAACAAGTTTAATAATTACCATTGACCCTATAGGACTGTCGAATATAAAATCACATACAAAAATCAACACTTATCTTGTTAATTTTTTTGTACGGTTTATAATAAAAACATCCCTTAACTGCCGATTAAAAGTTACTCGATTTGCTTCCCAATATCAACCGTTTTCCACGTAGGCGCGCGTATGTGATGTATTGAGTGTGAGGGAGGGGGGAAAGAAAAAAGAAGCAAATAACCTGAAATAAGTAAATCCTTCGCAAACATTGACAAGGCCCTTTTATTGCATTCTAAGCCCTTCGGAATAATTTTATGGAAAGCAGTGCACAGAAAAAGTTGAGAAGCACTGCCTTAATCTATTGGTTTGCTCCTATCTATGCATTTCATGGCATTAACAGCACAATCCCCACTGTTTCTTTCTGATATTTGAAGAATTCTCAGCATAGTTATCATTATTTGAACATGCTGCATCATAAATATTAGATGCATATACGTCAGAATATAAAACCTTTGATTTGGAAATATGTGATCACGCGACACATCATAAAAGTTATCCGTAGGATATTGTGTATTTCCATGGAACCATTTTTTTTAAAAAATATCAGGATGCTAAAAGCTAGAAGTGGGAAAAACACTGCTTAAAGGCCGTTTGTGGCCTCCGTGAGTTTCATATGTTTAGCACATTTATTAATTAATATTTAATTATATAGATAACATCAGTTTGAAAATCAATGGAATTCCATAACGAATGGCATGAATGTATGTATGCTTCAATGACAGCTTGCGGGAATAGCCAATTGTGCATTTAAAATGTTAGAACGATTCCTTGTGCAACATGGCAAAAATGCCAGACATACTCATTTAGAGGATTAATTAAGGCTGTCTTCGGTTAATGTTAGAGAATAGGACCAGAATTCGTAACATTTCTTTCAGACATAAAAGAAATGAAACATTCACTATATATTCTGGCTTCAATATCCTTTAGAGAGCAGAAATTTTTATTATACTTCCCATTTTTAACCGAGTTTATTCATTTTTTTTCTGGTATAAAATGTGTTTCGCGCTTTTTCTCCTATACCGTAATGTTAAATGGGCTATGCCTTCACGTATTATTACAAAAAAGAAAGTATTCATGGAATATTTTGGCATTTTTAAAAACACTTTATTATTAACAGAGGTATGAGTTATAATATTACGAATTTCCACAGAAATTGAAGCCTTTTTTCTGTCTGAAAATGTGCTTCGCGTTTAGTTCAAGCTCTCGTACTTTTACCGAAGACAGCCTTAAGGATTCCCCTTATGAAGTATGATGTATATATCATATTTGCTTACATAAATAAAAATACCAACAATGAAGTATAAAAAGTTACATCAGTATCTTTGAATTTTTAATAATGTAAAAAAAATAACAATCAATGATTAATTTTATATCCAAATTTTACTCTTATGTGAATACAAAAATATTTTATATTGTAAACTTTACTTCAAATAATAAATAAATAAGAATTATAAATTTTTAAATAATATTTATATATAATGTACCAAATTATTAAATCTATACAAAAACCATACTAGTTTAATAAAAGTCGCATTAATAGGTACATCAACCCAGGCGACCTTCTTTATTGCTACTTAATTTACATGTGGCCTCTAATGGTAAAGCGGTTGCCCACCTATTGTAAAGTCCTTATTGGACATCAATCCGTCCTAATAATAATTTCAGTGTTTATATCATTTGTTTGTCCATATATTTAAAAAAAAAAACAGTTTTACTACTAAAAAAAAAGCCATTTAAAAAGCAGATCTTCATTCCAGAACAAACACGAAGACTCCATTTTTAACTTAAGAAGAACAAATGATTTTGCTTCGTGGCTATCGCAACCAACATTGTATAATAACCATAAGAAAAAAACGAAAATACTAATGTGATATTATGAAAGATTTAAGTATCATAACGATTAATTAAAGATAAAAAAAATGATGTTATATAGCTGTTGTTTAAAAACCTTGTATCTGTTCAAGTCACAACATTTTTAAATACAAAACTATAAGCTTCGAAATAGCAACTGGAATTCTATTTTTATATTTGTAAGCATCTCATAATTGTTTTTTATCATTATACCAATGATTATGAAATTATATTTTTGATACATTTGTTTTAAGTCAACAGTTTTTGCAGACAGAAATTGAAAATTAATAATTAAGTTGAATCTATATAGTTTCCTCAGTGGACAGAGTGGTCTCTCACTGCTACTTGCTTCAATAGCGACATTTATATATTATTCAATTCCTACTGTTAGCTCACACTATCTATATATTTGTTTATTTATTTATCTTGGTGGAATTTTCAATCGTTAATAAAATACATTTTAAAGCGTTCAGTTGAGCTGAAATTTTAGATGTATACATGATTATTTTGGATGACAATACAGTAATTTAATTAGAATTGATAAAAATTATTTGATTAAGACTAATTATTCAAATAATTACAAAAACAGCCACGTTGGCATTATTTTTGGTGACCCTTTTGGCGACTTGTGTCAAAACATGAAAATGGATTTTCTCTCATATTTTAAGGCACTCGTTTGAGCTGCAATTTTCTATACACTATTGTTTGGGGTAAAAATACGATCATTTAATTATAATTAATTAAAATTTATTGTCTGAAACTAATTATTTAAAGAATTACAGTTACAGCCAAGTTGGTGTCATTTTTAGCAACTTGGGTCAAAACTTTAAAAGATTTCTTTTTCTCACGTTTTAAAGCCTTCATTTGAACTGAAATTTTGTATACACGATTGTTTTGGATGACAATACGATACTTTAACGATATTTAATAAAAATTAATTACCACTTCACGTTGTGATTTTGTCATGCGTATATACATATTTATATTAATTGTAACTATTTAATAAAAAGTAGATAAAATAAAATTTTCCTTTTTGGTTATCTAAGTAGGAATTGACTTAATTTTTTTTATATTACTGGTGAAGAATGATAAGTCAAGTATATGATTTTCAACACCGTATTTGTTTATAAAATGTTGGTGCTTTGGAATATGCAATAAGCATATGTTTGTTTTTAACGGATTAAATGAGATTTACGAGGCGTGTCAAGAAGTTGAATAACATTTTGTTCTGCCACAACCACAGATGCAGAATCGGAGTTAGCCCTTGTGCATACGTGTATCTGGCTGATTGTTAATACAGTGAGGTCATTATAATCGGAGTATATTGTTTTAGCACGCGTTAGTGAGCGTTCAAAATGTTTAAGACGATTGCAGAATCCCTCCGATTGGCAAGTGTGTTCTATAATTCGTTTTTTGAACACAAGCCAGTTCAAAATCGGGTACAACAATGTTCATGAGGAAGCACGGAGTGGGCAACCTTTTTTGGTTAATGAGGATTTGTTTGAAGAAGGGAATGAGAGATAAAATTCGAGAATATAGGAGCTTCACAATAGGATTGATTTGTGATGTGTTTCCTCAAACTGTTCTGCAGCAGTGGCTCTCTTCACTGACAGTATATTTCATTGAAGAAGGTATAGATAAAGTGATTTCCCAATATGGCAAATATCTGAACAATGGTGGTAAATACATAGCTAACATCATGTAGGAACATGTGTAATGTATCCGACAAGCTCATTCACACACAAAAAAAATAATAAATAAATAAAATTGTTTGGAAAAAAGATTTTTTATACCAGATTTTGTAAAATGTGTGATACTTAATTCCTAAGCACACCTCATATCAAAATAGGAAATTTTCACTAATCGAGGCCTTCAACAAACATTTGAAGTCTTCACAGCTTAAAGCAAACATCTCTACAAGCAACTAAGAATTTTTTAGTGTACATCAGCTCCATAACGTTATTGGATTTAGAAAAAAAATCCAAATCACACTGCTATCCTACAATAACAATTTAGGTGTCTATCGCATGCACGCCACATTTTCAAGAAAATAACATTGAAGGGACATATTACCTAAGACAACATTTTCCTCAAACATTTTCTATAATGTCTGTAAGGGGATTTTAGACCATATCCAGCTTCTAAAACTGTGCGCTCCTTTTCCATTATTCTTCACGAAAATCTTTGGTGGACTTATAGTTCAAACCACTATCGAATATGAATAAAACTTATAATTTAGCTATATATAAAATTGCGGTACTAAAAATATAAATATGGAAGCATAAAATTTTATTTTCTTTTAATATTGTATAGTTTAAAATTTAACAAGTGTATCATTTTCAGAAGCTTCATTGATGTATAAGTTCCAGGTATGAAACTTTTTCAATTAAATTTTACCAGTAGTGAGTGCAATACGTTCATTGGCTAATGGAAGTCGAGTTTATATTTTTAGCCACAATTTTAGTTGGCAAGAGTTACGTCGTAGTTCACATATTTGTTTGTAGACTTCAATGTTAGGCGATGCGAGTAAGTTAAGGATTAAAATTAATCAATTAATTTCGCACATTTTTTTAAAGTAGATACTCATACTATTCCATCCAATATTATATAAAGGGGATGAACTAAAATTGTAGACACACACATACATGTGCTTGAGTTCATAATTCATTCTAATGATACATCTGTATATGTACTTTGAGTGAAGAGAAAAAACGGAATTCACTCTGTAATATTCGAGATTTAATTTTAAAACATTCGGAAGAGTCGATTAATTCATTTTGGATTAAAATTAGAGGTGATTATCCCATAATAGCCAAAAAAGCTTTAAAGATATTCTTCCAAATGTCTATAGTTTTTTTGCGTGACACACTCTCCGCGGAAGCCTAGTGGTCAAGGTATTGGATCATGATTGGCATGTCACGAGTTCGAGCCTAGTACTCCTTAAGAGCCGCCGTGTAGAGGAGCGGTGCTGATTAAATATGTCGAGTGTTCCAACGTCCTCTTGTTCATCTGGTGTGGTAATTAAGAGAGGGGATTCCAGCTCAGATGTCTTCCTAGTCACTTGACCATATTTAAAAATTGCGAGTCCCACCACCAAAAGCCCACGTGAGACGTCAATATTTACTCACTCGCATACACACTCTCTCTCACACACACACATTCTTAAGTATATTTAACTTAAATCCTTCTAAGGTTCAAGTAAAGACCATTTTAAGTTTATTAAAAAAAGTGTACATTTGTGTAGAGCAGGTGGAGGAAGAGCAACAATTCTTGGTTGCTTCAGCTTTTGTGAAATATAACACTCGTTTATAAAAAGGGTTTTAAAATATTATATTTAATCCTCTTTTCTGATGTTTCAAAACTCTAAGAAAATACATATAGAAGGACAAGCTTAAAGTTTTGTTAATTTTGAGTATTCTTTTCACTTAAATTTTTTTAATACTTACTACCTATTATATCGTGTGTTTTTTTCCTAAAAAAACACTTTTAAAAATGGGAGTGAAAAATTGTTCAGAATGTTAAACAAACCACACATTTTTCTTAGTTTGAATTTTCTTTTCACTAACTTTCAACCTTTTTCAAGAAGTATTTTAACTTCATTAAAAATGAATGACTGCCATTTTTTTTATTTTTGTCTTTTTTTGGAAAGTAATTTTTTCCTTTAATAGAACAATCTTTCAAATGTGTAGCTAAATATATGTTTACTTTAAAAAAGCTTTTCTGTTTTACATGGAAAATATACAGGACATTTTCACATTTCTGAGACAAACAGTATTAATATTTCATATTAATTGCGTAAATACAATTTTAATTTTATAACAAAGAAATGCGTCATCATATTTGCAACTAAATTCTGCACATGCTCTTAAAAGTATAATGCTTGTTAAATAATAAATAACAACCGATTTATTCATAATTGAATTTCCAACCACTGAATTGCAGATTATATTAATGCATAGAGCTTTGTGGGGAATAGACCATTTCTGTATAATAGTGCACACGGATTGTATTTATGCATTTAACATTTCCGACAAGTAAATTTGAAGGTAAATGTTTCTTTTTACTGTTGTAAATTGTCTCGTTGTAAATTTGTGAGTTTATCTTATAATTTTTAAAGACAGCATACTTCTTAGAGACAGTTATTTAAGGAGGTACATACAAAAAATGTTAAGATTATATTTAAAAAAAAATATTTATTAAAATACAGAATGCCTGTCGTTGTCGATTGAGCACCGGAGCGTTTTAGTTTGTTCTCCTCTCCACACTTTTACAGGAACTTTTAACGCATTGACTTTTAATTGTTTCCATAGTGATTACACAGAAACAATTCGTGGTCCTAGGTTAATTAGGAGAGATTTTGTGACTAAATATGTCTAGAACATCCGCTGATGTCGTTTAGATGCCAAGGCAATTTATTATTAAAAATAGTTGCCCTTCAGCAAAGGATGGTTCTTTAAGTAGATACTATTAGTAAAACAAAATTCCAGAAGAAATGATGCATATTTATTCGATCTTAAAATCAGTGTTATTGGGTTCACAGTGGAAATAAGTCCGTTATATTAAAATCGTGTCTAAGTGTTTCTTTGCGTAGCACTTGCTTATACGCTCATAAAAAAATTCGTAGAAAAGGTCTAAGCTCTGATGAAATTGCAAATTTGTTGCGAGAGCTCCCTGAGAATGAATTGGATGCCGCGTTTAGCCGTCTTGCTTTAATTTAGATTTCGAGGAAGTCAAAGGATTGAGTGAAAGTAACTGCGAAGAATATGAAGAAAATGCAGATGCATATGATAATATTCCAGTAAATCCTGATATATATGTCACTAGGAATGGCACATAATGGGTACCGCGTACTAGAAATGTTCCTGGGAGATTTGCGACTCGAAATGTTTTGCAACAAATCAGAGGTTCAACAAGCTTCACTAAAATTAATGTCAACGTCAACTTGTTATGATATAAAGGAATATAAAGGATACAGAACAATTAGAAAAGAAATAATAGTAAAAAGTCTTAAAACTAAACCCTACTGAACAGTAGTCTTGCAATTATTTAGTTATTACTGTTATTTTATATATTTTATAAATCGTGGAGGTTTTTAGTGTGAAAAAAATATCACTAATAATTCACTCTACATAAAAGCTCAAAGATCATACCTTCTTTTAAAATATAAGTGTTAATCACATTTATTATAAAGCAGAGGTATAATTGTGTTATTGTTTATAAAATAAAAATACGTTTTTTATTCGAATAATAGTATTTGGCCATGAATTTTCGGGCTTGTTTGTTCATGACAATAATCTACGTTTCTGTAAATAGATGTGGCCGTAGTAGCCTTGTGGTCATGATAATGAACTCGTGGCCGGCTGTCTTGGGCTCGACTCCTGGGGACTGATAGGGGGCTGATGTAAGTTAAATGCATGGAGCTCAATTGATGTATGTTATGGTGTGCAATGTTGGAGAGGGGTTTGTCAGCTCAGGTATCACCTTGGTCACTTCATCTAGGATAACAATTACAAGGTACATCTCTAAAAGCCCTCGTTTTGATTTATAAAGTGACGTTAATGTAACTTTCACTTCCTTTGTAATCAGGTTATGTATAATTATTAAGATAGAGAGGGTTCACCCTCCCTCTGTATTAAAAACTGTTAAACGTATAATTAACTTAAGTGAAATAAGTATAATATATGATCTCTAGAAAATTTTCGATAGCTAGATCTTAACCCTAGAATGCTACCCATTCGTCTATCAAACTACGGTTATAACAAATAACCTTTTAACCTCTCACCCAAAACAGGAAATGTGACATGCAACTCGGTACTTTCATATGACCTCGCTACTATATGTAATGATATTTCTTTTCCTCAAAATATTTTCGCATACAGTAGTTTTAGAACAATGTTATTCTGAGAGACGAATGGGTTGCAAAACCTTTTGGAATTGAGAATCTACTTTGGTGTTTTTTCCTGCGTTTTCGAGACGATGTCAAAACGTTTTCGCGAAGAAAACTTTTGGGGTAAATCTGAGGCTATCTGAGAATTCTTAAAAGAGTTAAATGATGATGATAATTTTTTTTTCTGAGGATGAATTAAAAAATGAAAACTTTATTGAAGTTCAAAATTACGAATTTACAGACAGCATGCTAAATATCAGTTTAGTGAATGCATATGTTATATATGTATATAATATGGCTCGCAAATCTGAAAAAGCACTATTTGAAAGAAAATTTCGATAAAGCTAACTGAAGATCGCCTTGCGCTATGGTTGAAGAAACATAAAAATGTATCAACTTTGCCCCGATCAACAAGGACAATTATCTGTGAACATTGAACCATCTGAACAATTGGAAACTAAAATCAGGGAAATTTTTGCCTTTTGCTTATGTACGTTGCGTAGAATGACACGAAAAATTTATTTATCACATTCTAGAACAAAGTACCGAGAGCATCACAGTAAAATGCATAAAGATTGCTTTGAAAATAAATGAATTTCACTTTATTGCTTATGTGAAGATTGGATGTCATGAAATCATCTGCATGTAGTATAAAGTTTTTGTTATTAACTTTTAAAATGAGTTTACAGCTTGCTAAAACTCATGTCGTCTGGAAGAAAAATGGTTACCATTCCCGTAAGTTTTTCAAAGGGTAGCATTCTAGGGTTAAGATCAAATTTAAATACAATTTGAATCATACGCAAATGAGATTCTTTTAACCCGAATTTTATAAAAAAAAATTGGCTTACATAATGACAAAACGTTTGGTTTGAACTCTGCTAATTATATAAATTTATGGATCAATTATTCTATATCGCAATGCGATCCAAATTTTAATCAAACTTAATCTTAAGATCTAGAGATAATGCCAGAAAATCTCTAGATATAGTATAATTATTTAGTATTTATGAATTAAGCTTTTGGCATTTCTTAATACCAAGTGTTGGTTGAATCATTTTTGTCTTGATAATTATGCATAACCTGATTACGGAATGAGTACGAGCTTTCTTGGCTATAATGCAATATGTTAGATAAGTGAAAAGTGTAGAAATTCTGAGAAGAGAAACTAGTCTATCCATCAATAATATCGATGTCAAATGTCAATTATTTACACTCCATTACTTTTATTTACTATCGTGACATTATTATCAATATTTTTTCAAATGTAAGCTTTGCGTTTTATGCCAAAATATAAGTAGGACAAAAATAAAACATACGTGAATTTTTTTTTACTCCATTTCTCACACAAAAATATATAATATTGATATAGGTGTTAATTTTGCTTCGTTGGATATTTCATGATGTAAGCTTATGTTTTGCTTTTAAGTTATTGTTACCATTAAGCATTCGATTGTATTGACAATCGTTAAAAACAGTGATTCCCAAAGTGGTCTATTTAGACCCTTGGGGTCTATGACGACCTGCAAGGGGTCCACGTCTGTAAAAAAATAATTTAGTGGCACATGAGGTGTAAATGGGGGTCTATCATAGTGGCTCTCATTAAACCAGTTCGTGACTTAAAAGAAAATGTAATCAAGTGGAAACAAGAGAATTTACCTATTCAATAGATTTTATTAAAACAAGCTCCATCATTTCAGTTTTTCTTGCCAGAATTAAGCTAAAAGAATATAACATTGAACGTCGTAAATTTTCCAGTTTTTCATTTTGTTACAGATAATCCCTCAGGAAGATGAAGTTTTAACCCTCGTTCACCATGTAGATGCATTCTATTCAGACTTTGAAATTAGGTTTGAGAATGCTTTGATTATGGTTATACCACGGGAGACAATGAATCATATGGTCACATTGAAGAAAATAAATGTCATAATTTCAGAAGGAATTGATTAAAATAGGCACTAACGAAGATCTTAATTTAAGTCCAGAAACGGATGTTGGCTATTTTGGCATTAAAAAGACACACCTCTTATTTATTCTGAACTCTGGAACCGAGGAGATGTATGGTTAAACTCGACAAGAGTGATGCCAAATGGGAAAATTTGTTATTGAAGGGCTAGATTCATCCCTCCCATTAAAAGCACTTTTATTTGTTACTCAGTTGTTTTATGTAACTGTTGTTTCATGAATTATTAAATTTTTTTTAATTTAAAATCAATTAACGTGTGTTTCTTAAATTTTAAACACTATATTTCACAAAAGATAAACATTTAAACCTTTTAAAGTAAATAGCTCTATACCAACTGTCAAAAAGATATTTAAGTTGATAAAAGTTCAAAAATTTGATATTAGGGTAAGAAAGTGTCTACCCAAAGGCGAAAAATATAGCAAAAAGTCTATGAGACAAAAAGTTTGGGAACCCCTGATTTAAAATCATCTCCTCTTGATTTTAAAAAGGCATTACTTGAACTTCTTATGTTTATCTTTTATACCCTGTAACCTTTAATTCTTTCATGCGCGGTGATACATATGTTTTACCACTAATTCTTATTCGTTTATTGCATGATGGTGCATAAAACATACCACTTATTTGAATGCCTCAGAAATTGATGGTGGATGGTACATTCGCTGAACCACTACAGAGATAAATTTCTAGCAGTTACACAAGTTTCCAACAGATGTCAGAAGCTCATTGTACACAATGGGTTTAGGCAGTAGTTCCATTCTTTGATGATCACTGAGTCGGATGAGGGGTATATTTTGGAAGTAACTGGACTGTGTAATTTTAAGTGTAAATGCAAGCAGTTCTTGTGATGTTTGATACGAATCAGGTAAGTGTTTTATATGTAACTAAATAATTCAATATTACAATAGTTAGTATCGCATTGCCAGTATGAAAATATGAGAGCCCAAAAAATGTACCATCATGCTATTGAAAGTTATTTTCTTCACAAATACAAAATACATTCTGCTTATTTTTTCGCAATGATGGACATGTTTATTGTGCTAGATAGATTTTCTATAAGTTACATTTTTTAAAAATAATAATAATATTTATTAAAAAATAGTAAGTACACAAACTTATACAAATGTCCTCAATGAGTTATATAGCATGCACGTTCAGAAAAAAAATAAATACAACTAATACACTTTTTTCATATGTTGATTAAATAAAAACTAGGTAAAATATAATAACGTATAGAATAGAATATTTAAAACTAAAACTAGCATTAGGTAAATTAGGAATAAACTAAAATTAATCTTGCAACATTAGATTAGGAAAAACAGAAAATGTTTAAATATATATAGGATGAATAACAGTGTAAGATGAAGTGTATTTATTTATTTTCCAACTGTAAAAGAATGAAAGTGTTGTGTCTGCAAAGTTCCATTGTACCTAGGGCAGAAAAATCATGTTTCTTGAACTATCTTGCTACTTGAAGTGTGGTGGTACAAAATATGTAACACCCATTTCTTAAAACTTGAACATCCTTTATTTGAAAAACTGTTTAATGTATTAATATGTATCAGCTTTTGCTCAATAATTATATTTTCTGAGCGTTATCTCACATATTTGTAATTGTTTCCCTCTAGTGAATTATTTTTGTCAAACATTCAGAGCATGAAAGAGTTATGAGAAGATTTATCCAAAACTTATATATATTCAAGGTAGACCTCCTCTCATCAAAAGAAACATTTTTACCAAATTTCAAGTGGGTGTTTATTAGTTCACAAAATTAAGTTGTTTTTTTTAAATCTAAACTGCCACCGTAACTCCTCTTAAGGGCTGATTTCCGCAAACCCTGTTCTTAACGATGTCTCACAATCAAAAGAATTATGTTTACCAAGTTTCATGTATATCGATTGATCAAATAGTTCAAAAACATTAATTTTTTTAATATCTAAAACGCTCCCATATTCGACCAGAACCACAACATTTGGAGTCGATTAAGTCCGTTCTTAGCGGATCTCTACTCATCAAAAGAAACATGTCTACCAAATTTCAAATTTGAATTTCTTATAGATTCAGAGACCTCATGATGAGGGAACGAGTGAGTGAGACACTTACATATATATATATGTAGATACAGATTATAAACACCCTAACTTTTGGTTTTTATGTATTTTTGTTGAATATGTTTTAAAAGTGCATCGATTTATTCAGTTCCATAATTTATATTGTAGTTAAGAATTTATGATACACTTCACACCCCAATGCATTATATTTTTAGTAGCATAAACACATACTTTATATTTTCAATAATAATTTCCAAAAAATTCAAAGTCTTTTGATGAAAATATTCATTTTACTATTTAATATATTCTAGCATTCTAAAATACTCTGACATTTAAATACGGCCTTTGAGTGGTTTAAATTATTATCCAGCTCTGATTAAACACGCATTCACCTTTATTTTTACTTTTTATCTAAATATTCCAAAAGTTATTCAGAACTTTATCGAAGTATTTTTAACTAAGCCTTTTTGTTGTACAAGACTCTAAAAGACATTTACAGACTTTCTATGTATCATTACTTCAGTTGGAAAAATTATTTTTCTATTCCTTCTATTCTGTACAATGGAAATAGAACAAAAAAAAGTTTATTTCTATTGTAGTAAATTCCATCTACTAAGACTACTGGTAGACTGAAAAATGTCATGGATTTTCATTTTAGCGGGATGATAGTAAAGAGTGAAAAATGGAGACATTGTATAACGGTCGTTACATGAAAGTGGCTGTTACATCGAAGAATCTTTTCAATATATAGCATCCCACACTTCCTTTTTATGTTTGACGTTTACTATACATTGTGGAAATCCTATTTCAAAGTGATGTAATTCATTTTTGGAATAAAGTGTTGTTTGATCTTTGAAACTAGAACACGGTTGATTCTTTTTCTTTTGCAACTTTTGATATGCTTCGCTGAATAAATATTTATTCACGAATAGCATACAAACAAAAATAACGAGTACAACTATAATTTAAGAGAAAGAATTTGGTAATTAAAGAATTATTTATCAATTCCAAACTTATCGTAAAATCCGACACAAACCACGTACCGACGTATAACGAGCACTCATACTTTCAAACTGCATTTTTTAATTTTTAGGTATATTCACCGTATATCGCGCATCAATATTTTTTTTTAAAAAAAATATAAAAGATACATTTGCCATTAAAACATAAACATTAACTTTTGAAAACATAACGTACTTCTAGAAGTACAACCTTTTAAGTTAGCGCCGTTATGACATTTTAAGGTCTTGGAAGTGCAGATTTGAAAACTGCAAAAACAGTTCGAAAACATGTTGTAAAAAGTGCAATGGTTATTTATACTTATCAAATACAAAACAAAACATTTTTACAGTAAATAAATAATGAATTAATAAAAGAGTTAATTATATACATCAATAATTTCCTTATCTGTAGCAATTTTAGTTGAATTAGGACTGTTTCTTCTATCAACTTAGAGCTAAAAATGTATTACTCGTAAAATTTCATAGGTGACTTGTTTCACAGATAATGCCCAACCCGCACGATCGTGCGGGAACCGTCTACGCTCCAGGAGGGGTGAGGGAATTTTTTTATTATTTTCCCCAATGCCATCGGGGTCCATAAAGTATTGATAACCAAAAGAATTTAATATTTGAAGATAAAAATAATTCGTGTCTTAAAGAGGTATACCATTCGATTCCAATGAATGTTATGCGTGATCATCCCTGTATGATAATTGTCGAATGATTATTTTTTTCCATTATATCAACCTTACTTTCATATAAATTTCATTAAGATTTGTCCAGAAATCCACCAAATCTAAAAATTCTCTGAATTTCGAAACCCAGAATATATGTATATCTATATCTATCTCTCTCTCTCTCTCTCTCTCTCTCTCTCTATATATATATATATATATATATATATATATATATATATATATATAT
>BMAV01000537.1:48033-73171 GCA_019973955.1 Trichonephila inaurata madagascariensis | reverse complement strand
TATATATATATATATATATATATATATATATATATATATATATATATATTGTGTGACACGAAAAATCTGTATCTTGTTCTCTTTCTATCTGAAGGGATATTTTGGCTAGAAAGATAGTTTGCATATTGAGGAAAATATATTTCCAATGACTTATAGAATGACTTTGGAGACTTGTTGACAAATTTTATCACCAAATTTGGTGACAAAAAGAGTGACTCTAAATACCCTAGGAAGGTTATTTAAAGAGAGCCCTTTCGAAATTTTTCGAAAATTCTTCTCAGATTATATAAAGACAATAAAAATAAGCGACACTAAAATCAATAATTTAGTTGGAGTTATGTCTGAAAGTAGGTATTCTCGGCATAGCCATGCCATTGTGGATCTCGGAATGATGAATTCCCGAACAATATTTGAAGTGTGACGTCTTTTGCGACTAGTTCTAAGTAACATTTCACGTTCAAAGGCTTCTTAGTCCCGTTTTACAGCCATAATCCCATCGGAAACTTTTTCACGTAAATCACCTAAGTACAAAAGAAATCCCTGTCTATATATGCACTGCCCATTTATTACTTTGTACGTGAAACTACTGAGATCTGTGTAATTGCATATTTATATCCTACAATTTTTGCTTCATCAGTGTATATTCCATAACGTGATATTAAACAAATAAATGTGAATGACAAGTATAATCGTGATGGTGAAGTTGCAGTATTTTGTTTCATGACGGGTGTACTTGCCACACACACGCATGCGTAAAAAGAAGTGACCCTTGATTGTTTAAATCTGTGTTTCTCAAACTTCCAGTATTGGCGACCCAATTTTCAATCATAATTTTCACCGCATTCTCCCTCCCCCCATACAATAACAATGCACATTGAATGCAATAATAATGTACTTAAAGGATAAAGCTACAATACGAACTAAATTAAAAACCGTATTAATTACCAAAATAAATAATATATTTTTCATATGATAAGCACTTGTGAAAGAATCACTAGAAATTATTAAACTTGTTCTTAACTTAGTAGTGATGCTTAGTATCAAATATATTGTTCCGTACTGTGATACCTTTATAAATATAGTATATAATGTAGTATATCAGAGTAAATGTGTTTTTATTTTTTATTATGTCAGAATATATTTTGTGTGTTTCCTTTTAGTTAACTTGTAATTTTTAACCCGCGATCATTCGCGTGGGGTGTTCTGTACACCCCAGCAACAAGAAAATCCTCCCAGGATTCTAAAGAGAATGCGCAGAACCACGATTTCTTCTGTAGCTGCCCATTTTAGGTCATTGAACCTTCAGGCCTGATGCAATCGCTCTTTCTCAAACGATTGGAATGTAATGACCTTCAAAAGTTTATCTGGGGGGCTTAGAACTTACGCGAGAAGTTGAGCATATGTATAAAGTTTGTTCTGAATGTTTGGAAAATGATTAAAATATTATTTTTTTCTACTTTCTACTATCATTATCTCATTAATTATACAGTATATTTATTACTGGTATATACGTTTTATATATATACTGGTTTATGAAAAAATATAAAATTATGTGTTTTAAAATGAAAATTTTGTATGTTTAGTTTAAATTAATGTGTTAGTCTCATTTATATGCAATAAATTTAATAATTTTATTTGTATAATACAAAAAACATCTTGTACTTTATAAACATGTATCATAATGACTTAATTTTATTTTTATAATTAAAAACACGTGATAAAAGTTTGGGGTGTTCTCTACACCCCGCGAGTAACGACGGTAGCAAAAACAGGCGCGAGTGACCGAGGGTTAAATAATCTTTTATTTTCGACATGCTCGCGACCCCCCCCCCCTTGTAGGGTTATCATGCTCTCTAGGGGGGCGCGCCCCACAGTTTGAGAAACACTGGTTTAAATTGTAATTTGTGAGAAAAACAAAACATATTCTCAAGCTTCAAGATGATTAGAACATTTTGAAGCCAGGGTGGAGTAAAACAAATAAATGAAAAATATAAAAATTTTAAGATGAAGTCCTACGCCTTCGTATGCACCAGCGGAAATAGCGTATAAGTTTACATAAAGACTCTATTTATGTACGATGATAATGTTTCTTAGATATTAGCCTAAAAGTAAAAGTCAGAAAGTTGATTTATACTAGCGTTCATTCAGGTATGGTGACGTCAAACAGACGCTGAGCTCATTGGTAGATGTTGGCTAGAAGTTACCTAGCTATTGAATGGTGTAAATACAAATTGCTCGATGTAAGAACCATATGTTAACACACACACATTAGAGTAATGACCCAATTCCATGCTGCCTAAATAACAGTTATTTGATTGGGGTGAGAAACGCAAATATGTTTTTAGGTAAGAGGACTGTGATCAACCCTGCAACACCGATCCAGAACTTCCTTAGTCTCAAGCCAGGTAGAATATAGTAAAAAAGAAAGTAAATCAGCGTGTTCAAGTCTACCAATCATGGAATTTTGTTAGTCTCTAAAATTCATAGATATCCTTAAAACCTCAAGGTCGGAAGAGCTGTCGGCCTCATGAAACCACGAACAAGCTTAATTACTTTATAGCCCTCGCATAGATCTCTCTGTACAAAAAGTTTTAATAATAAAATTGGAAATTTTATAAAATAAACTCATCATTTTGATGCAATATTTTAACAGCTACTCTTACTATGTGATTTATGAGTCATCGTTCAATTTCCGTGACCCGCATAAAGTCGTGCTCTCTAACGGGAGCACCGTATTTTACTGGTTAAAAAAACATCTTAAGAAACAAACATATCTTCATAACTTACACATGCACTATTCTTTATATATTTTTACAAGTATTAGTTTTCTTATAAATCCCATTGTCCTTTTTTTCAATTCAAACTCTTATAGTTCCCTTTCTCCCTATATATATAGATATATATTTATATGAAAGAAATTTGTATAATATTTCAAAAACCAGAAATAATAGATAATGAACATAACAAGAAATAACGTAATAAAAATATAAAAACAAAACATGAAGATCGAAAAAATACAAAAAAGGAACTATAAAAAAGAACCTAGCGAGTCAGAAGGCAATTTCGGACTTAGGACCGAATAAGTGGGGTTAAACTAGATATATATATATATATATATATATATATATATATATATCTTGTTCAAATTTTCAATCGTTAATAAAATGTTCTCTATCATCCATTCAAGTTGAAGTACAATTTTTTTAAACTTGTAGAGGATAGCACTTGATGTTAATACAGTTCTTTTCAAATATTAATTACTTAATTTAGTTAAAAAATGAATAAATAGTTACAAACTAAAATAATAGTCCAATAGCATATATAAAAAGTAAAATCGTTCGTTGTGTCCCTGTATCGCATTGGACTTCTAATCCAAAGTTCGTGGCTTTGAATCTCGTCTGTGATGACCTTGTGACGGGCTCATCGCGATTTCTATTTAAAATTCCTTATGGATTTCTTTGGGGCCAGAATGACAATTCTTTCCAACCAACTCGAGAAGAAAAGCGTGAAATATTCAAATCAGAAATATTACAAATAGTAGAAGTTTAGTGTACGCAGGGTGGCTATGAGAAGTGAATATACGAGCCTGTGTTTACAGTTTTCTAAGTTAAGGCGAGAGGAAATCCCGTGTTCAAGATTGAATCTATCTGTATCTGTGCGATACAGTTAAAAGTGGATACCATTCCACACGACTTAAAACCACGTCAGTTAGGATTCAAGCGAGTTGCTGCTTACCCAAGATAGAGCGGTAAGACTATTTATTTAAACTACTAGGAACAGTGTGTTTATTGAGATTAGGATAAGCCGGTAAAGTTAAACATAGTGGTCAGTGACGCGATTATTTGGTAATACGTATTGTGTGTCTCTTCACCTCAGATTCACTTGGTTTGAATGTTAATACTATAATTGTATATGGTTTAAGTTAACATCTTAATAAAGAGATATTAAGATTATGGCAATGTCTGGTTCTTGATTCACACCCACATCTCTAGGTCGCAAGGATAATTTAGAAGTAGGGCAACCCCCACGGGAATTTGTCTTACAACCTAATTTCTGAGAATGTGATTTTTTTACTATACTATTTTATCAGAATAATTAAATTTAATTGTTGAATAATTAGTAACAACCAAAAAAGAATAGCCCAACACCCTATGAAGAAAAGAAAACGGAAAACTGTTTTCTATTTTGTCACTTAATAGTGTGTTTCTGCCATATGTATATACATATTTATATTATTTGTAACTATTTAATATAAGAAGTAACTAAAATAAAACTTTTCTTTGTTGACTTAAGTAGGAATAGACTTAATTTTTTTTATATTACTTGTCATCAGGGTTCTTGCATTTTTTCTTATATAAATATATAGATTGTAGCACTTATGGTTATAATTATAATACTGATTAGTATTATGCAATGCTTGAATCTTCATGTCTTATTATTATAGTATTTAATCTAGTTATTAAAAAGTAGAAGTAATAAACAGTTTCCGAAAAATTTAGGTTTATTCTGATTTTGTACCATAAGATGCCTTAAAGCAAGAATTTCGAAAATATTGGAATTTTTTTATGTTCTGAAAGTACTCTCTTCCTTTTAAGTCAGCTTTAGTCAATAGATATTAAATATAAAAGACTAACTTTACTTGTTAAAATATTTTGGAAGGCATGTTGAAACAGTAAACATTGCATCAAAAACGCTTATTTGCATTGTGAGATTAGAAATCAAACAAAGAAAAATGGACTTTTTTCTTAAATTTTCAATTTTTCACTCCAATGTCTCTAAATAAATATTTCTGTGTCTTAAAAATTGGGAAATATAAAAAAAAAAGTGATATTCAATTTGCTTTTCTACATTGTACGATTTGAGCTGTTTTTGAAATTGTTTAGTTACAAAAAAATTCTATAATAATGTAGCATATAATATTTATTCACTATTCTTTTTTATTTTTAAAAAACTGTGTGTCTCAAAATACCTAAATATCTGAAAAAGTTTTAATATTTTTCCTAATAATTACTTTATTGTATTTGAATAATATTTAGTAAATAAAAATACATGTGTTTGGCTTGTAAGATGTAATGATATTGGATTTTACTCTCATCCAACGAAAAATAATCCTAAGTTCAAAAATGACTTATTTGTTTTATTTAAAAAAAAATCTATGTATTTAATTACTATGCACATTGTTTAATTTACTTTAATGTTTAAAAATTTCCTTAAAATGTTTCATTTCTGTGTTTTTAACAACGATATTCTCTTTGGATTTAGGCTTACCCAGTAAAAAAAATTATAAGATTGTACTGATAATATTTAACTGGTTTGAAGTAATGTTGAATTTTAAGTTACATATAAGTTACTGGCAACAGATTTGATGATTTTAAATCTAGTTCAAGTAATGAGGAAGGCTCTTATATTTTTGTAAGCCTAGTGGCTGAGTGGTAACGTATAGTGCATCTACTTCACAGGTCCGGGGCTCAAACCCATGACTGGGCTATTTCGACTTTGTCTTTCATCCCTACAGTGGGTTGATAAATGAGTGCCAAGCTTGGTTTTGAACTAAGCATTGCGGGGTTTGTGTCAGACTGACCACCTGATCAGAACCTCTGCTTATGAACCTCAGTGCCCAAGGGCATGAACACTAACTAGGGCACTCATGGGCTGTTTCGTGACTGAATTTAATTTCTTTGATTTTAAGGTATCCGACTGCGTTCGGAACCGTGATTTTGCAAAAACCTATAAATGGATAATATTTATGATATTTAGTGTCACTTAGATTAGAAATTGCTCTTATAAAATAATTTTAAGAATAATATTACAAAAAAAAAATTATTTAAGTGCAATATTTTGACAAGAAATGAACATAGAATGACCCTTTTTCAAAATATTCTCCTTTTGTGAAAAATGTTTCTATTATAATAATATTTTGCCTGTATGCAGTTCAGACCTCTGTACAGAGGCTCGACTAGAGTTTTTGAAATATATAACTTAGAAGTGTGTTTATCCATGTTTTACGACAACTGAGGGGAGAAATTTCAATTGTTTGTAACTCTGAAAATAATGTGAATTTTTTTAAAAAAAATAGTTCAGACTCTCTGGAGAAGTCTTTACTTAATATAAGCACACACACACACAAAACAATTAATATTTTAGAAGCATTGTTTATAAAAGGAGAACATTTTGAAAAAAGGTTATTCTAAGATAATTTTTTGCGAAAATATTGTATTTAAATAATTTATTTTTGTCAAAATGTGCTTAAAACAATTTTATACATGTATTCTAATCTAAGTGACATTGAATATCTCGAAAGTTATCCATTTATACGCTTTTTAAAATCACGGTTTCGAACTTAGTCGGATACCTAAAATAAGTCTTCAATTTCTCCACTACAACACGGAAATAATTTGAGATTCAGTTTTGTACAATTCCATGCGAAATACTGAATACACTTTTTAACGTCATAATATATTAGTATTAATTTCGATCTAAGACATCACAAGATATATTTCAACACTGAAATATCTTCTGCTATCCTCGATAAAAAAATTTACAATAATTATTTATAAATAAGGGCAAATAATAATAATTTTTAATCATTTATTTATTTCTCCAGCATTTATTTCACGTGTACTGAAATCAATGCATCGCTGTTCTTTCTTTTGCATATTTTTCGTATGGAAAGTCCTAAGCACAAATTAGTGACTTCAACAAAGCTTTCCCTGATAACTGTCGTGAATCGTAATACACTAACCATATCTTAAGCACCAAGACCAGTCACTGGTATTTCATCGTACACTGTCTGTATATACAACCTCCTTCACAACCTGTATTTACAGTATGATGATTCAACTGATCCGAGTAATTGCTGTTCTGCCCGCATCTGGGATATGTATGACGGGTTATGAAGGAGGCATATCCTGTAGGAGTTAGATTACGAATTATATTCGTTATGTGGGGCACTATGATTAATGTTTAAGCAAGAGTCAACTAAAAGCATATTGCTGTTTACCATATATTTTTCCTGGCAACTAAGCAAGATAATTATTGTCACCTTTATGACTATTGATATGGATAAGAATTTTCTTATATTGAGTTAAGGATAAGCACAACTATGATAAATATAGTTGGGTTTTTTTAAATTGAGAATATAGGTGGTTTAACAAAAATGTTATTACGTTTCTTTTCGTAAGCCGATTGTCAAAATTTATGAACTCTGTATAACTATTATGAAAGAAAAAATATTTGAAGTATTTTTATATGAATAAATTTTATAGTATATGTAATATTAAAAAGTAGGGATCACACGAAATACGCATGAGAAGTCATTTGGGTTTTAAAGAAATATTTTGTTACATCAAAGTTCGATTTTTAAGTTAACGTAAAACCCTCGTTCGAAGGTATAGGTAATTGTTTTCTTTGTAATGTATCAAATTATATTTGAAAAAAAAATCAATATTAATGGCGCTTGAATGAATTAGTTACATAAGAAAAACTCTGAGTACTGTAATTGAATTTTCTATTACATATTTTATATGAGCATCATATTGTCTAAAGTAGCTTAGCTGTTCAAATGGATTAAAAAGCATTGTAAAGTTTGAATAAGGTAATTATATTTCCATACAATAATTCATTGTTATAAAATATAATACCATACATATAGTTAGGTAACGAATTACACTTTAAATGTCGGAAATGTCTATATAATTAACAGGCATTTTTTTTGGATTAAATTGTAATTAAACAAGTAATATCATCAGAAAGAAATTAACACACATCAAAATCACAACAGTACAAATTCAAAGTTCACATAGTAATGCAAATCCGTAATTACGCAATCGCTTTTGGTCAATGAAAACGCCCAGCCATACTCATGCTTTAAATCACTGATGCATCTATTCTGTCGCAAACAAAATCTTGGCGACCAAATTTGTTGCCAAGCTTTTGTTTTAGAACGAAATCCCGTAAAACTTGGGGATTTGGGGGTCCCTTGGATAAGGACGTTTTGATAGAATTTATGACAGTTTATGATAATAATGATGAAGGCGAAAATGAAGTTCAGCTTTTTACAGCTGATTTAATATACAAAGGGCTTGTAATTCTTCAAGTGTGGAACAACATTTTTTTACTCATTATCCTGACATGGAGCGTGCATTAAAATTTCAACGCAATAGTTAGTTTTTTGTAGCTGGATATCAAGAATTATATAAGCAACTATAGAAACCAAAAAACAGCCACTAATAATATACCTTGTAACAAAAAAACCTCTACTGAGGATGTTAATTACAAACGAAATTCTTCATTTGAATCCAAACCGACAGTTTGTACTAGACATATCTGACACATCTACTTATGATAGCATTTTTTAATCCAGTTCATAATAAACGTGCACGATTGTTATCAAGTAGCTCACCTCGCGCGATGAATAGTTGATCGTAGTTTTATACCTAATTTTTCAATTTGAATATTTATATGATGTTTGTAATTATAGACTGAATTTTCCCTGTACACTAATTTTAATTTTTTTGTAATAAAAATGAAATATTTTTTTCTTATAAATATGTAACACATAGATTTCATTTTTACTTTTTTGCACGATTTTTTCAGGAAATATTTAAACTTTTAATTTTACTCAATTTTTTCAAATTTTGTAAAACATCCCTAAATTTACCCCAAGTCGCATGTTTTTTTGTACACGATTTCTTTTTGCTCGGTTTTCTAGAAACATATCTACCTTGTAAGAAAAGAGTTTGGTGTATGTTCTCCTTTGATTGGAGGATGGTCTTTTCCATCACAACACCAGCTCGACAGAGAAGCAAACTGAGTCTGAAATTTGTGTAAAAAAACATATCTAAAGAATTTTTAATTTCTCAGCTGTCCGAGCGTCCTATGACCTCTAGAATACATGAATTAATCTAATATCTACAATATTACATAAGAAGTAAAATATTAACTATTAAATTTAGAACTTTTTAACTCAATGGCTGAATAATATAGATAAAACTTTTAATATAAATATACTCTTTTTTGTAAATGTGTGCTTTAATTCTTAGAATTCTTCTTATAACAAAAAAGTTTGACATCTAGATAATAAGTGCGATCGCATTCAAAGTACATTTCTCATTTTTCATCTATAATAGCTCTTATTCTCACTGTCTAGCCTTCAAGAAAATTGAAGTCCTTTTTCTCTGTCTGGTAAAAAAGAATGGATTCTTAACTTATTTCTTGCATAATCAGAGAAGTATCAAAAGAACAGTGATTGGAAACAAGGTAAGCAATCGTATTTCCTTTGCATACTTATGTATAATATTTTTCTGATAAATGATGCAGGAATATATATGGAGTCGGATCGGTTAAGAAAGAATGATGACAGATCTCTATTACAAGTAATGAGATTTGTTACATACACACCTTTGTTATACTTTTGTAATACTTGGATTTCAAACTCTATCTCTCTCTTAGTTTATATGTATAATGCTAAGAAAAGAAATTTAAATTTATGATATATTATATTTTCTGTCTGCTCGTAAGAAAGAAAACGAAATTCAAAGAAAAATATATATGCTATTTGTTTTGTGGATGCGATATGTTCCTTATCAAAAATAAAAAAGTTATAATTGCCTGAATTAAATAACAATAACACCTTATGTCAAATATATTCATTTTTTAAAATACAATTTTTTTTTGCGGAATGAATAGTTTGAATAGAAAAAAAATATATAATCCATACCAATAATGCGAATTTATTAAATGAATTTTAAGATAAAAAAAAATTATATATATATATATATAAATATATATATAAATATAAATATATATATATATATATATATATATGAATTTATTTATTAAAAATGAATTATTTTGTTTCTATATTTATTTGTATATGTATATATTTCTATCTGGAGATATTTTCTAAATTTACTTATTATATTTCCACTTTACAAAATACAATTTTCATTTTGTAATATGGGAAGAAAACAGAGAGAATAGGATATTTTTCAAAATAAAATCCATAAAATACGTAATCACTTATTGATCTTTGTTTACTCCTGTAAAAAATGAGCTAATCGAAGTTAAGGTATCCGACTACCCTAAAATCGTGATTTTGTTTTCAAAAATTGACTATTTTTTATGATTTTATTTTATAGATCATCTTATTAGCTTAATAAAAATACCAAGGTTTTCATTTTCCATTCACTAGAACAAAAACTACGAGTGTTTTAATAAAATTAGATGCCACATAACTTAACACACAAGACGTCAAACTTTAAAATGAATTTTACTTGAAATGTGTTTTTTTGAAAAGCTCAAACGGGACAGCGATTGCTCAAAAAGGTTTGAAAATAATTTGCTGAATTTTTTTGCGTATTTTCTGTATACCAATATAAGTGTTTTGACCTTCAGATTTATCAATCACTGTTTTATTTCAAAATTTACATTCCTTTATGTGAATAAAATCACTGTTTTTTTATGCATTTTCATATAATCATCAAGACAAAGAGCTCTAACTTTTTTAAAAATTAAAACATCTCTTATCCTGAAGGTCATTTCAAACAGGAATAACAAAGTAGCATATCAAAATTGAAAAACTGAGAATTTGTTCATAAAATCTTGCTACAGAGCGGGCCCCGTTTATGTAATTTTTTGTACATTTTCGACAGTTTTTTTTTTCCCCATTTTAATAATAATAATTTTTTTTTCTGTTTTCAATTTTAGGATTTTTTATTTAAAATATATTAAATAAATCTAAAAATCACAAAAAAATCCCCATATCTCCTTTTTGTCAAAAAAAAAAAAATTATCGCAAGTAGTCGGATACCTTAACTTTCCTTATAAAAATGTACATCCATTATGATTTTTCCTTAAGTTATAATTTCAACATGCTTGATGAAAATTATAAAAGAGATTAAGATATTAAGATTATTAAGATTTTCAAACAAATATTTAGGAACTTAATTATATAACAACACACACACATATTTCAATTAATTCCAATAAAATATTTTTAAAATAAATAAAAATAGAATAATGTTGATAAAAATTAAATGTCAATTACAGTTGTAATAAGTGTTTTCATCAAAATCTGAACAAGAAAAACAAATAACAAAATTCACACACACACACACACACATGTCCTGTTTAACTAAAAAACTGATATTTTGGCAAAATATTATAGGCATTCTTAATCGAATATTTCATTTCTGATTAGGAGAAAAATGCTTAGTAAATATTTTAAAATGATTATACTAAAAAGCAATTTTATAATTTTAACCAGTTAACGTTGGTGCTCCAGTTTTTCGTCGCATAATTATGTGTGTCACGGAAATCTTGTGATGACGAGTATACTCATCAATCTCTCAGTAAGTTGCGCTGTTAAAATACTGTTTTAAAAAAATGGGTTTATTTTATAACATTGTCATTTTTATTGCAAATATTTGTTTCGTTAACGTAAGTGTTTGCATTTCATGTATATTATTAAAAATTTATATAACATAATTCTTCATGAGGTCTACTGTCCTTACAACAGTACATTTCTATGGATATCTATGAATTTTAGTGACCGTCGAAATTCTCTGATTGAGTGACCTAAACACATATTTTTTATCTCCTTCTTCACTGACGAAATATTCCTACCAGTCTTGACACTAAGAATGTTCTGGATTGTTCTGTTGGGTTGATCACAATCCTCTTAACAGAAAGTATCCTCGTTTTTCTCATACTTCCAAAATAATAGTTTTTAAGCAGCTTGGCACTAGGCCAGCGTTTCTCAAACTGTGGGGCGCGCCCCCTTGGGGGCGTGATAACTCTACAAAGGGGGCGAGAGCCTATTGAAAAGTCAAAAACAAAAGATTATTTAAAATAAAATTACTAATTTACTGAAAGTAAACAAACAAAAAATACATTCTGACATAATAAAAGAATACACATTTACACTGATATAACACATTTATAGAAGTGTCAGTACTGCATAATGTTTTTCATAATTAATTTAACAATACTTAACAATACTAAGTTAAGAATAAGTAAATAATTACCACCATGGTAGTGTCACTATATATAAAAATTAATACTTATCTTCATAATTTGTGCGGTTTATAATGAATCCCTTAACTGCTGATTAAAAATTATGTGATTCGCTCCCCAATGCCACCGTTTTCCACGTAGGCGTGCTTATATGATGTATTGGGCGGAGGGAGGGGATAAAAATAAGCTAATCCTCTGAAATATAAGTACATCCTTCGGAAACACTGTCCTTTTATTGTATTCCAAAGCCTGCGGAATATTATAAGTGCACAGAAAAGATTCTACTTTTGACAGACGTATATATACGTCCGGGGAAAAGAACGTTTTAGCTGAGGGAGATGTTTATATGCACGGGTGGAACTTAAGAGATTTAAATCCTATTGTAGATTTAGCATCAAATTATCGTATTATTGAATTCAATAAATTGTTATTGTATGGATGGGGGCGCGATGAAAATTTTGTTTGAATATTGGGTCGCCAGTATTGAAAGTTTGAGAACCACTGCACTAGGCGATCACTCTAATGCCAATACATGGTTCTAACATCAAACTATTGACATTTACACCGATAGCTAGGTCGCATTGTCAGCGTTAATCATTTGTCCCATGGCTGACCATACCTGAAGGAATCCTATTACAAATCAACTTTCTGATTTATTTCTTTGACCCTATTAAGCTAATATCTGAAAAACATTATCATCGCACAAATATAAATTCGTTTAAATTCGTTATGCGAACTTTACGCTGTTTCAATAGATGCAAACGGGAAGGCATGAGTTCATCTTAAATTTTCGTATTTTTTACTTATTTCGCTTAAAACGGCCTGACGTTAAAATTTTCTGAACATTTGAGAATCTAATTTGTTTTTCTCAAAAATTAGAATTTAAATAGCCAACGGTCACTACTTTTTATGCAGGACGAGTCTACTCGAGAAAACAAAAAATCCTGCAACTTCTCCATGGAGAATGTACACGTCAATCACTGTTAACTGATTAATGGCGACTGACAAGCTAGATTAAAACTTGATTTGTTAGACATTATTTTTGTCTTCTGAGGATTTTGGGATAAGATAAATTTATTTGTAAAAGTCTTTCTCTTTGGTCTCTGAAACTTCTGAACGTTTCTTCATTGCGCCAAAAAAGCAACTGCAACAAAGAAAGTAACAAAAATAGTTAAATGTGTTTGTGAAATCTTTTCTGAATGAAGATATCCATAATATTTACGATATGATTCTACTGTAGAAAAAAGGGGAAAAAATCAATCCTTTTTCTACGGTACGGAATTGTAAACTAGAGTTATTAGTAAACATTTAGCAATTATCTTACAATAAATAAATTGTGAAAAACTTTCAAAGGAGCTCACATTAACTGAACATAGTTATTAAACATCGCATAAATGTTGCCATGAGAGGTTTTTATATATATATATATATATATAAATTTTGTGCCAAAGGAAGAAAAAGTTTCCATGTGTTGTTATAATGGTTTGCATATTAGAAGCAAAGCTATTGTAAACACGGGAAATCCCCAAAAGAGACAGCCATTTCAGTAGGGGCAACATATAGCAGCGGCTACCGCAATTATTTCCAGATGCTAATTATTGCCATGATTTAACTCTTTGCTGAGAGTACCAGAACCGAATTGGTACACAAGAGGGTTTTTACATGCCACTTAATCATATGGCACGCCAGCCGGAATCGAACCCGCAAACTTGAGTTCACGAAATAGGCACGCTACATCTAAGCCACCAAGACGACAAAAGTTTTTCAAAAAGGCAAATAAGGACTGTTTATTTCCCCATGAGTTATGTATAACGTATTTATATTTTCATCGAGTGTTATAATGATTCGGATTTACCACACATTGAAAAAAAAAAACAATTTAAAACGTGTATCATTGAGGAACACTAAATAATAGTATCTAATAAAAGCCACCTTCAAATTCATACATGCGTATGAATAATCAACTTAATTCCAGTATATTGTTCATTCTTCATACAAATCAATGCAGATAAGAAATGCCCAAACCGTCTAAATCTTTGCTGGATTTTTGTCTGCAATATAATTTATACGCAATATATATTGCAGCAATATAATACAGAGTGGGGTTCGGGATCTTCTCGCTTTGAACGTGTTGCATCAATGTTCATGAAGAAAAAACTGGCATGGGGGAGGGATCCATGGTAGGAGCGGAGTGCAATATTTGTGCACCTGCGCGTCTCAGTCACAAATATGCTGTAGTTGAGCAGCAATGTGCTTTTGCCGTGGAGATGTATTTCTCTAACTATCGGTCAATAATTGCATTGCAACGAGCCTAATGAGCAATGTCTCCCAAAAAATGAAAGGACCTGCACAGACTGTTAGAACATCTGAAAATGTGGAATGAGTTAATGTGTCAATTCACACCGGTTCGCGTGACAATAATCCAACAATTCTTACCGTCTCTCCTAGAAAGAGATATTGACAACGTGTAGTTTCAACAAGATGGGGCCACAACCCACATCTCCAATTGGGAACAGCCTTCCCTGAATGATTGACCTCCCTTCGAGGGGACACAAATCGGCCTGCCTGGTTGCCTATAATCTATCCCTACCTGATTACTTCCTGTGAGGTTATCTCAAGTCCCTTGTTTACAAAGATCGCTTCAAGACCCTGGAAAACTTACGAATCAACACCCGAGCCGAAATTGACAATATCCCGGTCAATATGCTCGAAAAGGTGATTGAAAGTTTTCAAGTCGACTACATCAAAGTATTGAAATTGGAGGGGGACATTTAACAGACATTGTGTTTAAACTGTGTAAATTCAAAGTTCCAATGTTGTGTGGTAGGCAGAAAGCAGCAATAAAGTCGAATGAAACATATAGTGTGTTTTATTCCTTTTTCAAAATAGGAAGTTCTCACGCCCCATCCTGTATTATTTAAGGGTATATATTCCTCTAATCTCTTAATTTTGGATAATATTTCTCCACCTTAATTAGTTTTTGAAATATATTCTTTCATCTTGTAACTATGGAATATATATTTCCTCTTTTTAATTCATTCTGGAATACATATTCCTCCAATCTCTCACTTTAAAATATAGTTCTTCACCCTCTTCTTTGTATAATATATCCTTTCTCCCTCTCTTAATTTTTTACATCTTGTTAATTTTTGAAAATATTACAATGTCTTATTCCCCAATATTATTGACATGAATTGAATAATATTCAGATATCATGATATAACAATAAATGATTTGTGTATAGTAAGATAAGATAATTATTGTTTCATTCCCAAACATATTCTAGTTCAAAAAATGACATCTAGCAGTTGCAAGCAAAATAAAAAGAGAGAGAGAGAAAATATATCTTCTTTTACGCAGTTTGATGTGTATATTGAAAGAATATATAGTATATACTGACTTATAAAATAATCATTGCAACGAAAATAAATTATTAGAAAAATAAATATAATACTTAAAAACGCAGTAAAATTATCTTGTTTCTTTTTCTTTTTTTCTTGCTAGATTTTTCATTACGACATTTAAGAAGAGAACATAGATATGTTTTATTTACCCTTTAATAATGGTCAATTATGCATTATTACACTTTTAAATAACAATAAATATAAAAACTTAAATATTTAACTTGAGTATGTGAAGAGAGATACATAAAAACGTTTTTAAAATGCAATTTTATACTTGTACTTATATAATTCAGGTAAGTATTAAAATATCACTTTATTTATATTTTAAATTTTATTTATCTCGTGTAAGAAAATAAAACTGTGATTTTTTGTCATTAATAAACAAAGAAATGTGCACTTTTTTTATGCAAAGATAAAATGTGTTTCACAAAAAGGAGGGATTACTTTCGTCAAAGTACTTATTTATTTATTTTTTTAAAAGTTCTTCAAAGCTTAAACATAATATTACAAATTCTTCATGAATAAGAAGTATTAAAATGAAAAGAAAGATATTTCAAATTACGTTAGAAATATTTACAAGTGACAAGAAAACAAAATGAATAAAAGATAAAAAAAAATATAACTAGCTTTTCACTGAGAAACCTTTTATAATTGTTGTTTAAATGTTCTAACTAAGCAAATAAAGAATTCTTAATGCTCTGATACCATTAATTTTTTTGTATGCTTGAATATTTTAATGCTTATAAAATTACAAATATTATTTCTTCTGAAATAGGAAACGATGAGGATTACATACAAAGTTTCAGCTTTAGGTTTTGGCGTAAATTAATGACACACTGGAGAGATATTTATGACATATTTTTGAGAATCATTTAATTTCGCTAGGGTACTATTTTTAAGATTTAAAGCAAGGATTTCAAGAATTTTACTTCATTTTGATATATGAGACATTTCTCAAGTATCATTTTACGCTTTAATCTTTTTTATTAGGGGGGGGGTACCTATTATATTTTCTCTATGACTAGTATATTATCCTTATAAGTTCCAAAGAGTTGTTGGCCGTAATAAAATATTTCACACGAGTCGTAGTGTATGAGCTATATTTATGGCCATTAACTGAAGGCTCTAAGTTCACATAGTCGTTCTAAATAATTTAAATTGTATTTTATTCGCTTAATTACTGAAATGACTTATAGAAATTAGGTAAGTTAGTCAAGATCTATGAGATCATCGGTCGTTACAATAATTTCATTTGCTTAGCATTGGTAAATAAAATATATTCTACTAGAGATGGTCAGATATGAAACCTTGGATATACAGGAAAGTAAGGAATTCATGGTACACCCTTGAAGAGTAGATACAGGACATAGTGTAAAAATCAAATATTGTATAGGAATGTATAGGCGTAAACGACGCAATGAGGTGCAAAAAGGGGGGAGGGGAAGAAAAGAGAAATGGAGTTATCGGCTGGTTGTGTTCCGATAAAGAAGCAGTAGATGTGTAGGCGCCGTTCAACATAATGCATCTCAGTAGAAGAAAGCGTCATTCACAGTTGTGCTGATGTCTACGATAAGAGACTTCTTGTATGCCGAAAATGCAGGCAAGCATTACATGTACGACCGTGCAAATCGTAACGTCAGAGCTGCCCCATGAATGTATCATGATCCTACGAATGTATCTGGATCAATGAATGCTGGATCACAGAATTTTCCAGTGTTTACAACGTCAACTTCATGAAAAATGTTCGTTCCACGTCACCAGGCATGATGCTGGTTGACGAAGTGCTGTGCGTAGTCTCAGCCTGGAAGAAAGAGCATTGAACGTTGTGGCTGATAGTCTCGAGTCAAGTACCAGAGCTGTTGCTCATCACGTAAGTGTGAGTCATCAGACCGTTTGTAGAAGGTTAAACGAAAATCGCTTACACCTCTTCCATTCTCAGCTAGCACAAGCTTTGAGTCCAGCAGGCTATTTTCTACAAATGCCAGTGGATGATACAGCAATGTGCACTTCAGGTGGACTTTATAACTCATGTGTTGAGCAATTATGAACAGCTGTTGTAAAGATTACACTTGTCAACGACGATTTCAATAAACACTTTGTCTTACCTTTCGTTCCTTATGTTTTGTGTTTGCGTCGTTCCTCGTCACTTGCACCCATACATTCGTATACAAAAAGTGAGTGTTGCAATGTCCTGTACATTCCCTTAGAGTTTGTACCTTGAATTCGGGATCACCCTGTGACGGGCTCATCGCGCTTTCAACTAAAAGCTCCTCTTTGGTCCTTTGGGGCCAAAAAGACAAATTCTTTCCAACCAAATCCAGAAGCGAAGCGTGATTATGCAAATTAAGAACCTTTTAAATAGCAGAAGTTTAGCGTAAGCAGGGTGGCTTTTGGGAAGTGATTATGCTGGTCTGCGGTTAGGAGTGTTAAAGTTAAAAGGAAGGAGTTATCCCACATTCAAGAGTTCAGCTATTCGTGTCAGTGCTTTCAAGTCAAGGTGAATACCATTCCACGCGAGATAAAGAAACTACATTTAGGATTCGTGAGAGTTGTTGCTACATAGGATATAGAGGTAGGATCGTTCTATTAACTACTAGGAACTGTGTATATACTGATATTAGGAAAAGGTGGTAAAGTTAAATATAGTGCTCAGGGTCGCGCTTATTTGTTAATACGTATGGTGTGTTTCTTCACCTCAGATCCGCTAAGTTAAAATATAAATATTATTATTGTATAGTGTTTAAGTTAAAATCTTAATAAAGAGATATTAAGATTATGGCAACGCCTGGTTCTTCATTCACTCCCACACCTATAGGTCACGAGGAAACCATAGGAATAGGGCAACCCTCACGGACCAATGCCTTACAACAGCAAATAGGTCAATTTGAATTAAAGTTAAGGAAATTAGTGACAAGTCTTATAATGTTCAACGAAGTCTTAGTATTATTTGTAAAAGGTAGCCTTTAATTCTTCACTCTGGATAATTTTACTACCTGTCAAGTGACTTTTCTTTAGGTTCTGCTGAAGTGTATGTACAGTAGCCTGTAAATTTTTCTAAATGATTCTTGAATTAAATATTTTTCGCCTACACGTTCCACAGACTTTCACAGTCAAACTACTTTATTCATAACAGCTATAATAACAATGCCAAATAAAGAAATTAACATTGTAAATTTTTTTTTGGTAAAGAGAGCCGCTACTAGATGGTGCCACTCTTGAAATGGTTCTCACACTTAGAGTACTTGACATGTTTGCAAAGTCATGTGGACTGAAATACAGCAATTTGGGGGAAAAAATAGAAATGAAGAGGAATTGTAAACTTGATGTATTAGAATGGATCAAATTTTTTTTTCAGAACTTTAAGGTTTTCGAACATGTTATAGTGACCAAATTCTGCCAAAAGAGTGCAGCTATCTTTTGGCTTCACAAAACATACTTTTTTTCTACGATTTCTAGAGGTCAAGTTACACACAATTGACTTTATAAAATTAGAAAAACCTGAAGTGGGTATTTAAGCTTGTAGAAGTGAGTCTTTAAATTGTTCAAAATCTATCATTGCGAGTCTGATGACTCAAAACGTTATAAATGGATTTCTGTAACAATTTTTGAACCTGATATTTATATTATTTTTTAGAGATTGTATTAATATATTTCTAATTGTATGAATATTTCTTGAGTTATTCCTTGTTATTTAAATAATGGTCTAGTAAGGAATGTCACATTTCTTATATTTACTGAATCAGCTCTTAAATTTCCATGTTTCAGTAAAACATTAAAATTTTATTGCATTCTCTAGGTAAAAACATGAAATTTGTTTTAGGAATACTTTTACTAATATAAGTTTATTATTTTTTTTCTTTAACTGCTTTGAAGTTTTTCAAAAACATAGCTAAAATTTTATTTATAATTATGACTTTTGAAAGATATGCATAACTTTTTTTAAATATTGATACTTAAATATTATTACCTATTGATATTGATTCCTTAAAAAAGTATTTATATTTTTTTAAATGCTATTTTGAAAAAAAACAAACTCTGAATGTGTTTGGATACCTTAAAATATAACTATGAGAAAAAGATGTTTTCTGGTATAAAGACGAACGGAAAAAAATACAATAAAACAGTACTGCGACAAGGAGAATGTAGTTTAGGTATGTCAATGAGAGCCCATTCGTCACACGGCACAAATCAAGTCGATAGGCGAGTTCATCCCAAAATTTTTTACTGTGCCTGAGGAAATACTTGCAACAACGGCTTCCATCCTGTGTCTTAAGCCTGAAAGGATAGCTGGTGGCGTAGGAACGTACACACAATCCTTTATGAACCCCCACAGATTAAAGTCCCATGGCATCAGATTGGGTGAACGTGAAGGCCATGCGATACAAGCTTTATCGGGAGACTCTTTGCGGCCAATCCATTGGTTGGGTACAATGATATTTAACCAATCGAGAGAGATGCCAGTGTGGTGGTGCACCATCTTGCTGCCAAATGAAGTTATTCGGTTGACTTTCTTCCAATTCAGGAAGTAGCCATAGTTGTTGAGCATGAATATAAGCAGAACCAGTTACAGTTGTTACCAGTTACAGCCTTGGTCGTCCCTTACTTTTCCCTTTACGAAGACAGCCAGTTGTTTCAAACTGATGATACCACTTAAGAATGTTATTATCCTTTGGAGATTAACAAACAAACTTAATACAGAACGCTCGTTGCACAGTAATAGCTGATTCTGTCTTTGTAAACTGGAAAACACAAATCACTTTCTGTTTACATGTTGCCATGTTTCTACTAGTGCATTGATCGGCAAGAAAGGGGGAAAATTAGCACACGCGGACACATGCCAGCAAACAAAACTTTTTCAGTTGTTTTTGCATTCGATTTATGAGTCATATTAATATGTTATACATAATGAACTATAAAGCGTTACAACTTCGATATTCTTTTGGAAACACCCGGTGCAATAATGACTTTGTACCTTCATTAAACATTCCAGTTGCAATGTAAGCCGATACTTCAACAATTTTAGAGCCACGTGGAACACTTTTTGGAATTATTTTCCATATTAATTGATTATAACTCTCATTATTGTTTTGTATAAATCCACCAACACACCTTTCCAACAATTTTACGTTGTTAAGTTCTTCATAAATTGGATGTATAGCTGCAGCAACATCAGCTGGTAAAGTTGGATAATCATGGGTGTAAGAAGATAATGTGTCTGTTGCTAGCGCTTTCTGCCACATTATGGAGTTTGCTGCTACTTAACATTTAGGGGGTATTTTTTATAACTTTTAAATAAAATTTACTCCAGTATAAAACAAAAAATCACGAAAAACAAGTTTGAACTGAACGCATGACTTCACAATGTGATAGAATTCTTTAGACCGTCGAAAAACGTTTATTTTAGATTATAATAACTGAATGAGACCTTGAAGTACTTAGTGGACCTATTATACTCGTCTTCTACGAGAAAACACAATTGAGAAAGGAACATCAGTTAGAGCGTGCAGTAATTGCAGCTGCTACTCAGTTCTTAATCTACCTGCACTCTAACACTCTGACGTGGCCTTACAAATTCAGGTATACCTCAGAAAATATTTATCGAAATTTGTTTCAAATCTTCAGAGAATATACATAAATATATGTGGATTCCGAAAATGTAAAATGAAATAGATTTTTTTTTTTGAAAATTCTAACTGTGCATATAACCCCACAATACATCCATATCCTACATACACATTAAATTCACGATATATGGCAGCTCACTTACATCTGCTTCTATTTGTCTACAACAGTTTCCAACACAGTATACAACTCCCTAGAGAGGAGTGCCTCTCTAGGGGGGAGGGCTTTTTTTAACCCTACGTGGGGGACGTGAGCATATGGAAAAATTGAAAATAAAAAGATTATTTAAAAATGTATTAATTTACTGAAATGTAGCAAAACAAAATACATTTTGGCATCATAAAAATAAAATACACATTTCATCTGATTTAATATACTTGTAAATGTATCAGTATCGCACATTGTGTTTGACAATTAATTTATCAATACTAAGTGAAGAACACGTCTATTAATTACTATTTTTCGCCACCCAGAGATCCCGGCTGTGAGAGGCTTGGAGGAATAGAAGCATACGTGATATTAGAATAAATAATTTTATTCAACTTTTAACACTTTACAAAATGCATTTTAATAACTAACCTTTGAGAACAATTAGAAATCTTAGCCCGAAATTAGATAACTAAATTATGGAAGCTACTTATATAACTATCTTAAATATCTTTGTATTTTCAGCCTCACAGCCTGCTATCTCGTTTAAGTGCGATGTTGAGATTCTTTCCACTATTCTGGTGGATTTTTTCTTCTTTAATTAATCTTAACATGAGCGACCACAAGTCTCTGTCTAATAACTCATAGATATCAGCATATGGTCAACACTTAACCATTACCTCACCGACTCAACGACTGGCACTTAGAGTTTGCATTTGCATAAATAATGTCATCTCTTCGGAAAGTGGTTTTTAAACTTGTGGCTGCATGAACTGAAGTTAATTAATTTAACTCTCAATTTCTTTGTAGTCCATTGGCAACACTTATGATAATTCAACACTTTTTACTTTTCTGTAAAATAGTGTGTTACCATGTATCTCATGCATTTTATCAAGTAACAAACAACATTAAAGTTCATTTACTTTACTTTTTTCATTATGAGATGTGCAACATCGTTTTGACTAAAATCAACAACATTTTGAACAAGCATTAGAGAAATTTAATATCTTTCTCCAACCCATCGTTACCCTATCGCCAAAGTGGTGACTAACGAACGTTCAAAGCAATGTTTCTAAAGTAAACAAATTGTATCTTATTGAATTAAATTCTACGTCCGGTGAGTGATTAATCATATTTTTATTACTTTCGATTTCAAAACGTTCTACATATTACCTATCAGGAATCAAACTAGCGAAAGTCAAAAGGTCATGAGAACATTACTGCAAAATCATCACAAATTATTCGCGTAGCAGTTAAACCACCTCCGTTTTGGCAAAATAAGCCAAATTTGTGATTTCTTCGATGCAGTAAGCAAAGTCGTCAGACCCACTTGACGCAGCAAAGTTGTCAGACTCAATTGACGTAGCAAAGCCTTCAGACTCACTTGACGCAACAGTAATAACTCGCAAGCTCGCCATATCAACAAATATCTCGTTCTGGTCGTGCAACTCAACCTTCTAGACGATTCATGTAACGTTCCCTCTGTTCACTGGTGGGGGAGTACTTTGTCTGCATGAACTGTAGGTAACTAATTTAACTCGCAATTTCCTTGTTGTTCTTTGGCAACACTTATGATAAATCAATACTTTTTACTTTTCTGTAGAATACTGTGTTACCTTGTATCTCATGCATTTTATCTAGTAACAAACAACATTAAAGTTCATTTACTATTTTATGAGATGTGCAACATTCTGAACACGCATTAGAGAAATTTCATATCTTTCTCCAACCCATCTTAACTATCGCCAAAAACTAAAATCACGTTTTAAGAATTTTGTTCTCAAGATTAGTAGCAGCCCGAATAGAGCCCGTTATATATTTACTCTCCCATGAGCTTATTATATACAAAATTATATACAAAGTACTAATCTTGATAATTTGTACGGTTTATAATTAAAGGCGTATAGTAGCTTTATTGTCAAAGTACGTTATTACTGCAAGGGTGGTTGGAGGACGAAGATCACGATTGTAAATTGGGTCACAAATATTGCAAGTTTGTGAGAAGCACTGTTATACAAGTAAACGTACTCTAAATGCTCTCGGAAAGGTGATGGGGGGGGGGGAACCATTGCGTTGTACAGAATACAACTCAGTATTTACTGTGCACTAATTCATTCGACATGTTTCATAACATCTTCACCTGAATGCTTCAGTGTTTCAATTCACGAAACGGGTCCCTCCTCATACATTTTACACGGAGTTAAGGTTTAAAACTTATGGGAATATAATTCATTAACGTATAAATAATTGTCACTAAATTAAGTAATAAGCATCATGACGCTGATACATAATTTGATTCTTTATTAAATTAAATGTATACTTTAAAGTATAATTTAAAAATATAAAATAAAGAATTTCCCTTACTCGCTCGAACATGTCAAAACAAAAACGTATTATTTCCCAATAATAACAGTGTCGGTGTAACTTGTGAACTGTCGATTAAATATATTTTTAAGATGATTGGCTAGGATTGGAATGATTATTTTTGAAAAAGTGTATTAATGGATATTTTTTTCGGATAGTTCGTGTCAGTTGAATTAGAATATACAAATCAAATTGTTTTAAAAATATTATTACAAGAGAAAGCTATTTAAATGCAATTTCTTGGCAAAGAAGAAAAGGAAAGAAAGAGTGACATATTTTAAAGTCTCATTCTTTCATGAAAAATGCTTCGAAAATAATAATAATATTTTTGGATCTATATAGCTAGGACCAATTTGCTATATATAGCCTAAATTAGAATTTTTGAAAAGTTCACATTCTTTTCAGAGTTACTATCAATTGTAAATACAACCGGTGTACTTCCTATTAATTTAACCTATGGCCTTTCCTATATATGTAACAGCCTATATATTTTAAAAGTCTTTGTTCAGGCTATGCATTGAAATTCTACCCATATATAGTTAAAATATTATTATTATTGAAAAAATTTTCACATAAAAGGAAAATGTTTGAAATTACGTCATTCTTTCTCCAGTTTTTGACAAAAAAAATATGCATTTGACTGATTTTTTTCTTGCAATAATATTCCTAAAACAATTTCAAATGTTTTATACTTATATACTAATTCAAACGACATCTTAAAAAAAGAAAATCATATTATCGAACTGTATGGTCAAAATACACTGGTGTGCAAAACTTAAGCAACAATGTAAAAATTTAGCAGATAGCCATGAAATTGCAGAAAAGGAGGTCTGGAGATCAGTAGAGGGAACACGTAAGTCAGTAGAAACGTCATGCGTATGCAAATATCAGGAACAAAACGTCAGAAGCGATGTGAGCGTACGCAAAACACGTGATGTCGGCGAGCGTTGCTCAACAGTAGAATGAAATGAAGGACGGAGACACAATTCACCATATTCTCTGCAAGTGCCAGTGAGTCAGTTCGTGAAATATGGCTAGAAGAAATCACCTGGACGACTTCACACGTGGAAGAATGATCGGAAAGAAGGAGGAGGGGCGTACTGTCATCAGTGCAGCTGCACAGTTCGGAATCAATAAAAGTGCCGTTTCGCACGCTTGGCAAGCGTTCCAAACCACAGGTACAGCTGCTAGATAGGTTGGTGTGGCCGCCCGAGGACGACAACTGCAGGGGATGACCGATATATCATCCTGCATGCTAAAAAATGTCAACAGCAGTCAGCAAGCGCCATTGCTAAGAAACTCTGTACAGCAACAGGTCGACAAGTGTAGCGGTTTACTGTGGCCAGACGCCTTCACAAAGGGGGCCTGTTCGCTCGCCGTCCTGAACGCTGCCTTCCGTTGAAAGATGGCCAACGAAGCCACCGTTTACAGTGGTCCAGAGAGCACAAAAACTGGACAACTGATCAATGGAGTCGTGTCCTCTTTACGGATGAGAGTCGGTTCAGTACCAGAAGCGATTCTCAACGCGTTTTGATTTGGAGAGAGATCGGGACCCGGTTTTATCCCAGTAACATCAAGGAAAGACA
>BMAV01000537.1:0-47633 GCA_019973955.1 Trichonephila inaurata madagascariensis | reverse complement strand
AACTGAGCTTCCCATTTTCGACAGAGGGTCTGTAACCAGGGATCGCTATTGTGAGGAGGTACTTCTTCCCCATGTGCATCTTTTCCGAGGTGCCATTGGCCCAGACTTCATTTTTATGGATGACAATGCACGGCCACATCGCACTCTTGCTGTTCAGGAGCTGCTGGAAAGTGAAGATATCACTCAAATGGATTGGCCAGCGTACTCCCCAGATTTAAATCCCATCGAACATGTGTGAGATGCTTTGGGGAGACGTATTGCCACATGCTTACATCATCCGGAGTACAAAAAACAACTCAAACAGATGTTGATTGAGGAATGGGCACTCCTACCTCAAGAAATGTTGCACCAGCTGGTTCTGAGTATGCGGAGACGGTGCAAAGCAAACATTGTAGTAAGGGGAGGGCATATACCATATTAAGAAACATCTGCTTATTGTTCTTCCTTTTGGATAGACAATCATGAGTCATGATACTATGCGTTCAATAAAGCTTGTTTTTGTTTGATTCCATACCGTATGCGTTGTGTTCCTTTTTCAGCGCCGATGCCTTCGTCATCCTTTACGTACATAATACTCTCCCTCATTTCAGAATTTTATGTCTCTCAGATGAGTTTTCGTGAAGTTATGGCAATAAACCCAACTGTTGCTTAAGTTTTGCACACCAGTGTAGAATTGTAGTAAACTTTTAAAAACAACGTATAAACTTAGTAAATGAATTCAAAATTTATTGAAAACTTGATAAATATTATAATTCATATATAGTCTAACTGGTTTTTAAAACATAGAGCTTTGGGCTATAAAGTCAGATTTTTCCAGAAAAGATTTATTTGCATCCATACAATATGCTCCATTTCTGATGTATTGTATAAAAATCCAATGTATTTTCATCTTATGCTTGAATAAAAATCCATTGAATAAGAAATGGAGAACGAGAGATTCTGATGTATTGTATAAGGCCATATATCACTAAATATTCAAATGATGAAGTATAAGCCCATACATTTTAAATTTTGTAAATACTGAAACAAAAAGAAAACAATTTGAGAAACCGAATAAATTTAGTTAAATGAAAATTGTGGTTAAATTGAAAGATCGTTTCAAAGCAAGTGGTATATACCAACTTTCTTTATTTTAGTCTTTTTCTGCACGATAATTCATTGAGTCTTCTTTACAATAATGCATTGGAAATAGTAAATTGATTTTATTTGTGTAACATAGAGCATTTATGAGGTGCTTTTTTATGAGGTACAATATTATGACCAAGGAGGAACATAGAATGACCCATTTTTAAAATATTCTCCTTCTGTGAAAAATGCTTCTATTATAATAATATTTTGCCTGTATATAGCTCAGACCCCTGTACAGAGGCTCAACTAGAATTTTTAAAATATATAACTTAGAAGTGGGTTTATCCATGTTTTACGGCAACAGAGGTGAGAAATTTTAAGAAAAAAATGCCGATAATGATTTCAATTGGTGGTAACTCTGAAAATAATGTGAATTTTTCAAAAATCATAGTTGAGCCTCTGTACAGATGTCCGAGTTATATACAGGCAAAATATTATTATAAGAGAAGCATTTTTCACAAAAGGAAAACATTTCGAAAAAAGGTTATTCTAAGTTACTTTTTTGCCGAAATATTGTATTTAAATAATTTTTTTTGTCAAAATGTCCTTAAAACAATTTTATACATGTATTCTAATCTAAGTGACACTAAATATCATGAAAAGTTTTCCGTCTATGGGCTTTTTTAAAGTCTCGGTTCTGAACATAGTCGAATACCTTAAATATAGTAAAAGGGTGAGTGAGCGAATATATTAACGTCGCACTGTTCATCTGCTTGAGGGCCTTTGGTGATGGACCTCATAATTTTGAGGCATGGTCAAGTGACGAGGACGACACCTGAGCTGGCACCCCTCTCTCCTCACTACTCCACCAACAGGAAGGCGTTTGAGCTCTCGACAGATTTAACGTGCATAGCTCCTGTGCAGGCTGGGTTTTCAGCGGCACTAAGCTCGAACTCGTGATGTGCCGACCGCAAGTCCATTATCTTGACCACTAGGCTACAGCTACAAAATAAGTAAAAGGGTAGGCGAGATATCATTCTATCTTAAAATAAAGTAATATTTCTGATCAAGTATTTTACTTCAATAAAGTTTTTGCTATAAGGATAATTACATCTATACATATTTCATTTTTAATTTCGCATTAAATAAACATTATTTTGAGATTTTGAGTTAGATATGTTTCACACAGTATGAATGCGGATAAGATGACAATTTTTCAAAATCGTTCACTTACTAACATTTTTTACGGTTAAGGATTTATTTCACTGAAATATAATTATTAATCGAATTTAGTTTTTGAACTCTAATATAAAAACAGGATAACATTGAATGAACATTGAAATAAAGAAAACTGATTGAGAAATTAAAAACATGAGTTAAAAAACATTATCAGGTTCCTAAATCGAGCATTTTTTTTTTAAGAATATTAACATAAATTCCTACTAATTTCTCCCGTAATCGGCATTATTTACGTAGAATTAATGATTCTACGTCTTTGTTTCGAAGTTATATTTTTAGCATGTTACTACTGGATTCATTTTCTACCTGTTTAAGAGCTAAGTTTTGAACATTTCTTTTAAAAACTAAAAGAAAAAAAATATCAAGTTCAATTTTGCTAAAACCGTCAGAATATTTTTAAAAAAAATGATTTTATGATTTAAGATTTTTCCCTAAGAAAAATCCTAAATATTTTATTAAAAATGTAATTTCGTGCTTTTTTAAACCTAAAAATCTCAACAGTTTTTCTATCCTAATTTATTTTAACATAATATCATTTATGCTAATTATTTTAATTTTTTTAAAATATTTTACACTTTATTTTTAATTATTTCTTCTTATTTATTTTAGTGCCATGTCTTTGGATCTTGTTCACAACATTTGAATTATGGATTTTTTTTTATTTGAAAAACTGGATTATTCTATAAAAAGATATTACTTTGTATATTTGTAAAACATAAAAATTTAAATTTATTAAACCTGTCATTATATGTTACCTGAAAAATTCAAAGAAAATATTGTGTCAAATTTATTTTACAATTCTTTCAAGTATTATAGAATATAATGCGTATTGTACAAACTTCATAGTTCAAACCTAGCATTTTTCATAGTTGAGAAGGTGCATAAATCAAAGTCTAATTCTTTGCATGCTAAGTCGAATTGCCCTTTGACGAATTATAGTTTATTCTTTTGAATTTTGTAGAAAATATCTGAACTTGTATCTAATATTTTTTGCTTAGTTAATATAGGTGCAATCAAAATATAAATGATTTTTTAAGAAATCCGAAAAGTTCGAAATGAAAACTGAGAAGAGAGTTAAATTAAATGTATTTAGAGCAGAGATGTCCAACCCAAATGACCTTGCGGGTCACTTCGGAAAAAACATTATAATCTCCCAGACCACACATAAAAATATGTACCTTTATATCAGATTTGGAAACAAAAAAAACATTCATTGAGCGAAAATTTAAAACAGAATGAATTATTATTATTGGTTTCATTATTTTTCATGTATACAGACATAGATAATATAGTAATGTTTACGTAATATAATAATGCAATGATCAAATAATGTTTAAAATATTACAGTTGCCATTTTCTTGAAAATTACGGAGTACCTTTTGAATTGATCTTTTGATACTCATTAATGAAATTTGATAGTGCTGTCATTCGCGCGCGCGCAAACGATTACGTATACGTTGTCATTTATCTTAACCATCCTGAATATTTTTTTTAAACTTTAAAAAACATCTCTGACTGCCTCTTGCTTTTTGGACACTCCAATCAGAAAAGAAGGAGGAGAAAAGAAAGTCACACACACAAAGAATCATGTACCATCCATAGTAAAGGATATGTATAATGCTATTCGGAGGTTATTAAAAACGTAATTTATTATAGAAAATCAATGATAAACTGTTTGATAAAAAGAAATCTATTTTAATCTAAAGGACATTTCTGTTATCAAAAACGATTTATTTTAAAACAAGAACAGGTAACAGGCAAAAACATTGTAGATTTATATATATATATATACTATATACATTTTCCTTCAAATAAATTTCCATATTAAAAAACTTTAAAAACCTGATATTTAAAAAATTTTAAAAAGAGTCGGCGGGCCACAACTTACGTACTGGCGGGCCGCGTGTTGGACATCCCTGCTCTAGATAAATGAATTTGTCTGTCAGCTATGTTCTTTTAAGATTGACAGTACATTTATAAAACACAATCCACACACACACACACAGTTAATTCTGTCCAGTTTATACTTGAATGTTGTGTAAGTGCGTGTGTCGGAATTTTCCGGGTAAAAATATACTGCTCTCCGAAGAATTCACGTGGATTTGTGTTGAAAGTTTAGTTTGCTTTTGTGTGCTGGTGAAGAATTTATTCAACAGACAAGCGCCTCTAAATTGTCGAAACTATTTGTAAAATTTTAGTTCTGGGAACAGTATAATATTTCTTCAGATCTTTATCTGTACTTTACTTAATATATATTTTTAAAATATTTTTTCAACACTTTTGAACTTTTTAAAACGAAAAAAAAAAAAAAGATTTTTTCTTATTTACTTGTTATTCTAAGCAAAAAAATGTGTTGAATACCCCCGTAGTTTTTTCTCGAGAAGCATACTTTGACAATACCTAAGTTGAGTTAAGTTAACGTTTAGCAATGGGCTATCCAAGAAGTAACATGTTCTCTGCCCTGTCAAAATGGCATCTTGAGCTAGAAGAATTCCCTTCCGGAAACGAATGTCACCACTAAGTAACATAAATAACATATAAATAATGAGATAGATAATAGTTGTTACTTAGGTGACAATATAGCCACAATACTGAGTCCAGGAATTATATAGTCGCTTAGCTATTAGAAGATATTGGAGGATTTTCCTTTGACGAGTTTTAGAGGTTGCTTCATATTTAAGATAAGTACCCATTATTTCTTACTTCTTAGTTTGTCTTGTTCAGGCATCGCGTAATCGATTTGATTTGATTTTTTTTCTTCTTTTTTTTGGCGCAAGGACCGATTTAGATCATAATGTGCCAATCGCGTAATCGAGTCTAACATTAAATTAATACCAGTTAAGGGGGCATGGTATGATTTACGCAAAAATTTTTAGTTTAAGAATTTTCAAAATTTTTTTGGTTGCCTCCTATGCGTGTATATTATGTAAAACAGATTTTGTGTTCAAAATTTCATAAAAAGCTAGCCATTTAATTTTTTAAGGAAAAAAAAACTTAAAATATGTGAACTGATTTTAAAATGCTACTTCTCAAAAAATGTACGTACACGCATGAAATTTGATTTACAAGTATTTCAAACGATGTGTAACAGAAGTTGGTATGGGTTTTAATATAACATGCTTGGTAACCGTACAATACTTCTTTTTATGAATGCATATGGAAAACTCTTTAAAAAATGTATGAATTCTGAGTTCAATTACTTTTAAAAATGTAAGTATTGTTTTGATTCAAAAATGCCTACCAACTTTTGTTACATGTACTATTAGTAATAGGTAAAAAAAAATTCAAAGCCTTAGGCACAATAGAAAAAGCCTTAGTATTTTGAATGAAGATAAACTATTTATTTTATCTTTCGGAGATAAGAAGGTTTAAAGTTTTGATTTGTCATAGGGATGTGAATAAAAACGAACGTAAGAGAGCTAACATAATTCACCACGTTTTAAGTTTAGAGCTTTCAAATGTTGTGAGGAAATAGAAAAAAATACAAAGAAAAATTTAGGCTAGTAAAATTAGATTTGATTTTTTGAACGATTTTTGTCAATGGAATCATACTGCGTCCTCTTAATTATTTCAATTACCAGTTGGTAAACATTCTGCGTCCAATTTAATGGTTTCTACAATAATGTTACGTCTGTATATTCCCAAGAACCCCAACTGTTAGTGAGAACTTTACTTCAACTAATATGATGTGATACTGCGACAAAATTACACATCATATTAGAAAAATGTAATAAGTAAATAATACTAATTTTGCGTCATATTTTCTGTAAAAAATACACTTAAATATATTCTATAAGTATTGATTTTAGAGTTTATTCGTTTTAACTGTTTCCTCTTACAAAATAATCAATCTATGTGTGTTGCTAAACAGTGCTTCACAAGAGATGTATTTAGCCTTTTCTACCTAGAAGTAATATTTCGTAAATAAAAAAACAAACGAAGGATAGGATTGATTGATACGCAAAAGCAATAAAAGGTTTTCCTTGCAGTGTGATGGTTTTCCAATAACATGCTAAACATAAGCCATTACCGTTATTTAAATAAGCAATGTGTTTCGCGAAGTTTTACGATTGCTAAAATATTTTGTTTCACTGATTTAGGGAAATATTTCTCGTTTAATGCAGAAGAATAATTAACCTTATTAATCTATTCATATATTGTGTGTGATGTATTTTCATCACATAAATCATCGCTTAAGATTAGGGGGGGGGGGGCCCTTTTTAAAACACATTTTTTAAAAAAATAATTAACCCACCTTAATTTTTTTGAAAAAAATTTTTTTTTTTTTTTTATGCATCTACACAAAAACGCAATTATATAGAGGACTTTAAAGGAATTTAGTCCACATATATAGAAGGTAAACAAAAAATTTCTTGCCGTTTGTGCGTTTCCATTGAAAGAAGTGAGAATAAGTATGTAAATTCGTGAATGACATGATTGAAAACTGCCCGTCGAGAGTAGGAATATCAGTTGTTATAAATGCAATTCCAATGCTCACATTCATTAATCGGAACTCGTACTGTAGCGAAGCGAAATGGACGTATCGAAGGAGCTCGTTCGGAGTTGTTTCCTTTACGACTTCAAATTGGGCTTATCAGCCTCTGCATCAAGTCGCCGAATATGTCAAGCGTTTGGTGATAGCTCTGTCACTGAACATATGGCAAGGCATTGGTTTCAAAAATTCAGGTCGGGAGATTTATCCCTCTCTGATAAAGCTCGAACAGTACGACCACAGGCCTTGGATGACGAAACCCAGCAGGCGGCTATTGAGGAGGACAGTAGTCAAACGTGTGGGGAACTTTCCAGACAATTCAACACTTCCAGTGAAAAGGTTAGACTTCATCTACACAGCTTAGGTAAGATGTATAGACTGAGTAAATGGGTACCTAATACGCTGTTGGAAGTCCATAAGCAACAACAAGCGGCAGCCTGTTTATCTTTGCTATCTTGCCACATAGCGCATCCATATTCAATTAGGTGCTAACCAGTGACGAGAAGTGGGTTCTGTATGACACGTCCAGGCGTTCCAAACATTGGTTGTCACTCAAGGATACTGTCCCGCACAGCGCAAGACTACCTACCTGTGCATCCACGCAAGATTATGCTTTTTGTCTGGTGGACTTGTCGTCAAGTGAGTTGCTACCAACGGGCCAAATGGTCACTGCGGACCTGTAATCGCAGCAATTGAAACCTGTACAACAGGCACTGAATCAGAAGGAGCAAGCAATAGTTAATCGAAAGGGTGTACTGTTATTGCAAGATAACGCATGACCGCATGTAGCGCGGATGACCAGGAATATGATAAAGCGACTTGGTTTGGAGACTTTGTGCCATCCTTACTTACCTGACTTTGCACCATCAGATTACCACCTCTTCCATTCCCTGGACAATCATCTTCGTGATAAATCCTTCACCACTGAAGTAGACGTGCGCTAAGCTTTTACGGATTTCTTTGCATCCCACACCCCCGAGTTTTTTTGCAAAGGGATAGAGCAACTGAAGACACTTTGGCAGAAGAAGCTGGACGCCAGTGGTGATTACTTCGAGGACTAACAATAGGCTACGTTGTTTGGGTTATAAAAAACGGACAGAACTTTTTTGTTTACCTTGTAATAACGAAATAGTTTATAAAAATCATTTTGTAAATAATATTTAATTATATATATATATATATATATATATATATATATATATATATATATCGCAACACTGACTGTCTGTGATAAGTAAAACAAATATACACATATAAATTTTAATTGTGGTTGTTTCAGTCACACACATATAGGGATTGCAATATCGGACCAAAAGTTCAATACCGGTATTCCGTATTTTTTAAATCTTAATACGGGTAGTGGAAGTTTTAGGAAAAGAAAGAAAATACATGCGTTTCTTTGTTTTATTTGCCAGTTTTATTAGAGAGTACAAATATCACAAAACATTAATTTGTTTTTTTAAATTATAACAGTATATAAAGATTCACAAAAAAGTTAAGGAACATTTCATTTATTTAAATCACAAAAAAAGTGGAAATATTACTATTCAGTTTGTTATACTATTACAAATTTTTGAAATGTGATCTTAAGAAACATAATGCATTAATTGTAAACGTAATTATGTGCAACGCCTGGAACATAATTATGTGCAAAAATGAATTACCAGCTGTGTCGAAAATGCTCTTTCGGTATCTACGCTAGTTGGTGATATTAATAGTTTATTAGATATACTTTTCCCAACTATTTTCCTCTAAATTTATCATCCTCAAATAAGTCAATTTCTCATCGGATGGCTTTGGATATAGCTGATTTCTGTATTATATTTTGGTTTGTTGAAATTTTTTTAGTTATCGCTAATTCTAATTTTTGTTCAAGAGACAATTCCTTTTCATAATCGACATTAGTGTCATCATCATCTTCGATAACTGTACCGAATTCTTCTGAATGTGGATAAGGGTTTGTAAGAAACATTTTAAAAAAATTTACAATAAACTTGATCAAATTAGAATTGGTTATAGTCTATTTGATTTTATTCTTTTTTATTTTCTTTATAAAATCATGATGATGAGTATATACAATATGCATATAAAATGTGAATAATAAACTCCCCAATTTAAAAAATATCGAAATATTACGCACTTTCTTCACAACTACAACCTTGTTTTCACAGGTTGTAGTTGTGATTAATATCAGACTATATATATACGAATCCTGCGCGTGTGCAGTATTGCTCTGAGCTGACCCGCCTCCTTGGATAATTCACACATAGGAGTATTTTATCACTTCTCTTGATGCAACTTTATATTCGCAGCCTAATTTCGCCCGTTAGGGATACATAAAAACAAAAATGTATACTATTTTTCTATGTTGGCGATCCCTGAAAATATAGTGGAAACAATTAAAAAAAATTGTAGTAAATACCGAAAAACCGGTATTTAAACTTGTGAATACCGGTAATACAAAATTGAACATATGGTTCCAAAATACCGGCATTCGATATCCCTGTATACCTGTATTGCAATCCTTAGTCACATATATCAAATTAAATCTTAATGTTACATTTAATTAGAGATATTGCTTCTTGAAATCAAGTATTATATTATAAAAGTATTTTAGAAGAGACAAATAAAAAAGATTTATCAAATTACACTAACCTTTTTCGAAAGGCTACAGTAAGAAAGTAAAAGATAATACTTCAGGTACTCATGAGTATCTTGAAATATCGATAATTAATATTTTTCTTAATGTGATAAAATTTTTTTACTGAATAAATTTTAACAGCTTACTTAGCAAATTTTCCTTTTAAAAGTTGCTTCTTTTCTTAACTATTAACTTCTTGTTGAGGAAACATTATATACAAATAAGTTTTCTATGTATAGTGATTTGAATTGTAGCTTATATGGATGAATATTAATTAGACTATATCTCTGGCATTGTATTTATTACTTCAATGAGTTATTGATAGAAAACTTTATTTAAGTATTACTCGAAAGCTTTGTCAATGTTTAATATGATAGTAGCACACAGCGGCCTGCATAACGTTTTAGGGGTATCAGATTCCTATTTTTGGATTCTTCATAGACGAGGATAATAGATGATTTCCCCCTCATGTACATTAAATAAATGACAAATAAATATCCTTGATTTTTTTTTGTGCTTAGGTTTATATTTAGTGGGGTGTTGTTTATACCTTTTGACGTCAAGTCCACTTCGAGTCCTTGGAGTTAACAATACAGACTGTAAGGTTTCATTATAAGCATAGAAAGCCCAAATATAGTTATAAATGTGTATTATTGTCAAAAATTATCAATAAAATATTTTTTTCTTAAAAAAAAAATATTAAAAATTGAAAGTAATTCAATTTTTAACTAAAACAAATACTATAAAAATATATTATAATAATGCATAAACGTATATTGAATATCCTTGGAATTTTTCTTAAAGTATTTTTTTATAACTAGTTATGGGTCATACTTATATGCTTAAATGTATGTAGTCTCCTTTTATTCATAGAAGTTACTAACTAAAGTATTAATCACCCTACAAATACACCTCAAATTTTCTATACTTGCGATCCAATTTTTATCGTGCCCTCTTCATATAATAAGTATGTATTAAATACAATAATAATGCGTTTTGACATTTTGACTACAATACGATTTTAATCATAAATCGAACAAATTTTCAAGATGAGTATTAAATTCTCTGTATAATTTTTGGCTTTGAATCCATGAGAGTTCCCAGTAATTATCTTAACTTATTGTTCTTAATTTAGTATTGAGAGATTAAGTATCAAATACACCGTGCAGTACCTATATATTTATGAGTGCATTACATCAGTGTAAATGAGTATTTTAATTTTTACTATGTGAAAATGAACTTGTTTTGCTTTCTTTTTGTATATTTGTTATTTTTAACTTTTTTTTATTGTTGACCTTTCGAAATGCTCTCACCCGCCTAGGGGAGCGCGCCCCAGAATTTGAGAAACATTGCCTTACAACAAGAGTAGTGTATAAATACAAATATAATTATCTGACCCTCTAGTTGGCGGGTCCTTATCGCATTAGGTTTCCAATCCGTGAATCTACGCCGCCGCCTACATGGTCGCGGCAACCGGCTAACGTCAATTTATAAAACAGAGAATTCGTCACTTAGTCCATTAAGGGTAAACTTTTTACTGTAATTTGAATTATTTATAACTATATAGTAACTATGATCACCAATACTCTATTCCTCATAGGAGACTGTATTTTTATGTACCATTCAGTGTAGTTATTTTAAGCCATCGATTAAATAATTAACGCTTATATTATGCCTATATTGCACTTTTAAAATTTCCTGTTAAATGTGTAAATCTCCAATTTCTGATTTCATTTTCAATATTTTGTTTTGATTCTTTATTGAACTCGCAGTAATTATGTTTAGCATTACAAAATAGTCGCAACCTTGTCATCATAAAGAGAAAACACATTAGAACAATATAAAAAACTATTGTGGAGAATCAGTTACGAAATAATTTTGAATTAATGTATTTTTCGTTCGAGTGAAAAAAAAAAAAACAAAAAAAAAAAATAGTTACAATTTTGTTCTAATATTTTTTAAAACATTTGTAAATATCTACACTTTACACCTGCTTCTTCAAATTTGAAGCTTTTAAGTAAAAATTGGCAATATGAGTAAATTGGAACAAATATGAATTTCCTATACTATTTCGAGTTTAAATTTTTGTACATTAATAATAATTAGTTGCGAAATTTGCAATTATTTCGAGTTATAAAAGCTATGTAATAGTTTTCCAATAACCTCTTAAAAACTCATCATTAACTACATGTGCGTGTGAAAACAAATTAAGATTATAATGAATACTAATGATATTTTTTAATTATTTCTTCTGGTTTTTGAGTTCGGTAAATGTTGTTTCCATTGATGATGTAAGATAATTTCTATAACTTACTAAAATATAGAATTCCGTATTCTGTTCTCTGCAGTCCGTTATTATTGGATTTGTATATATAATTAGAAAATATATTTCCTTGTAATTCGAAATCCATATACGTTAAGATATCCAACTACCCAAAAACTGTAAATTTTGCCAAAAACTGATAAATTTGTTTATGATTTTATATTATAAACCCTCTTATTAGCTTTATAAAAATACCAAGTTTATATTATTTTCCATTCACTAGAACAAAAACTTCAAGGGTTTTAGTAAAGGCAGATGCCACTACTTTAAGCAAGATGTGAAACTTTAAAATGCATTTTACTCGAAATGTGTTTCCTTGAAAATGCTCAAATGGGGGCAGCGATTGCTCAAAAGGTTTTGAAAATAATTAGCTGAATTTTTTTGCGTAAATTTTGTATATTAGTAGAAGTGTTTCAAGACACACAGACATATTTATCAATTACTTTTTATTACAAAATGTACAGTCCCTTATGTGAATATAATCACTGTTCTTTGTAATTTCATAATTAAGATAAATGGCTCTAGTTTTTCTAAAAAAAAAGTAAGATACCTCTTATCCAGAAGATCATTTCAAAAATGAATAGCAAAGTAACACATCAAAATTGAAAAGTTGATAATTTGTTCATAAACTTTTAGTGCAGTAAGCCCAAACTTGTTCATAAACCTTTTTGCCCTTTTATGTATTTTTTTTGTAAATGTTTACTCATTTTTTCCCCATTTTAGTTACAATAATTTCTTCTATTCTTGTTAATGTTAGTGTACTTTTCTTAAGATGTACTAAATAAATCTATAAACCACAAAAAAATCCCTATATCTTCATTTTTTTTTAAAGAAAGATGTCGCAATTAGTCGGATACCCTTATAAATTTCAAACCAAATGTATCTTACAGTAATACATAAGATACTATTTATAGAATGGTGCAAAGAAAGATTAAATTTGCTGTTCATTTGTTAGAAAGAAAAAAATTATACTTGGATGTAGCAGGAAGTGGTGAATTAATAGCCACTAAAATGTAGGACAACAATTCTAAACATTAAGATCTACTAGTGACCTTTGGACTCTTTCCGAAGGCTATAGCTTGCTCTAACACTTTGATAAGTCATTTTTTTGGCTACAAACGAATTTCTTCATCCGGCACAAGTAATAACTTATATTTCTGTACCATTATATCCATTTTCATCGGATCTTATATCCTTTCAACATTTACGGCAATGAAATAGTGAACAAACTAGCAAAGGAGGATTGTAATTTTCCGACTTCCTCTTTTTCCGTTGTTTTATCTTTCTGGAATTATACTCACTGAAAAAATCTCAAAAGCTAGAGGAAGGTACCTTCCTTAATTGGTTTGTTGGTAATAAACCTTATCCGGCTCTAGCTTTCGACAATTACAGAGGCCTCCAGATTTTACACTCACGTCTTAATGGTGGTCACATCAAGTGCCTCTAGTTCTCACAGAACAAAAACTTTTGAATCTGTGCTAAGTATCAGGTTCAACAGGCTTCTGCCGAGGACATCTTGATTTGTACGGATCTTCAGGGAAGGCCTAAGACTTCTTGAGACCCTGAAACCCAACTCAAAAAAAACTAGGCCCTGAGGACCCTACTGAAAAGTAGACCCCACCTATGACCCTTAAAATAAACAGTACATAGCAAACGTTGTCAAATACTTCTACAAACAATAACCGGAAACAAATAAATGTTCAGGATTTACAATCCCACAAACCGGCTTGCCACCCTTTGATTGAATGAGTAATAATGATGTATGGTAGTGGGCCTAGACCTGTTCAGGGACGAAGGTCATCACATGTAGCCTTTTGGCATACAATATGAAATTCCTAATTTTTCGGAGAATATAACCGGAAATAACATCTGTCCTTTGAAATTATTTGAATTATGATCTTCTTAAGCCCGAGTTGTGAACGAGGCAAGGCCCCTATTGCGGCCGAAGCCCTGGGCCGGGTCCCAGTCGTCCCATGTCTTCAGACGTTCTTGCGAATCCTTAGAAAAGTATATGAATCAACTTCTTGTGAGCGAGTTTTTAGTACTCAACGATGGAATAGATCTTGTTTGATTTTGTCAGCTTCTGGAGGATTAAGAACAACACAGTTGGAAGATACTCTGACTTACAAAGATTGTCCTAAAGAAAGATGTGTTCCATAATTTTCAAAACGGATGATAAATGCATGAATAGAAAAATAAAACTTACATGTACCATTGACAAATAACACAATAAATAAGTTTGAGAGAGTTGGGCAGAAAAAAATGTAATTTTTTACATGAGACAACACCTCCTGAAATTTAAGAAATATTAATAATGATATATTTTACAAGAAATTTCAAAAATGCCTTTTAGTGAAAGCAGATTAGCAGAGCATTACATATCTTATAATAAAAGAAAAAATTGGAAATAACAAGTACTTAAATTGAACATAAAAGTTAGACGAAATTTCATTTTGACGATCTGTCTTTTTATAGTTTCTGTAAAAGGCATTGTAATTGTGTTTTAATAAACAATTTTTTAGCTTTGAGTTTTTCAAAATATAATAAACTCAACATTTAAATTTTAAAAAGAAATAAAAAAAAAATATCTTTCGTGGATTCATAGTTTGTATTTTTTTTTAGTTTAGATAAGTAAGTAATGCAAATAAAACTATTACAAATAAGATTAATTTAAGAAAATATGGTTTAATGTAAAAAATTACAAGTTGTTGAACAATGAATTTATTTTGCTTTTTAAACTGTTGTTTTTTTGGTCATTCTCATTATTTATTCTTGGCATGCGCAAAGCTATTTATTTTAGTTATATTTTCTTACAAAATGTTTAGTGGTTTTTAATTATAAAATGTTCGTTTATTAATTTTAGGTAGGATTTTTGTTTCGTTCGAAATTGGAAATTTAAACAGAAAAAGCAAACTGAAAGTGCAGAAAAGTAATAACCGTAGAAGCAACTAAAAGTGGTACATTTTTCATTATGTTTCAGAAAATATAAAATCTCTTGATTTAAAAAATATATATTTAAGGATTTAGTTGTGTACAAAATAAAATGAATCCTCATAAAAAAGACCAAAATCCACAAGGATTCAGGAATGTTTCAACACGATTTGAAAAAGAAATCCCTAGACTTATTTGTGACAATTGCTCAATGTGTCCATGCGTCAACACAAACACCTTTTACTACTTCTTATTTCCCCTTTTATGTCTGTAAAATTCACAAGGATAAAATAAATGTAACATCTCATGTTCTATTTTTCAAACAGGTTACGAATTCTAAATTTTGTAAGGAATATTTTGTCCATAGCTTTTATATTTGAATTTTTATTTAGTTTTAATCCACAATTAATTCATGTTACTTTCACACACCATCATTATACAGTAATACCACGAACTTAAGGCGATAGGTGGGTTTGAGATACAATCGCTTAAGTTGAATTTGTGTAAATCGGGATAAAATTTGTTATATAAATGCATATAAATTTCTTTTAGTTGGGGCCGGAGACAAAACAAAATAATAATTTTAAGGGTAAAAATGTTTAATATATAGTCTTAGATAATACAAACACAAAATCACAAATCGAAATTATTTTGATGCAAAAGGTTTCATAAAATCTAAAAAAAAAAGTAATTTGCCGACATAACTATCTACTTTCTCCTGAAAAATTAACTCGTAGCATGCTAATATTTGTTTTATTCTCTGTTTTGTTTAAAAAATGCGTTCCTTGTTGCGGTATATATTCTCTAAAATTTTTAATCATTTTTCGATAAAACTGAGACCTCACAAATTCCCAAACGTCATTCAATCTTTTGATTGAAATGGATCTAAACACTAGTTCTTAAATGTATTGCTCTAGCTAATTTTTTCTATGAGGTCAGCTTCTGATTACGGGAATCCAGTGCTTCCTAAACGTCATCATTATAAACTTCTAAATTTATGTACCTGGAAAGATCGACAGCTTTTTCAATCACATTACAGATATGAGTCGATATAATCCATATAACAAACACGATATAACAATTATAATATTTATTACCAAACACACACAGTCAGCACAGAAAAGAAATAAATAACACAAAATAAATTAGTATGATTAAACCTCGATACCACACGATGTCTAAGCATGTACATTTAATTTAACAGGAAGAGATATCCGAGTAATCGAGTTGTGCAGCTCTCAAACAAAATAAAAATCGGCTAAGCTTTAATGGTGTGGCTAAGATTCGATACCACACAATACGTGTGAACATGTACATTAGTTAAACAGGAAGAGATATATTAGAGTAATCGAGTTGTGCGGCGCTCAAACAAAATAAGAATCGACGAGATTTGAAACTCGTGTTACTCCGGGTTCTCGTAAATCAAAGTATTACTGTACAACGTTTAAAAGGTTGTTCTTTGAGTTATGGAGTTCTCATCCCACATCCAACTTCTACCAAAAGAAGAAGCTTAAGGATTAATGGAAATGTTCAAATAACATGTAACAAGCTTTATTGGCTGTGTTAAAAAATGCTTTGCTTACCATATACCAATAGTACAAACTCGTTTCCTTAGATTCCTTTACACCACTCAAAAAGTGTTTAAAATGCGACACATGAACCACTCTGAAGGTAATATAGTAGAGTCTAGAAAACTCGGCCTATTGCCGAGAATGGGATTTAATCCAGTTGAAAATGAACACTCAATACTAATGTTAATGGTCGCGTGGGGTGACTGAGTCATCCCAATCCTTTTTAAAATTATTATTTTTATTGTACACATACAAATTGTAATTCCAGTAAATAATTTAAATTAGGAAAAGTATACTTACCAGATTTTGAGAATTTTTCAATTTTTCTTTGATAATATTAGAAAAAATGACAATAAAACTGAATCATGAAGTTCCAAATGTTTGTGACTTTAATAAAGAACACAAATCACACACAATTTTCTCTACATTACAGCAATAATATTTGAAATCAAAACTGTCATATTTTGTTCAAGTTCTTGTAGTTTTATTGTCCTTTGATGATCCCCAAAAAACATACTGAACTTTATTCATGCTTGTGTCTTTTTGACAGGGTGCAGTGTGTCTTGTGGGACACTTTTGTGTCTCTATATCTTTCTTGATGGAGGTTTTTAGGTAGCATTTGAAAACTTTCCTTTCAACTTAAATGTTTCATACTCATCACTTTTCTCCAATTTATGAATGATATCAATTATTTCAAAAGGCTTGCTTGATCAGTTTCACCTTCATTCAATAGAAATCGCACAGATGCCCATTTCTTTCTTTATATTCTTTTCATTTACATTTATAAACCAAAACGTAAAAACAGCAATTAAAACCACTAACTCGATCACATTGGGAAAGTGCAGCCTGTTCTATGTATTAGAACAAAAGTGGTCTTGCGAAACTCAATCACTTCAAGTATCTAAAGGCAGTGTTTCTCAAAATGTACGGCGCACCCCCTAGGGGGTGTGATAACTCGGCGTGGGAGGCGCTACCATATCGAAAATAAAAGATAATTTAAGGAAATCATTAATTTACTGAAAGGAAGCTAAACAAAATACATTCTGACATAATGATAAATGAAATACATATTTAATTTGATGCAATATGCTTATAAATGTATCGGTACTGCTGAATGTATTTGACAACTAGTTTATCAAAAATAAGTTAAAAACAATTTTAATAATTACTAGTGACTCCCATGGGCTAGTCATGTACAAAATTTAATATTTATCTTGATAATTTGTATGGTTTGATAATTTCTGTGGTATCGTAGCTTAAGCGTCAAAATACATTATTTTTGCATTCAAAACACTGTTACTGTATGAAAGGGGGGGGGGGGGGGGGGGGAAAATTTGGTTTGAAAATTGGGTCGAGAATGTAAAAAGTTTGAGAAGTACTGGATTAGGGAATATGTGATTTTACGCCATTGCGAAATGTTTCATTATGGTTTTGTATGTTCACATGCAAACACAATTTCTAAAAGTTTCAAAATTCAGAGCTTTCCCTAGACTGTACAAAAGATTTCTAAAAAAGCCAAAAATAAAACTGTTTTTATATTTTTAAACATGAAATTTGTGTATTTTGAAGGGGCATGTAACAAGCGTATTGCAACGACGAAGCGCATTACACATCTGAGGTATAATTGGCTACCTATTATTGAAAAAAACCTTTGAATATTAAAGCTTAAAAACTTGTCTGAAAAATAAATAATATTGATATTTGCAATGAAGTGAAATATTTAAAATATATTGTTTAGTTTTCTCAAAAACATGTAATATAAAGATGTCACTATGAATTTTTTAAAAATGAGACATTTTTTATCACAATATATGGATTCCAGTCAAATATTTTGGGAAAATCCCCAAAAAATTTACATGGATATATATAGTTACATACCATTAGCATGAAAGAAAGAATCATGTGCATTCATACATTATATTCTGGGGAAATGATACATGCAGTTTTAAAAACATCATTTTTGAGAAAATTGAATTTCTACAATAAAGTGCGACTTCATCAGAAAAATAATGAATTATAACATGCATCCTTATTCATATCACTTAAGCATTATACTTTTTTATTTTATACTGGTTATGAAATATTTGAATAAAAATGAGAATGAATATATATATTGGATATGGGAAAGGGTTTATTTTAGACTTATTCGATCACATACATATGATTCATTCTTATACGTTTTCTAATCATTAGTCTTTTAATAGCAAAATTTGTGTCTGCTTTCTGAATCTCTTCCATTGAGGTTCCTCTGATATCAATATTACTACTATCAGGCAGACGTAGAACCCTCGATCACTCTATATCCTATCTTTCCTGTCTTTCCTTTGAAACCATTTGTAGAGACTTGTGTGTACCACAGAAATCACAGAATAAAGGGACAATCTTCCTTAACCGATGGAGAAATCAATCAGTTTGTAATAAGTTTTGACCGATTGGGGAGACTTGAAATCGGTGATATGCGTACCCATAAAATATATACTTTTTAATGAATATTTAATGTTGTATGTGTTTGTACCGCAATAATAAATATTTCAAAATTGAAACAAAAGGACTGATACTTGACCTGGGAATAGGCAATCAATTTCTACTTAGGCTCACGCAACATTTTGTGGAGATTCAGACCGGATCTTTTGAAATTTTGGTGGTACATAAATTGAAAATTGAACTGCGAACATGCAACCATTGCGCTTCACACTTTTTTTAGCCACCTTATCCATTCACTTTATTTCTTTTTAGGATACTTAGTTTTTACACATTTTCCTTATATTTAAATTGCATTAAATTAGCTGAATAAACTTTCCTTAAGATTAATAGAGGGTTTTTATTTTTAAATGTTCTTAATTCGGCAAAAATTATCTATGTTAACATTTCAATTAAAAAGTGAAAGGAATAGCAAGGGGAAAAAAAAGAAAGCATTCTGAATTTGCGTTATTTTTTCCTTCATTTTAATACAATGATTAGATGCAAATTACATTATCAAATTTCACTTTACTACATAATTCCGTGTCTTTAATGAAGAAATTAATTTCTTAATGTACTTAATTGGATATCAAAGAAAGAATTGTATGAACTGATGGAAGTTTTTTTTTCTTTAAAAAAAAGACTATTGGAAAAAAAAAAATTTGAACGAATACTTAGTTAACTTTTAACACACACTTTACTTACCATTTTTTTTTAATAAAAAAAATCTAACTAGAATTTCTTTTAAAAAATGCCACAGTATTATTTTTTAATTTTGAATTATTTTTTAAGTGAAAAATAACTTTTTTCAAAATTATTCATCTTTTAGAAGAATGATCGTTTTGTGTTTCTTTTCGGCTATCTCAAAATCATAAAAACATTTATTTATCAAATTAGTTATGTTTCTCCAAATTTGGTCGGCTGGGTGACATAGTTGGTTTGCAGTGACCTTTTACGTTCAAGTTCGCGGGTTCGACCCCAGACTAATTCGTGGATTTTCTTGATGCAGAAATTGATAGCATCTATGCCGTATGTTTATGCGGCATGTTAAAGATCCCTAATTTGCTTGTTTGTCTCAGTGCCTTCGTTAAAACTAAATTCCGAGTTCCGTTTCGCATCGTACGAGCTCAGGTGCCTCCCCCTGTTGAGGAAACTCTGGCAGTCAAAATTGCATTGTGATGATAGACATTCCACCTATATGGTACCGCTTTAAAAAAAGATACTAGAGCTCGAGGGATGTACTAGTTCTGCAATGATAAATATCAATCCACATCCCCATTCGAAATTTTTAAAAAATATTTCTCCCACACAAGGACATGAAGAAAATGAAACAAATTGCACAGGAGAAAGAGTTTGAGATATAAAAATATTACTAGAGAACACACATCCATTAAACTATTAGTTATTTAAATAGTTTGTATGGTTTCTTGAACAAAAGTTATGTGGCCTATACATATTATTGGTATATGTCTGTGGATATGATTATGTCTATATATACACTTATGCTTGCGAAAATTGTAACACCGTGAAGGAATTATGTCATTGATCTAAAAGTACCAATAAATGCAAAGCAGAATGTGATATGAAAATGATTAGAATTTCAGAGTTTTAGTGCATAAATGTATCGATCAGCTTCCTCTAAGCGGCTGATAGATCAGCTTAAACTGTTGGCTGTAGGGATGCCTGTATGCTTATCTGCTTGTGAAGTAAAGCTTTCTGTAGTCAAATTTTTTCTTTAAAAAATATTAAAATATTTTTAACGCAATGATGGGCTAAGTGAAAGCTGAAACCAAGTTGAATCAACCATTTTGATCAGAAGTTAAGTTTCCTTATGGAAATAGGAAATCTGCAATCCATTTAACCCATCTGCTAGTGGTAACCGTTAGGTGAGTCGTAGCAATGCGTCTTCGACGAAAGGTGACATTTCAACAGTTCTTTAAGTTAGAACGAGGGAGAATCATTGTCCTTGAATGAGGATTGTCCCCTATTGTGCAATAGCCGCTCGTGTGCAGCATAGCAGCATCACGGTGGTACAAATTTGGAAGCAGTGGACCGAAGAGAATCAAGGGGCAACTCAAAAATCCAGAACCCGCGGGTTACAGGTTGAGTATGGCTGCTCTAGAGAATTGGTCGCACATTGGCAACTGCAGTATTTTTACCATTGTCTGTTTCATCAATTCATCGAAGTCCACTGCATCGTTTACTGGGTGCAAGAACTCGCCCATCCATCAGTGTCTTTGACTACAATGGGCACATGGATATAAGGATTAGAGGGTTGATTGACAGCAGGGTTTTTTCCTGACAATTTCGTTTTATCTAGTGATACGATGAAGGCCATATCCGTCTCAGATTCAATGTTGATGAACATTACCTTCTGTAGTATATTGTAGAACCTCGTAGAGGAAGAAAAGTTGGAGTTTTTCCATTCAGAAAATTAGAATTTTGAAAATATATATATTTTAAATTTCTTCGGGAATTGAATAAGCTCGTTCGGAACAATTCACCATGTTTAGACATTCTTCTAAAAATTTAACACTGCAAAATAATCTTTACAATATTTATTCGGATCTTGTATAATTTAAACTTCATTTCACTAGTTGCTAAGTTGTATTTATTAAACTGTGACAAACAAGTATGTTATTAAATAATGCCAAAACTCTCGTATTTGTATCTTAATATATTTTAATCAAAAATAAACTTTTAAAAACAAAATATTATTCTAAATGCGAAAGAATAGCGAAAATTCTGACATTAAGTTACAGTGCGGATAAATGTTCTAATTTCGTTAGTTTACTGGAGCTCTATGTGCAGCAAATGAAAATAGACTTTTCCATCGTTTATCACACACTATTCTTTATGTTTTCTTGCTTGTCAATAACGATTGTCGCGTTTAATGCTCAGTCCATTCATTTGTCTGAGAAAAAAAATTCCAAGGCACGGAAAGAACATCATAATCTCTTTTTAATGGACATAGAAAACCGTCGTAACCTATTATTTTGTAATACAGTCCCCAATAAATAGTTCCTTTCCTATTGAAGCTGTCAGGAGCAATCAAAGCGAAGTAAATTCACTCCACCGAAAAGAAATAAAAGTTAACCGGTTTTCTCAACCAGTGAATTGGACGGGATGGATAAAATTACTTTCGGGCAAAGGTTAATTGAGAAACATTGTTTTTGACACTAAATGGAGTATGTACGAAAATGGATACTATACGATTAACTTTATTACAAATGTTTATAATTTTTAATTATACATTTTAATATCAAAAATTATACTGCAATGTTAAATCAATTTTCATCTATAGATTTCTGAGAACTAATTCTTCAAAAAATAAGAATAATTACGTATTACAGAATAAGAACTACATTAAAAAACCAACATTCTTTTATTTCGATTTTATAATCTGTTATCTGAGATTTTTAGAAGCAGCATAATTTGATAAATTTACGTATTTGTATAATGATATTCAAATGTTTAGAGAAAAATATATCCTATACTTCGTTTTCCATGTATATGGATTTGTTGACTGAATATTTTCTTCCAATGCAAAACAACACGAAGGCTACAAACAATTGACCTCGTAGTTTCAACCGCAGTTGAATGACGAGGATGGCAGCTTAGATGACTTCCACTTTTTTCCTTACCTTTTTAGCTGTTTTTTTAGGGATTTTTTGTTTTTAGTATACTTTTGCGGTTAAGTGTTTCTACAAGAATTCTTAAAATGAGTAAAAGCAATACTTAAACTATTGTTACAAATTTTGGCTAGTTAATGCTTGATTTTGTCTTTATATAAACAATGTACATAATTTATTTCTGCATGTTTAATTAGTTAATATTAATTTTTGTTGCATTTATTTTAAGACAACATTTCTCAAACTGTGGGGCATGCCCCCCTTTAGGAGGACGTGATAACTCTACGAGACCAGGGCGAGAATATTGAAAAATCAAAAACACAAGTTTATTTTTAAAAAAATTATTTATTTACTAAAAGTAAACAAACAAAATACATTCTGACATGATAAAAAATAAAATACCTACTTACACTGATGCATTAGACTTATAAATGTATCGGTGATACACAGTGTATATTATAATTAGCTTTTCGATACCAAATTAAGTATAAGTTTAATATTTACCACTGCCCCCATAGGATTGTCATGTATAAAATTATATACAAAAATTAACACTTATCTTTATAATTTGTAAGGTTTATAATTAATTACTTAATTGCCGATTAAAAGTTAGGCGATTCGCTTCCCAATGCCAACCGTTTTCCATGTGCGCTTGCTTATGTGATTTATTGGGGGGGGGAGGGATAAAGCAGCAAATAATCTGAAATAAGTAAATCCTTCATAAACATTATGAAGGTCCTTTTATTGCATTCCAAAGCCTTCGGAATAATTTTATGGATAAGAGTTCACAGAAAAGATCATACTTAGGAAAAACGTACATATACGTCCGGGGGAATTAACGCTTTGGCCGATAGAGATTTTTAGCATCAAAGTATAGTATTATTGAATTTAATACATTGTTATTGTGAGGGGAGCGCGATGAAATCTATTATTGAATATTGGGTCGCGAATATTAAAACTTTAAGAAACACTATTTTAAGATAAAAACTAAAATATTTGGAATCAACGCCGTCTCTTACATTATAATGGTATTTTAATCGGAACGTGTCGAAACACTAGAGATTGAGCCAAGTTAGCACCATTTGTGGAGACTTGGTGACCCTATGGATGCTTTTTGAAATTTCTTGAGGTCTTTGACGTCAGGACCTAAGCAAATTGTTCTAGAAAGCTGTGGAAAGTATTCGTGAAGATTATAAATAGCGGTAGATTATATTAGCAACCTACTACCGAGTGGTTGCTTGCATGTAGTTTTTACTGTTACGTACATGTGTTTTTAGACACTTATAGTTGTGTCAAAGTGCCGCAGAAAGTTTGAGAACCTTCCAGAACTTTTGTGAGGGAGTATTATTATTGTTTATATCATGCATTTTAAGGACCCCGTTTCTGTCAATAAATTTCAACGCTCTTGAAGAACGTTTTTGTTTTTTTGGAACAGACGCACTATAAAATTATCGAACCTCAATCCCCGGAACACTGTGTATAGTTTTCTTAACATAATGCGATATGATTAAAAAGTTCATCTTGGTAATGAACATAGACGAGTGCTTCTCAAATTTTCAATTTTTATGAGCCAATTTTCAAACCTAATTTTCATCACGCCCTCCTCCTACAATAACAATGTATTTAATGTAATAAAAATGTATTTTGACGCGAAAGCTACAATACGAATTTAATTACAAACCATAAAATTATTAAGATAAGTATTAAATTCTGTGCATGACAAAAGCACATGGAAGGCACTATTAATTATTAAACTTGTTTTGACTGTATTGATAAATTAACTATCAAAAAAATTGTGCAGTACTGATACATTTAAAAGTAAATTTAATCAGTGCAAATGTGTATTTAATTTTTATTGTGTGTGTCAGAATGTATTTTATGCTTCCTTTCGGTAAGAGTTAATACTTCTTTTTTCCACTTTTCAGTATTTCGCCCCCCCCCACACACACACAAAGGGATCTCACGCACCGCAATTTGACAAACGCTGACATAGACATAAAGTATTCTGAAAAGAAAAAGAGTAACAACTGAAATGAGCTACATTCTAGTTTGGAAAAACAGAATTTCAGTCCAATTAAAGATACAGAATACGTGATTCTAAAAATCTCAGAGTTCCACTCAAGAATAAGTTCTCACACAAGGTTAAATTATATTTTCAAATGAAATATGTAGCAAGTAGGAACACTAACTCAAAATTTAAAGTATCGGAAAATCTATAGTACTAGCTTTCCACTGGGAGAGATTTGTAATAGAATAAATTTTATGATAGCAGGAATTCAAACATTCTTCTAGTAAAACCCGGATCAAATTTAAACTATGTTCCAAAAATAAAGGAGAAAGGTATGGATACGCTTTTGTTTGCTTTATAAAAATTACATTTAATATGACTTCAACTTTGTAGTTGCTTTTACCAAAATTTTATTTTGGAGAGGAAAAAAACCTTTTGAAGATTTCTCAGTAGACTGCCTTTAGAGATATTAATTAAGTTACTTCTCTTCGAATATAAAAACACCCATTTGTATAAATATAGAATTTTTTAGAATAGAATATTTATCTATAGTTTCCAACTGAACACCAAACAAAATTTTTGTATTAACAATTACTTAAATTTGTTTCAAAGGTTTGGTCACTGAAGAATAAACATTTTGAATGCGCATAAATGGAATTTTTGTTATTCTTAACTCTTGTTATTCATAATATATTACTTTTATTTGGATTTAGGTTGTGAGGATTTAGGTATTTCTTGCCAAATTTGCTCCAATTGTCGAACCTGATCTTCAATATTCCCTGGTAGGTGCATTCACCTTCCCATCATATCTCAGATATGCTCGATTGGAGAGAGATCTGGGGATCTGCATGGCCAAGGAAGTGTTTGATAAGCTGTAAGACAGTTCATAGTCACACGTATGGTATGTGGTTTGAAATTACCTTGCAGAAAAAAAAGGCCAGGGTACTGCAAAAGGAACGGTAGCAAAACAGTTTTCAGAATGTCGTCCATGTACCTATGTGGTTTAAGTGTGCTTCTAATAAGGATAAATAAGTTAGATTTAAAATTCAATCCACTATATAACACAACTTTTATTTTTCATTACATCTTCAAGTATTAAATTAATCACCCAATTATTTCTCCGAAACATATGTCCTAACCACTAAGCATTTCTGATGTCAGATCAGTACATTTAATAGCTCCATATGTCAGCATTAACTTTCATGTACACTCATAAAATGTGATGTACTTCTCAAATCTACCTTAAGGTATCCGACTACGTTCGGAGACTTTTTTTTAAAGTTTTCTAAAAATCCCTAATATTTTTACATTTTTAGTTTCACTTCTAAACACAATAATAGAAAATAAAGTTAGAAATAATATATGTACATAAAAATTTGCAAAAACTTAAATTTTTAAAGAAATTTTAATGAAATTTTGGACTTTTTCAAACACTCTATTTTTGAAAATATTTTATATTTTTCATAAAATATTGCTGCAACACATTTTTTAAACACATTTCTAGAGGATGACCTACAAGTGTTAAATTATTTCTTTTGAATGAAAAGTTATAGCCAGTCGAGCTAGCGAACTGGGAAATTCAATCAAATTATCGAAACTTCCAGAAAAAAATACAACTATAAAATAACTAAAAATTGTTCAATTTCTTAGCTTGTAGGCCATCCTCTAAATAATACAATTAATAACATTTGTGTAAAATGTCATACAAGTATCTCTAATAGTTTTTTAGATATCATGTTTGAAATATCATGAAATTTACAAAAAAATAGTTTTGAGAAAAATGCATTTAAACTTTATAAAAGCAATTTCAAAACAAAATATGACAAGTATATTACTAAAACTCTCCTGATTTATATTTAACAATTCCACTCTTTGGTATTTTTTAAATTTTTTTCTTTCTTTGGGCCCCCTTTTTTTTCTGGTTGATTTTAAAAAAGGCAAAGAATGTTGTTTCGAGTCACCGACTCGAAAGATGTCAACAAATCTCTCATCACGCAGTCTATAATTCCCTGAATTTATGCCAAATGCTTTCAAAATACCTAAGAGATCAATAAAAGCTTTTTTAAAAATAATGACTGCAATATGGGTACCCAAAGAAAATGTTTTTAGCTCGATAAAAGTTTTTTTCGAAACGATTTGCCACAAACAGGCGTTAAATGATGCATTTGTATTTGTGTCTTACCGTGGAGGCAATTTTATAATAACTGCTTATCACACTGCTTCATGTACACATGTTAAACAATATTTGAAAGTTTCACAGAAAAACCTACATTTTTTTCTGTTTATTGTTTTCCGCTGTCGTTTCCTCGTTGATAGTCACACCAGTTCTCAGCTCCAATCAAGCATGAACCATATATGGATTTCTCCCTGCTGGAGCAACAGTGAAAAAATGCCGCTATTGTAACACTTAGCATAGCTTTGACGTGATTGGTGTTACTGCTACAACAGTTTAGAATTTTATTAAACATAACATTGATAAGTTTTCCCTTCTCACCGAGGTTTTTCTGGCCTTTTTTTTAAAATTTTCTTTGCCGACTACTCAATCTTTCTTAGAAGTATCTTATACATTCATATTTGATGATATTGTTGACACCATACACATCTTTAACACAGAAAGGTATCCTTGGAATCACCATCACAATAGAAATACATATTTTTAAGATTTCGTAGTGCAAAAACATACAAAGATTTTCTACACACCAAAAGATTCCATATTTGAAGTAAATCCCAGACGTTTGCAGGAACACGCTTGTATGACTGGACTTATAGAATTCTAAAAAACCTTGCTAACATTTCCAAATCTAGAATTCCCCAGTGTTAATGTATTAAGTTTCTATAGAAACCACATTTAGCGATGAATGTCCATGTGTCTCTGCCGACAACGGATATTCCACATTCTTCAACTGACATTTTGGAACATTTTATAATGCTCTTTGCTTCCAAAGCAGTGTCATTCATGGCATCTTTAGCCGTTAGTGTAGCAGCAGCCAAGACTTTCTTTCACAAAGTCTAAATGCTCCTTTTGTCATACAAGGCCAGTTCAGCTTAGCACATAGCTTTCTCACCGAAGAATGTCATCTTTTAATCACTCACCTTCCACAAATAAGTTGCAAATTAATAACACTTTGCTTTTTTAGCTCTTCAGCAGCTGAAAAAAGGACAATAAAAGTACACTTGGAGCATTTTGAAGTCACATTAGAAGTCAGTACAAACATATAATCTTCATGCAGGTACAGATTGTTCTCAAAACAATTGGAGAAACACAAACTTGAAAACACACTTCCCAATTTAAATAAAATATTATATTACCTCTTAATGTTCCACTAAAACATTCTTTGTTCTGTGAAAATGCCTTTACTTATTCCAGTTTTTGTTCATTACAAGTTTGAGCACATCCAAGTCAAGAACACTACAAGTTAACACTTCCACTGTTTTTGTGAATCAGTCACCAGCATAGTTGTGTTTTCAAGAGGTTAATTTAATCCATTTGTTACCCGTTATATGTAGATAACAACAAAAGCAAAACTTTCAGAAACAATTAACGATTAAAAATTGTACAATTAAAACGAAAAAGTTCAGTTTTTTGAAGAAATTTGGGAACAACATTCGTAAGATTCAAATCAAAACAAAAACATATGAGGTCAGAAGAAACAGATGTTGCCAATCGCAAAAGTCCAATTAAAAGATTGAAATTGATGCCTATCAATAAAATAGTTTTAAAAAATTGTCAGAAATTGTTTTTAAAATTATAATGGGTTTAAATTGCAAAAATTATGGGTAAAAAGCATGTTAAGCTGTCAACTTCCGGTTTTGATTTCACCTCTTCCGGTTTTGATTTCACCGCTGTGATAATATTTTAAACAACTGTAACTTTTTTTCTAATTATCGCACAGACAAAACAAAGGCAGATTTAGAAAGATAATCGTTTGAATTTTAAAAATATCAAATAAAAAGAAAATGTGACTTTTGACCGAAAATGACGTTTTCAACGTAGTCGGATACCTTAAGTTGTAAAACACTTGATTTTACTTTGTGACGTTCTTTTTCTCTCTGCCTCTCAACATCAGAACTTGTACAGATTTCATTGAATAAAGATACTTTTTTTAAAATTAAGACTGATTCTGGCTTGAAATATGTCATATATATATATATATATATATATATATATTTGTGATGAGTTTTTGGTCTGCATATGTTTGATTTTCATTTTGATTTTACTTCTTTGATTTAAATTTTAGGTGCAAATGTAGACTTAGTTTAATTTTTTAAATTATTGCCATATTAGCTATACTTATTAATAATCACAAGCATATGTGAATCATTTTGGTTAATAACGATAATGAATGGGATTCACTCCCTTACCGAAGAGTTGTCCTGTTGTTGTTGTCTTATCCAAGTAACAGAGAAATTCAAATGGCACATAATTTATCCTGTGTTCTCGATGACTGGTCTGTCGAGGGAGTCCTGAGCCTGGTCTTCGGTAACTGACATCTATCGGATCCACTGGTCCCAACACCTCCTCACAACACAATAACAGGGGCTAATTGACGAGCTACTCGCCTAGCTGACCACCCAGCTTTCAACATGCCGATGATTCTCCCCCTTTCAAACTGCGGCAGCTGCTCATATTGTCCTCGGAAACGGCGTAATGACATGTTTACCTCTTCTCCTGCTTTGTAAATGATTCAGCACACTCAAACAAGCTTTTTTTTTTTTTTTTGGTTACCTGTTTTACACTCCACCTGTCAAGCTGTTTAAGAATCAGTGAATGTTCACTTAGTCGAGAGCTCTGATAGCGAGAGGGGAAGGGGAATTTCCATGACAATATGTTATGCATTTAAAAATGTTCGTGCAACGCCAGGGGGAAATAAAGCTGCCTGACAAAGATAAGAAGCGAAAAAATTTCGAAACAGGGAATTTTAAGTTATACACTCGGTAAACGCCCGAGAAACGCCAGTCTAAGCGGAGGAGGAAGGGGGTGGATGTCATTTTGAAAAAGAGTATTACAAGTGCTAATTTTGTGAAGGAAAGGGAAAATTTATAAAAGTAGAGAAAGCCTGTGCAACTAGTCTTTTTAACTAATTGCGATATCGGAATATATAAATGGTCAAAACATGCATATTCATCCAAACTAAGCATGTATACCAAATTTCAGCTCAATCGGTTAAAGACATCAGCTTCAAAATTGAGTTGCAAGATTTTATCCGAATAATTTACATTGCAAATTAAAAAAAAGCTTGTAAAATATAACATACTTTGTATGTATACAGAGTGGAAGTATTGTAAAATATCTCGTTGAACAAATCAAACGAATTTCAAAAATATTTTACACGAAAAAATAACAATTGGAGGCGCGAAGTATCGATCCCTGTACCTCTCTCATACTAAGCGAGAGTTCTACTATCTGAGCTACGCCCCCAATCCGCACCTTTGTTATTGTAAACATGCTCGCCTTAACACCTGAACAAGATCGTTACAGTAACTAGGTCGATATTGGAATATAAATCCTTAAAACATGTATTGTCATTCCAACTAAAAGTATATACAAAACTTCAGCTCAATCGGTTGAAGACATCAGCTTCAAAATTGAGTTGCAAGATCCCATCCAAACAAATTATTGTAATTAATATCTTTTTTAGCTAATTGCGATATCGGAACGTAAATGGTCAAAGCATGCATTGTCATCCGAACTAAACATGTTGACAAAATTTCAGCTGAATTGGTTAAACACATCAGTTTCAAAATTGAGTTGCAAGATTCCACCCAAACATTTTACACTACAAATTAAATAAAAGCTTGTAAAAAGGAAGGGGCATTTGCAATCTCTATTGAAGGAAGTTTAACGTGATCAAGCAAAGAAAGAACCTTCTGAAATAATGCATATTAATCTTGATTCCGAAAATAAATTTGAGAATCGCGATGAACATGAAACCTTTGAGTTGAAAGGACATTTTTAAAGCTACTTAAAAAACTCCATCAAGAAAAATATAAAGCCATAAGTGTACCTCAAGACACACTTCGCTATGTCAAAAGAACAGAAACTAGAGAAAAGGTCAACATGTTATTTGTCGATCATCACAAAGGACAATAAAACAACAATTGCCAATATATAACAGTTTTGCCTGCAAATTACATACCTGTAACGTTAACAAAAAATATTTGTGATTTGTATCTCTTTTTTAAGTCACGCATATTTGAAACTTCTTGGTTCCGTTTGATTGATATTTTTTCTCAAATTATCAAAGATAAGTCCTGCAAAGTTGATAAGTATACTTTCTCTTAGTTAAATTATCACTGAAATAAGGATTTCTGTCGTGTACAGTAAAATCATAAAAAGGGGATTGGGGTGACTCAGTCACCCCCACATGACCTCTAACTTTCAAATCGAGTGCACGCCTTTCCCAGGTTAATAAAAATTAATCAAACTAAACTGTAGAACTTTTCTCTTTGAAAATATGGTGGCCCGTAAAACAAGCTGTTAGTTAGAGAGTAAGTTCCTAAAGCTCAGAAATGCAGTAAATTATACTCCCTTTCATTTCCCTTTAAATGATTTATAGAGGAGCTAATCGCTGCTTGACACAAGTAACGGAAATCTAAATCAGAGTAATTACTAATCTGTTTCAAGTGCTGTAGAGTTAATTTAAGGGAAGGCTTTGCCCAAAGTGATACATCACATTGTGATTATTAGAGTACGCTTTTGATTAGAGATATTAGGACTTATTAATATTATTCGCTAAGAGGTTTTTTAATCAAACGTGTGTGAGGAATATGTAAATTTTATTTGGTATTTCAGAAATCTTTGGTTTTTAGTTAATATCTATTGAAAAGAAGAAATTATTTTTTTAAATTACAAGAATATTGTAACTAACACACAGAAACGTTCGTAGTTTTATCTTTGTACAAAGTGGGCAAACAGTTCATTATTTTGCAAAAGATAAAAAAAGAAAATTGTAATTAATGCAATTTAATTCATTTGTTAAAAGGATTTACTATTTTTAACCTCTAAAAAATGAATAAGCTCTATTTAAGGAAATAATGACTTCATTGAATAAAGAATTACAGCCAAATAAGATAAAACTTTTTTAAAATCCACTGAATTCTTGAAACAAAAAAATTATCTATCTATTTTAAAAAAAATCAGGAGAAAATCGAATCTAGTTTATGCTTTACGATGGTTTATTTGGTAGGCATTTATACAAAAAAAAATGTGTCCACAGTTTTTAAGTTTCGATTTTTTTTTTTGTCGGTTTGAGTTTGAAAACTCTTTTTACCTCCTATTTTCTCCAGTTATTACTTTAATTTTACAAAATAAATTTATTTAAATACAATATATTCTGTATTTGAAAAGTTATTAATGATTTCAGTTTTATCATTCAAAGCGAGTATATACATACAAATTTGCTTAGCTGTAAATAATTATATAAGTGATTCTTAAAGCCAATATTTTATGAGTTACTTATTTGTGTGTTATATAAAATAAACTATTAATAGTTTTATAGATGATATTAATTCAGTCTTTTTTTTCCTCAAAAATACCAACATTTGTGAATCTTTTCTATTTTTCTCAGGTATTTATAAATTTATATTATTTAAAAGATTACGTTTTTTGAAACTGGCTTTAAAGAATTTTCCAAAAAAATATATCGTTTTAAATGAACTAATAAATAATGTTTTTTGTTGGTAGCTGATTGAATTTTCTTTTATGGATGGTTATTCAATTTTAATTATCATTGTAGAAGCTCAAATTCTCTGCGTTATTAAATTTATAACTCAGTATAAGACAATGTTATTCATATTATTTCTTTATTTATGCAAGTTAAACATCAACAGCAAGAAGATGAATTACAATAATATATTTTTTTGAACAGCAATCAGTCTGCATTGCCTTTACAACAATTAAGCATCAATCCACTTCAGTTCTATTTAACCCTTTGTCTACCGATGGTACTTATTAGTAACACTCATTAAAATTGCATAGAATAACCATTTTTACGAATATTCTGACGATACTTAGCAGAAATATTCTTTGAAATCCACTCTAGACATACGGTAGCGTGGGTTCTATGATGAGTCTTTTAGAGGAGGGGGAGGCGAATAGTTTTACAACAGAAATTGCGTTTTCAGCGGATTGCGAAGATTATCATTTTTGTTCCGAAAAAACAGTTAATGTCAAAAATTAAGTTAATTAGTTAATTATTAAGTCTTGTTAATTAATTATTAATTAACTAATTATTAAGCCTTATTAATTAATTATTAAGTCTTTTTTGTATGTTAATGAAGAATTTAGAAAACGATTTGGCCATTTATTTTAAGAGAATGAAACGTGTATATAATTAATTTTACAGTTTAAAATCTTTAATTAATTAGCTCTAACGAAAAAAAATTCCCAAAGTTGAGTATTTTGTTTAAGTGTATCCCTTAATTATCAATGTAGTGATTCAAAAAAAATATTGCATGAAAAACACTACAGTAAATCATAATGCGGTAGATAGAGTTAAGTTTAATTACTATTTCAGTCATATGTTAGAGGTTTCTATAAATAACTCTCAAATTAAAATATATATATATTTATTTTATAAAAGCCGAGTTAAATGAACATAATATATAATAGAGAGAAATAAGAAATTTTTTTCTTGATTTGTAATGTAAGGTTGATACATAGGAGAGCACCGGCGATCGAAAGTTTAAGAGCTGCTGTCTTCAATTTGCCTTAATATGAGAGCGGTGTACAAACTTTTAAGTATATATAACTTTTTGAGAAGTTTCAATTAAGTATAATTGGATGTTTTTACAGAATATATTCTTTTTTAAATTGATATGTGTGTGGAATATCCGAAATTGGTTCTAAGTAACTTAGAATAGAATGCATGTTTCTCCTTGTGTTCAATTACTAAATAATATCCAATTCCAATAAAAACAGGTCCCACACATTTACTTAAAAAAAACTGCTAGTTTCTGAGCTCAAATTAAATAGGAAAATATAATGTAGTATTATCGGAAAATGAAAGAGAGAGATGGTCTTTACGAATCTCTAGTTCTAAAAAAAGAAATAAATTAAATTATTCTTTGTTGAGAATATAAGGAGGAATACAGTAGAAACCAGGGAAAGAGAGGCTTTGAATCTTTCAGATAATTTTTAATTTGAATAACAATTTCCAATAAAACCGTTATTTTGAATACCTAAATTGATTTCTCATTGTTATATTCCCCAATAAGAAAGGAAATTCAAATTTTTTTTTTTTTTTTTTTTTTTACTTTTTTAAATGAGATTTAGTTTGATTTATCGCTTCAATTCTTGTTTTGTTAAAGGAAATATCGTAAGAAGAGGAAAAATATAAAAATAGATTTTAAAGGACACACTGCGACATTCAGAATTTCAAACACCAGTGGTTTCTTTGAGCGAAATTAAAAATAAAAAAAGTTTATTATTTTCCGTCAGGAAGAGTATTATAATACTTTGAAATATTTATACAATCATACTTTATAAGACTTTATTTTGTATAAATTTCATCACTATATTTAGAATGTTATGAATCTGATCGATATAACTGTACTCTATTTCAGAAATAGCTAATACTTTTTGTGAATATATCTCTTATTGAGGGAAAAAAATGTACTCGAAATACATTACTATATTTCATTGAAGAAATGAATATTCCATTCAAATTGTGATAGAGTTCTTTTGACAGAATTATTATATTTATAATGTCCGCTATATATATATTTGCATATATATATTATGTTGTTACTGGTATAAACTGGTTTTGACAAAATAATCTGCTTATTTTTAAAGCAAGAATAAAGAAAATGGGGAATAACATGGAATAAAATGAATGAAATAATGGGGAATAATGAATGAAATGAAACATTTAATCGCGCGTCTTTGCCTAAAAGGCTAAGTTAATTATTTTAAGATGTGTTCCTTCTCTGTCGCTGTGGGTCTGTCTCTTTAGCGCTCTCGTTCTCTTCTGCCTGAGTCATTGACCCTTGTTTCCCTTCGAAGCCACCTGGGAGGGGGATGTCAGGGGCTTGCAGTAGCACGGCCTACTTCCTCATATTCATTATTGTTCTCTTTTCTTAGCTTCATTTTAATATATTATCAGGTTTTTCTTCCACGTATTGTATTAGGCATAACTTTTCAACTTGGTGTTTTTTTTTCCTATTATGTTGAAAGTTTCTGCTGTATGGGGAAGGTAGGATCCATAAAGCATTGCTAACCCTAATTCGCTGGTCTAATTCAGCGACAGCTCTTTAGAAATCGTAATAGGTCTCCAGTTTAGTCCAAAGATTTTTTTTGTATCTACATTTGTTGTGTCTGGTGAACTCAAATTTCTTCCTGCTTTAGCACTGTAGGTTCTAGTACTTCTTCACTGTTTTTTATATTACTATATATATATATATATATATATATATATATATATACAAGACGATTTTATATGTTCACTAGCCATTACTCAAACCCTTCATCTTAACACTGTATGACTGTAAACTGTTTTTGAGTTAGATATCTATGTCTTTCGATTTTATTACAGCTCTCTCTTCTTAATGAAAATAGGACAGGAGAACCTTTCTAAGAAGGAATCATATATATATATATATATATAGTTGTCCTTTATTACCCTATACCACCAAACGTTGATTCCATAAAACCCATTTTCACATTGACTCATAACTCACCAAAATAAACTTGCTTATATAATAAAATTTCAAGGGTCCATAGTTCTCTTAGTTCGAAAACAGGAATTAGTTTCTCTGTAATACCACTTCAATCCCATTTCAGGGCTGTTATCCTCAAAACCAGCATCTTGGAGAACTTCAGCTCAATAAAAAAAAGCATTTTTGCTAAACTTGAAATCTGTAGATCTAATAGTACAAAACCGGAGAATTTTTCTTCTATAGCATCCCTTCAACCCCCTTTAACTCGCCTTTGGAAGTTAATTTCCGCAAAATAAATTCTTAGTGGGTGTCTACTAAACTAAAAAAAAAAAATGATTGATATATATAAACTGTCTAGGTATAATAGAACTGGAGATTTCATAATGAGTGAGGGAATCACTTTTTTGCTATATACACAGATAGATAAAAATCCCAATTTTAAGAAGAATTTCTTCTAAAGGAATCGAACCTGGTTGGCATGTTTATACATCTGAAAGATGACTTAGTTTCAAATTACGCGTTAGGCTCTTGAAAGTGGCGTTATAAGCGCCAATTTAAGCAAACGAACTCAGTGTATTTCAATCAGTTGAAAACCATGATCTTTTCCCCTCTAGTTGACTCAACTAAAAGGATATTGTGGCAGATACACTTTTCACATAAGAGGCTACTTGTGTATTGAAAATAGAGAAACCTTTTTATTACTTCTTCGGTATCAATCATCGTACCGATTTCTTTCAACTTTGTGTCCTCGAGTGAAATGAACTTTCCTCCCTCTTCACAAGAGAGGAGCGGAGGAAAGAAAACTCGTCATGATAAATAACTCCTTATATACTGAAAGAAATTGTGAATGAGAATATTAAATGAATGCTTATTTTCTTAATAGGTGCATTTCGGGCTTTTTGGTGCACAAATTTAGTTTCATGAGGAAATAAAAAAAAATATCGAAGAATATTATATCAATTCAAACAATAACTAAGCTTGTGCGTGTAAAAGTTTTAGTTCAATACAAATTGGTTATGCTTGAAAATATTTAGTCAAAAGTGCAGCATTATTTTCTCACCTAGAATGCACACTGCTGGTCATTAAAATTGCAACTCCAGGAAGGATTGATCTGGCTCCCGTAAAAATCACATAAAAGGAAAACAGGTTTGGGATCTACAAATGTTTGGTATTTCTGCGAATTTAAACAATGCGGGAGAGGTAAACGATATCTGAATTACTGCATAAAAGAAAAGTCTTGTGGAGGATTTACCACTCGAAAAGCGCTTTGTAAGATCGAAGCTTACTTCGGCTTTCCTTGACAATGCAGCACAGAGAGTGACTCTAACTAGCTGAACAAATACAGAACGGGATACAGTGTACAACGGGGCACAGTGCTGTCTTTCAGACGAGTCTCAGCTCTAGATGCAGTATTCTGATGGCCACATACGTATCTGGAGGCTTCGAGGAGACCGCTCGTTCCCTGCTTGTATTCAATATTGGTATAGGGTCCCTGCACCTGATGTCATGGTTTCGGCAACCATTGAGTGAAAGACATTCACATCTCTAGTTCGAATCAACGGGCATATGCACGCAGTCCTGTACATTTGTGACATCTTAAATCCAGTGGTTGTCTATCGTCAAGGCCTGCCAAACGCCCTATACCAACAAGATAATGCAAGCGCATATGTTTCACGTTGGGTTTTGACCTTCCTAGATACAAAGGGTATTCGATTGTTCCCATAATCTGCCCGGTCTCCAGATCTGTCACCAATTAGAAACATCTGGTCATGGGTTTCTAAGAAATTAGCTACCGCTCTTCAGCTAATATGGTTGATAAGTGTGGCATAGAGTGAAAATAACATGGAAGGAGTTTCCGGTTTCTGCCATCTAAGCCCAGTTCAATTATATGCCTAACCTTATGAGAGCAATTTTAGCTATCAGGGATAGAGCAGCAAATTCTACTATTTTGCTGCCCTGTAAACCCCTCTAACCGCTTGCAGATTTAATCATTTTATCTTTAGGCCATACTATTCACGTACAATAAATATTTTTTTTTATTTGCATTTGCTTTCCTTCTTGATTCTGCTAGTTTAATAGCCATCAGTGTACTTCCTTTGTCGAATGATTTTTATAAAATTTCAATTCTACATTTAATTTTGAATTAGTAAAAGCCGGATTAAAGTCATTTTTAATTTTAAAAAAAAAGATTGTATCTTTTTTTTTAGTAAATTAAAATTTTTTAGTAATAAAGTTTTGCTTCTTTTTTCACCATTGTCGTAATAAATGGATGCCAAAATTTTCAGCAAACTTTATAAAAGCAATATAAATGTAATTTTTCATAAGCAAAATTGAGTAGTTAAATTTACAACATTTTAAGAAATCATTGTGTTCGATTGGTGATATAAAACTGCAATTTTGTGTAAAAATTACATGAACCATCTTTGAAAGCTCACTTTCGAACTTAAATTTATATCCAAAATGAAGTTCATGTTTGATAATAATTTATTTGTACCAAAATACTTAAAAAATTAATAAAAAAATAGACTTAAAAACAAGCCATTGCCATATGTTTGCTTTACGTTAAAAGAAAAAAACTATGAACACTGGGATTTTACATTAAAATGAGTGTTAATCATTTTTGTGTTCGACATAGAAGAGCTTACTAAAAAAGTATTCTTGAGCATTCTTTAGTTAATTGTATAGTTATATAAAAACAGGATTAAATTTCCTTCGATTTGTAATTTATTTAGAGTTCATTAAGGGAAAACAAAAACTTCTTTCATTAATAAATAGCGATGTAAATAAATAGAAGAATAATAAAAATTAACTTTTTGTTCTCGCAAAAGAAAAATATGGAAAATTATATTGATTTGATTAATGTCTTTTTTTATGTAATATATTAAATCAATTTATCTACCCATAAAATTTTAACATGAAATTTATCAAAAAATGAATGAACGAAAAAATTTCCTTAACATATTTACCCTAGGGATTCCAGAAATATTTTCTAAGATTTACATTCAAGTATTTTAATTTTGCTTTATACATTCTATATATTAAATAATCAAACATACAAAGATGAAAAAAAATAAATAAATAAAATTCCTTAAAGCTTACTACCTCTAGATAGATTACAGAAATAGTTCGCTTAAAATTCGGGTTTCCATAATTTGGCTCTTATCTCAGTATTCAAAATGCTCTTCTTTCTATTCCTTTTTCCTGTGAGAGAGTATCATGTTTATTTCTAATTTTTATAACGTTCTTTTCTTAAGGAAATTTATTGATGTGGTGGAATAGCAAAGTTATTGAAATCACTCAGATCTTAACACTGTACAAACAATTTGCTTGCTTCTCAACAGAATGCGTAATTTAGTAAAATACTGGAAGCTATTGATACTTTCAAAGACAAAAACCTTAGGAGTAATAAAATATCATTTCAGCTGTACGGTTTTTTTGCACAGCAATTGACACAATGATTAGAAAAAGAATAAAATATTGTGCTATAGTTTCTGTGTTTTAGCTCTGGTGAAATATTCATTAACCCTTAAATGCCGCCGGCGTGTATATACGGCTCTCTCAGCAATTGTACCAACCGTACTGGGAGTATATATATGCCCCACTCAGCCAGTGAATCAACAGTACCAGACGTATATATACGTTTTTCTGAAGTACGATCTTTCATTTGCACAGCCATCAATAAAATTATTCCAAAGGCTTTGGAATGTAATAAAATAATCTGGACAGTATCAGCAAAGAATTTACTTATATTCAGAGAAGTATTTCCTTATTTATTGCTTTTCTTTTTTTCCTCAGCACACTTCATACGAATGAATATGTGAAAAATTGTGGCACTGTACAGTGAATCGGCAAATTTTTATTTGGTAGTTAAGGGGTTAAGCCAGTGCTTCTCAAATTTTCAATACTTGTGACCCTATATTCGGGCATAATTTTAATCGCCCCCTTCTTACAATGCAAATGTATTGAATTCAATAATACTATACTTTGACAGTAAAGCTACAATACGACTTTAACTTCTTAAGTGCCACCGGCGTTTATAAACTTCTCACTCAGCCAAAGCGTTAATTGCCCTTGACGCGTACATATGTCTTTCTGAAGTACGATCTTTTCTGTGCCCTATTCGTAAAATTATTCCTATGTCTTTGGAATGAAATAAAATACATTGACAGTGCTTGCGATGGATTTACATATTTCAGAGGGATTGCTTATTTATTCCTTTTCTCCCGCTTCCCCAATGCATCACATACACACGCCTACGTGGAAAACGGTGACATTGGGCGTATCGCAATCGCGTATCTTTTAATCGGCAGTTACGGGATTAGTTGTAAACCGTACAAATTATCAAGAAAATAGTTAATTTTTGTATATAATTTTATATACGAAAAGCCCATGTGGTTAATGCTACTTATTAAACTTCTTCTTTGCTTAGTATTGCTAAATGAATTATGAAATACCTTATGCAGTACTGATACATTTATAAAATTTTATTACATCAGAGTAAATGAATATTTATTTCATACTATGTCAGAATGTATTTTGATAGTTTACCTTCAATAAATTAATAACTTTTCAAAAAAATCTTTTGTTTTCGACTTTTTGTTATGCTTGCGCCCTCCTAGGTGGGTGCTCCCCACAGTTCAAGAAACGCTGGGTTGAGCCCAATATGATATATTGTATGAGAAAGTTGAGAAAAAAAATGCTTATGTAATGAGAAAAAATTAATACAGCAATATTTTTTTCAGAAAATAATGAGAAAACATGTTGTATCATCAACGTATGAGAAAGATTTTGAAATCTTACAATAAAGTATTGAATATGAATATTTTTTGCTAAATTGCACGCAATCGCAAAAATAAATTGCAAAATAAAAAAATAAAAAATCCTTTAAACTTTTGTTATTTTGAAATTCTGGAAGAGTTAAGTGAATGCCTTTTCGGAACTAATTTGATATTAGTACGATACTAACCATAAGTGATTTTGGCTCTGTTTTATGGCGGCATATTCGAAAAATACAAGAATTTTATTCCAGTTTAAAACATATACCAGCGTTTCTTAAACTGTGGGGCGAGATAACTCTATGAGGGAGGCGCGAGCACATTGAAAAGTTAAAAAGTAAAGATTATTTTTGAATATAAGTAATTTACCTAAATAAACAAACAAAATATGTTCTGACATAAAAAATAAACAACACATTTACACTGATGTAATGCACTTATAAATGTATCGGTATACACAATGTATTAATTTAGCAGTACTAATTTCAGAACAAGTTTAATAATTACCCGTGAACCCATGACCTCGTCACATGCAAAATTATATACAAAAATTAACACTTATCTTGATAATTCTCGTACGGTTTATAATTAATCCCTTGACTGCTGATTAAAAATTACGCCATTTGCTTCTCAATCCCACCATTTTCCAAGTAGGAGTACGTATGTGATGTATTGGAGAGAGGGAAGAAAAAGTATAAATAAAAGCAAATATTCTGAAATTAGTAAATCCTTCGCAAACACTGTCAAGTCCCTTTTATTGCATTCCATTGCCTTTGGAATAATTTTATAAATAGCAGTGCACAGAAATTATTGTATTTCGGAAAGACGCATATATACGTCCAGGGGGAATAACGCTTTAGCTGACTAGACGTTTATATGCGTCTTTAAGAGGTTTAAGTCGTATTGTAGCTTTAGCATCAAGGTACAGTATTATTGAATTCAATACATTGTTATTGTTTTGAGGGGCGATGAAAATTATGATTGAATATTGGGTCGCAAATATTGGAAGTTTGAGAAGCAATGACATATACGGATTTCCATTTTCGGATAAATTTTGAAAGAAAAACTTTTACTTTTACTTTTACACATAAATTTTCTTCCGAATAAATAGCTAGATAAATTGTGCAAGAAAGTCAAGATTTTTATTATGTGAAGTATTTAAAACTTGAGTGAAAGACGAGAAAATATAAACATTATTTTTTTATACACGAATAAATTTCCATTATAAGATCAACCACAGAATTTTACCTTTCTGTTAAAGGGAAAATTTAACTATTTCCTTTTGAGGGAATTAGTGACCAAAATCCCTCTTAACAATGAAACGAACTTATCATTTACGGAATGTCAGATACAATCACGTATTTGTGGTTGCCATTCCAAGGAAGCAATAAATAACTCATTTACTTCTGTGAACATGCTTAATTGTATTTATACTCATTGTTGCCATTTATTAGATTGATTAGGAAAAGTTCTGGAAATGTTCCATAGAACTAATTTATCTTACCGGTAAAACTTTTCCAAAACTTAATCGTTTGCATGCGTCTATATCTCCGTGTTAAAGTATTTCGTGATTTTAAATGTATACCTTTTAAAGGAACTGGTATTGCAAATAAAGTTTAAAAGGAAGTTTTAACTACTTATGTGTGGACGTTAACTGCTCTAAATTCCTTTTGAGGGTTCATTAATTAACCCTAAACGTGCAAAATGAAATTCCAAAGTTCGAAAGACAGTTTTAGAAAGTGTTACTTTGTTCGAGAAAATATAGGAACTTTCGATCAAGAGTATCCTAAGTTAGTTTAACTAATAATTGAAATGAATGTTCAAATAATATAGATAATTAAAATATTCATTTTCTTAGAGATTAGTTATTTGTTGAACATTCATAAATTAAACGAAACCGCAGAACTTATTTTTAGTAGTAGAAGAGATCTTTGCGTTTAAAAGTTTGCTCACAACAACAATTTTATTGTTTCATTTAATATTTTGAGAAGGTTAAAAATGCAGTTTTATTTCCATCAAAATTATATAATGGTATGTTTGAAATTAAGATGTTATTTTAATTCTTTCAATATTACTAAAATTATTTCCGAATTGATTTTTTATATTCTTGAGGTAAAATGCCTGATTATATAAAAGCTTGTAGTCTATATACAATGGCAATAGTTGTTATATCTTATCTGTTTTGTCATTAAAATTTCCTTTCTTTATTTAAATAAATCTTTAAAATTTGTTGCTTGCTGTTAGGAAAAAAAAATTTGATGTACACATGTCTATGTATGTTTTGCACAATACGTGAATATTTCATGAAAATACTGCCCGTCAGTTAAAATTCCCACTTTATCTAATTATTTTATGAAATAAATAGCGTATTCTATAAATAAACTGACAATAAAGTCTCCCACGAAAATTCATGTGATTTATTTTACACAGATTAATTTATAAGTAACAAAAGAAAACAGCTTCTATCTCATAATATTTTCTTAGATTGTGTTTACTATCTCTTTCCGTCAGGTTAACAAAGCTGCTTTTACTACCTCAAGATGTAACGGGTCTATTTGCGAATCTTTGACTAATCCTCTTGGGTAAAATTATTCTTTTTAACTGTGAGTTTAGGTGAAGAACTATCTCGGTAAAGCAGACGAGATTTAGGCAAATGAGTACTTCTATTTAAACGTTGGCATTAGAGTAGACGATGATGTTCGATGTTTGAGAGTTGATGGCTGAAAATGGAGATTAAATTGTGAATAAGATTACGACCGGAGGTCGTATACTTAAGCAAGTTATCTAAAGATAATTCAAACGTAGGTGTCAAGAGAGAGCGCTCCAGTTTAAGATAAATACATTTTTAATGTTAGTTGTGAATTAATCCTATGAAAATTGCCTTTCTAGGTTTAATATTAAGTGCATTCTCTCCCTTTAATTGTGTTGGTTGATTAAGTAAAAGTAGTAATTGAATTCTCTTAAAGTTATTATGTTTGATCTTTGCTCAAACCCTTAAACACTAACGTCCTCCGGGGCGCTACACAGAGTCCCATGCCGAGATTTTCTAAGGGTTCTGAAATAAAAAGAAGTGTACTAGTGCCAGATTGCTGCTGTATGGCGGCTGATGCAGCGTTGACACGCCCTTTTTTCTCGAAACTCCGAGATAATGAGTGCAATGGGGCATGAAAGGCTGTCATGGTTTGATACCATTTTTGTGTAAACTTTCTCATTTGAGTATCCCCCAGTTAAAATGCGATTAATGACTGCTTTTGGTATTCCACACTTCGGCCCTTGTCCAAAACGTGACACACTTCTTGCACCGAGTCGTTCGTTTGTGATTCCAATAGGTGTTCAAAGCGGCTGTTGTTGGCTTCCGAAGCTTTTCGAGCATATCCACCATGTTTTTAGCCAGTTTCACACAAATTACTTGGTTGCATAACCGTACTCCAAACATCGGTCAATTTTTTTGCTCTATTAGGGTACAGTATCTACATCTGCGTGGAACGAGACCCTACCTCAAAAACTGTTCGAAGGTGACTGACACTGGTCTCGTTTTGAAGCTTATACCCCTCCAACTACTCCACCAGAAGTTCCAGCCCTCCAGCCAAGGTTGCCAATAACAAAAAAAATCATTCCGGTAACTTTTGTGACTGACCTTGTATTTCTCCTTAAAATTCAACATATAATGGTGGTATATATGGTTAGCGTTCCTTGCCTGCCAAATATACCTATCTATTTAATTTTTCAGTTGTTTGTTTTCCCTGTTTTTTCAACAGCGTTTTTAATTATTTATTTGTTAAGAGTAAATAATAATAATAATAATAAATAAATAAATAAATTTCCCTCACACCATGTTTAAGCTGATAAGTAGGAGATTTACCTCTACAGTTATCCTGAATCAAAACTAAACATTTAAAGAAAAAAAATAATAAAAAATTTAGGAAATGAAAAGTCAAATAAGGAAAAAGTTTCGTTCAAATCTGAAAAGAAATATGAACTCCAAACATAAATGAAATCCTTTAATCCTTAAAAATAAATTGCTCCATCCTCCATTTTTCTATGAGTTTTCTAAAACAATTTTTTTTCTTTGAAAACAATGTAAAATTATTGAAGGGAATCAAATCACTACTATATAAAAAGGCTTACGCAATTGTACAAGGATATATTTGTCTTTATAGGAATGAAGATAATTTTATTTAGGAAGTCTTAAAGGGAGAGATGGTTAAAAAAACAGAAAACATAAGATTTAATTAAATTTCCAGTAACTGGTTAGGTAAATACTTTTTAAACAAATATTTGCTACATTTATTGAATTCTTAATTAAGAGTAAACAATGTTTTTTTGTTCTGAAAAATGTAATTTCAGTAAAAGGTAATTTCTCAGATAAAAAATTTCATTTCTCGCTATGTCTTAAGCTGTTTCCAAGCTACTAAAAGCTGTTATAATAATTCCGCAATAATTGTTCATATTCGTTACACACACACAACTTACTTTATGAATTACAACAAGTACTTAATTACACAGAATGAGCCAAAAAATCATTCAAACTTTAAAAAAAATCATAAAGAACGAAGAAATTATGATAAAGAAGTGCGGTTGGCGAGAAAGGGCTCACAAGAAAATCAGATACTTATTGTTGCAAAAACATTTTTAGTTAAAAATATCATAGATAGAGGACTCTGACAATCCAAAACAAAATGTATTAGACAACAGTAGGCTTTACTCATTTATTCTTCCAATGACAATTGTTCATCATGACCTCCAAAACATTCTCCAACATAACTAATGCGGCTCACAACGCCCATTACAGCTGAATGCAACATATCTGATTGAGTTGCAGATAGAATCTTTGAGATCGGTCAGGGTTCAAGTAGATGAACGATATACAAGCGATATCAAATAGCCCAGCAACAAGAAATCGACCTAAGTGTTGTCAACTTAACATGGTGGCCATGCGATCTTGCTACCTTGACCAATCACTCTGTCCTCATCAAATGTATTCAATAGGTATCGTTTTACTGGGTGGCCTTTGCATGGAGGTGCATGATTTAGTATGAAGAGATTATTACAGATAATACAACTCTTTGATTTGATTTTATCTGGGCGTGGGTAAAAATACTTTTGCTGTTAAAAAACAACCGACTTACTTGTGAGCCCATTCTTGTAAAATTCCATTTTTCATCCCCTTTTTTTTCTCTGTTTAAGAATGCTCAAAGTTTAAACGAACCTTTGGCTCAACTGTAAATGTCATACAGTTTATTTTGCTGATCTTTATTAAAAAACAGATGCATTTTATTTATAGTAACTGATGATACTGTGATTGTTTTTATTTGTGTGTGTGATGATTTAATATTTCGTAATATTACGTACTACACTGCCAACGAATTTCCCCAAATGAAAAAATGTCGCCAATGCAAAAACTATTGCCAAATGCTGCCATCATTAAAATTATTATGTTCAAACATGACCGGTTTGGGTTTCCATTACTGACATCATATTGTGGCATTTGGCAAAGTGTTTTGATTTGATGAAATTAGCCGATGGTGTATAATGCATATGCATCGACTTCCTATATCCCAAATAGAACCAAATAAATTACGTGCTCAATATAAGTGTGTGTGTAACGTTTTAACTATCAATAACTTATTGTTTCTTGTTCACATTATCTATTAAATGTAAACTATTTTTAAATGTTTTATTGTAATTATTGAGAAATAAGAGAATAAGTAATGCTTTTAAACACCTGAAAAAGATTACCTCAGAGTTTAAATCTCTGAATTTAAACTAAAGCATAAAGCTTGCAGAATTCCTTTCGAAAATCGTTCTACAAACCCTGTCTTTAACTGACTTACACAAAATAATCGTTTACTGAAATGTAAAATAATTAGGAGTTCGTTGCAGCCATTTTCTGGAACTAAAGCACGATTTATTTATCGAAGTTTCCTTTTCCGAACAAGTTAAGTTGTATTTCTTCACCTTGTTACCATTTATTTTATTTCCTGTGGAAATTCTGGAAATGAAGTTCCAATGAGTTCATTTATCTTGCTCGATAAAACTTTTCCGAACAAAATTGTTCGCGTGTGGATAAGTTTCCATGTACTTCGTTGGAGAAGAGTCGTTCGTGACTTTACATATAGTCTTCGAATTCTCCATTTAGTAAAATTAAAGAGGAAGTTTAACCCCTTATGAGTGCATATTATCTGGTCCAATTTCGTTTAATTGTTTTATGAATTAGTATTAAAAGTAAGGAGGGTAATTCTACATTCCAGAAACGAATACTTTGTAAAAGTATTCTAGAAATTGTTTAAATAATTCAGATATATTCTTCGGTAGTCTTCTCTAAGATATGAAGCATTTACTGAAGTATATAGTTATTTTCATAAAATGGTCTTGTATTATACAGTGAATAAGCAATTGAAAGCTTAAGTTTTCCCGAAACCATTAAATCTAAAATATTATGTTTTTAATAAAATGGATGTCTTAAATATTTTTCGAATACCTTTTGACACCAGTTTGATACTTTAATCGATAAATAGAAAAATATAAGTAAATAATGATGACACGTTTAACCGCGCATTATATGTTTGATTTGAATTAAAATTTTTCTTTAAAGTATGATATTGTTTTTATTTATTTTTTTGGATCTTTTTTTCATTTATATTTAAGTTTATAACTTTTTCTCTAATTGCTCTGAAGGATCTTTTTTTAAAAAATACTAAACGTTCTCATTTTTGGTTATTTTTGTAAAATTTAAATACTTTTTTTCAGGTAGTTTTAGCTTAGTAGGTGTATCTAGAAAGTAAGTACCATTTTTGGAAAAACTCACATAAAAAATCTTTTTTTCTAAAAAAAAAATTATTTTTACTTGAAAAAACATATAGGAAACTATTTTCTCTTCATAGTTACCACCATTGTTCAGACACACATATATTTAATATCCAGAAAGCAACTTGTCTATACCCTGTTCAAAGAAAGATGCCACCAGTGAAGAGAGTCTATTTTGAACAACAGTTTGCGCTTCTTCATTACAAAGACATCTTATTGTGAATCGTCTGTGCTTTCACGAATTTTTTCAATCTCTTTTTAAACCAAAAAAACCATTAACAACAGAATTCCGCCCTCTCTGTGCTTTATCATGAACATCGCTGTAGCCATCATTGAACTACCGAACCCACTTTCTTAACATTTCAGCAATACAATTACTTTTCACCATAAATATCTACAAATTTACCAAGAATTTAAACTTGTGTTCAAAAAACAGATTACAGAACGTACTTCCCAGTTGGTGGGATTGTGTGTGTGTGGTAGCCATCTTAAACATTTTGAGCAACCCTTAACACGAGTAAAAAAAACAAACTTCTGCTATAATAGCGTTACTGGACTGACAATCAATCAGAGAAAAGTGTTCGCAGTTGTTGAACTGCTATACTACTACGACGGTTGGTGTAGAACGAAATGTTACTTAGTTTCCAGATACGCCAAGTAATATTTATTGTTGTTAATCCCTAAAAAATGATAACTTTTTAGTATGCTATTTTTAAAAAAAGTACTCTGTACCTGTTCAAATAAACATAATTATCATCATGTCAGACAAAACAATAAGAAAGACAAAAGTTTTATTTTTCAACCATTTGATAGTTGGTCTAGATTGAAAATGTTTCTCATTTATTCTTACATATAATTACCAAAGCAGTGTTATTTTACTGGATTCGTATTAAAATTTCTCTCACAGACAATTATATTTAAAGATCAGAGAATATTTCCGAGCCATTGGCAATTCGCATCTCTCCACTAGAAGTGTAACGTAATTAGGTAAGCATCTTCTTGAGGTTTCTGATTTATTAAATTACTAAGG
>BMAV01000536.1:64773-94079 GCA_019973955.1 Trichonephila inaurata madagascariensis | reverse complement strand
ATATATATATATATATATATATATATATATATATCGTATAAAGTTCCCAATTAAATTATTTCAAAATTTTCTAAATTGAAGAACAATCCTTGACAGGGAATATATTCCTCACAATGCATTTGTGTGAATTTCAATGCGAAAAATATCACACACAAATAATTTCGTCCTTTTCTTTTTTTGATGGTTAAAAAAATATGTAGGGAACATTTTTTATTGTTCATTCAATGTATATTAATAATATAAAGATACAGAAATGTAACGAGATGTCTATAAATAGCCTTATTTGATGATCGACAGTACTTTTTTTAGAACAATATAATCAGATTTGTATAAGTTAGTTGCACAGTGATTTTAAATATCCATTAATAAAAGAGTTTCTGTTTTTCTACTTGGCAACATGGTAAATGAGTTAACTCATATATATTTATATAAATACTAGCTGTCATCCCCGTACTTCGCACGGGTGAACTGAAAAATTAAACAATACAGATTGAAGGATAAAGAAGTTTTTAATGAGTTAATTTTACGTGAATTGCAAATTAAAAAAAAACAAAAAAAAAAAAAAAGTTTTTTACATATCTCAGCTGAATAAAAAAAACCCCTTTTTGTTAAATTTTAAGTTTGTAGATCTAATAGCTGATAAAAAGGATTTTTTTTTATCTATAACTCCTCGTAACCCTCTTGTGGGTCGATTTTTTAAAACACCTTACTAAGCTGATCTCTGCTCAACAAAAGTAACACATTGTTACAAATTTTGACTAATGAACGCTTTTAAAATAGTATAAATAATTTATATCTGATAGTGTAATAGGTTAATATTACTTTTGTTGTGTTTATTTTATGTTAAAATTACAATCAGCCTCACACTCCGCCTGTTCAAGCTTTCGCAGTTCCTGGCGCCTGGCGTAGACAAAACAAAATGCAAAGTTTTGCTTTACACATAAAAGATAGATATTTGCTGTCACGGGCTTTTTTGCAAATGGTAGAATTTTTTCCTTACTTGAAAATTATCGTTATATTTTGGACACTTCACATAATATCTTTATAAATTATAGCCTATGTGTTATTCTGATGTAAAAGCTATATTATTGTAAAGTTTCATTAAAATCCATTCAGTTGCTTTTGCGTGAAAGAGTACCAAACATCCACACAAACATTAACGTTTATAATATTAGTAAGGATTTAATGTGCTAACACAAAAAAGGCTTTCGCGCACACTGCATTGTAATAATTATCTGTATCACAACGTTACTACAGAAGGTTTTTTTTTCATTAGATTGTTGAAAAGTATGAATAATAATTGGTTTTGAAACTTTATAAGCATTTTTGCTAAAAATAAAATGTTTTATACCTTTTTTTGCCACAAATTTTTTGTAGAATATGAAATATACATAAATAGCTATTATTTAAGAATACAACTCAATAAAATTAAAGCAATAACAAAGCGCGTTGCCTTACCAATAGACCAAAAAAAAAAAATAAATAAAATAAAAGTAGTTCCAAAACATCAAAAGTTGGAGCAAGAGTAAAAAGAATTATTAAACTTAGAAAAAATTTATAAATGTTTATAAAGAAAAATATAAAGTACGTATATCTCGTCGCAAATCATTGGCGTGGGGGGGGGGGGGGCTTTTACAATAAATGGTCAAACAAAGTGACTTTTTTTAAGCTAGTCTAGGAAAAAAAAAACGCGGGATTAAAAATAGAACGATAAATAAGATATATTTTTTTACGTAACAGAGTGAGAGATCTTGCCATTCAATTCCATGAAATAGTGACAATTGGGTTGTTGCCATATAAATAACACACACTCACTGGAAAAATATTTTCAATTGAATCGTATCATAAAAATAATTGTAATCGTCTCCTACGCATGATAAACTATAAAAAAAAAATCGGTTTGCTTTAACAAAATTTTTTTTAAAAAATATAACAAAGGTATTTTTATTCTGACGAGTTTTACTGGACTAACATTTAATGAATTTTAATTCAAATTATAGTACTTTTCATAACATTTTTAAGAGAAATATTTTCGATAGTTTTTATGTGCTAAATATTAAATTAAGGTTTAATAAAGTAATAAGTGATATAAATAATAATTCAATGTGGAGGAAAAAGTGTTCGAAATCTTTTACTTTAATAAAAACTGTTTGCAATAACAAAATTTAAAGAAAATAATTTAGAACAAAAACTATTGAAATAAGTCCAGGTTCGAATTTATATTTTGTCGAATAAAAATAACCCAAATACGATAATAAAACCGAACTGTGCTTGAGAAACTTAAATAAATTGAGTTTAATTCTGAATGAGAAAACTATGTTATCTATCGTGTTACTTCTCACTAAGGTACTACTTATTTCCGAATTTATTTTATGGGAAAGTAGTAAAACACAATGAGCCATAACGGGCTTTAAACACATGTATTTAGAATTAATCACAAAAACAGAAAAAGTTTATTAAGGAAAGCTCTTCTAAAGCTCCATTCGACTACTGTACCCGAGCACTGAGGGAATCAGAACGCATCGCGAATTATTTCCAAAGCTTAAAATTCTCTTACCCTCTCTTGAACGATTGTATTCCCTTTCACTCAAAGGATTATGAAACAACGGGAGAGTAAACACCTGTGGGGGAATCTTTGTTTCACGTCGGCTCTCTGAAGCGTGTCATCTGCAGAAAAAGATTAATCTACTTTTAAAAGAAAAAAAATAGGAAGTTGTGTTTTTTTCCATAGGTAATCTCTGAAGGTATTAAGATCTCAAACAACATCCCACAATCTAAGCATTTTTGATAGCTTTTTGTGTGTGAAGAAATAGAATTCAAGTAGCATATGTAACTTTACCTACTTTTGACAAGAGGACACTGAGCCTCGCTGTTTTTCTTCTGAGTATTTGTAATTTGTTTATTTGCCTTTATGAACAAAGAAAAAAAATATTGGTGTAATAAAATAAGTGTGAGAGAGTTACATTAACATTGCACTATAAAGCTGCACGAGGGCTATTGGCGACGGGCCTCCTAATTTTGAACCATGGTCAAGTGACAAGAACGACATTTGAGCTGGCACCCTCTCCATACTTCCACGAGTGAGTGAATATTAACGTCACACTGTTCAGCTACACGAGGCTTTTGGCGACGAACCTCGTAATTTTGAACAATGATCAAGTGACGAGGACGGCACCTGAGCTGGCACCCCCTCCCAACTACCACACCACACCAACGGGAAAATGTTTGAGCTCTTGACAGATTTAACGTGCATCGCTCCCCTACACGGCGGGTCTTTAGTGGTACTGGGCTCGAACTCGTGACATGCCTGCCATGATCCGATACCTTGATTGCAGCCCTTCCTTATTTCCACACCACAAACGGGAGAACGCTTCAGCCTCGACAGATCTAACGGGCAGCGGTCCCTTCTACACCTTGGACATTGGGTTCGAACTCATGTCACGACAGCCACAAGCCCATGACCTTTACCACTAGACTACGGTGGCCCTATAAAATAAGTTAGAATTTTGTACTAGACCGAAGAATTCAAAAGTTACCGTGATCTAATTCGCTTTCAAGAGATAAGGATTTTATTCCCTGCAGCACATTTCAAATGACTGGAAGGATTCTTATTCTTAAACTTGGCCGTGGGAAAGAACGCCACCAACTACGATAGTGAGGTCTTGGCTGTCTGTGAAGGTACTATGCATTTACTACTTGCTGGCCTAGCTCCTGCAAAAGTTGTCTTCTTCATAGACTCCCAAGCTGCAAAATTTTAGCTTTAAGCAGTAGTACACCAACTGACTGCTTTAACACAATTCAGTGCCGAACTAAAATTGCGAGCATATGACTGGACTTCAGCCTTGCATTGGCTCCCAAGTCATGTTGGGATCCATGAAAGAGCCGACCAAAAAGTCAAGCAAGGAGCAGAGTCGACTCAATCAGAAATCCCCTTGACCCTTAGAAGAGCCACATACATTAACAAATATACTGCCATGACCCAAAAAATGAAGAGTTAGGCTGTTGCCCGTTTTCGCCTAATTACCGGACATGACTTTTTGGGAGTATACCTCCACTGGCTTGGCGTGGCTGCTAAAGAGGCCTGCCCACTCTGAGGCCATGCCAGAATGGATGGCGACTCGATGAATACCCGGCTGATGACATGGTCAGTCGGTACTGGGAGTCTCGGCGTCAAATGGTCAAGAAACCAAGCTCGGGCGTTGGATAAATATAATATTTTTTAACTTCCAAATTCTCTCATATAAATTGCCTTAAAATCCAATTCAGTCTTAACGGTTTCATAAGTGATCAGATTCAAATTTGAAAATCGAGCGTGGCTATGTTCCATAACTATAAACTCATTTACTATTTTGTTGGAAGATTGAAATGAACATCGCACTCGATTCACGAGAACAACGGGGGATGGACCTCGTCATTTCGAACTACCATGAAGAGCCTCACTTTCCTGGCTTCCTCATCTTTGAAAAACACGATTGGAAGTAAAGTAAAGTAAGAGAAAGGTTGAACCCTCCAGGAGAATAAGGGGAAAAAAATAGAAGAGGAATAAAAAAAATTAAAAGTTTTTGTAGAAAATAGGTTCATATATCTAATTTATTTCAAATATATATATTCAAAGATCGAATAAACTAGTTAAAAGTATCATGTCTTAAATTTTATACTGAAACAGACTCATCACAAATATATTGTAGATTCCGTTGATTAAAATGTTGTCCAAATTCGTTTTAAATTAGCACAGATTTTGTAATCATTAGATATTTAACCATTCCTTTAAATAAATGTTTATTGCAATCAATAATTCAGTATACTAAGGTAACCAATCGTCCTCTCTTAGGTTCTCAATAGTTCTTCCTTTATAAGATCTGTCCTTCCTCGAAAAGTGTCCTTCTACTTGTCCTCCTTTTCAAAATTTTAAAACTAATCTGTTAATCTCTGTATTTAGAACACGTCATGGGCCGGTACAATAGGAATTATATTAATGTATTTCCCATAAGGGGCGATTCAAAAGATTGATGGTGAACAGCGACAGTCTTATTTTGAACGATTCTCTCCTTCAATAAAAACCACGATTTGAGAAGCAAAATTTTTTTCTTTAATACTATAAAGATAATTGCCTAACTTGGAAGAATCAAATCCGGGCATAACTTAAAAGCTTACCAACGAAGTGCAGATTTTTTTTTTTTTTTACCAAACATATTTCCAAAATGTCATAGAAGGGTCTAAAGCAAATATCACAGGAAATAATAACGTTCAAGGGTGTTTTTTGACTTCATCGCAATGAAATTGGGCAGATATAGAAAACTGTATTGAGTTTTTATTGAAAGAAATGTCTGGTATTAAAATCGATGACAATGGTCTGTTTCAAGAAATTAAAAGACTGGATGTATATTTAAATTGTGATAAATTAGAACAATAAATAAATCAGCATGCTGAAATTGATAAAAGATGGGTGGAAATATTTAATCTTTCAAAAATGAAAACATTCCATATGAAAATTTAGTTATTCTTTTTGAATTTACGAGTGAAATTACGTTTACTGCAGCTAATGTAGCAGTTGAAAGGTTTTTTTTTTAATGGTAATGATTTTTGGACAAGTGAGAAATCAAAATTGAATGTTGATACTTTAACTGCAGAACTTATTTTAAAGTTGAATATGAAGGGTATTTCTTGCTCCGAAAATTTGACGTATTAGAAAATGATATATTGACAAAAAAGAAAAAAAAAATTCCTTCAATGGAAAAATACACTGGTGTGCAAAACTTAAGCAACAGGGGGATTTATTGCCATAACTTCAAGAAAAATCATCTGAGAGACATGAAGTTCTGAAATGAGGGAGAGTATTATGTACTTAAAGGATGACGAAAGCATTGGCGGTGAAAAAGGAATACAACGCATACGGTATTTAATCAAACAAAAACAAGCTTTATTGAACGCATAATATCGTGATTCATGATTGTCTATCCAACAGGAAGAGCAACAAGCAGATGATCCTTAATATGGTATATGCCCTCCCCTAACTACAATGGTTGCTTCGCACCGTCTCCGCATACTCAGAACCAGCTGGTGCAACATTTCTTGAGGTAGGAGTGCCCATTCCTCAATCAACATCTGTTTGAGTTGTTGGTTGTTCTCCGGATGATGTAAGCGTGTGGCAATACGTCTCCCCAAAGCATCCCACACATGTTCGATGGGATTTAAATCTGGGGAACACGCTGGCCAATCCATTCGAGTGATATCTTCACTTTCCAGTAGCTCCTCAACAGCAAGAGTGCGATGTGGCAGTGCATTGTCATCCATAAAAATGAAGTCTGGGCCAATGGCACCTCGGAGAAGATGCACATGGGGAAGAAGTACCTTCTCACAATAGCGATCCCCGGTTACAGACCCTCTGTCGAAAATGTGAAGCTCAGTTCGCCCGTTCAGCATAATGCCTCCCCAGACAAGAACTCCAGGACCACCGTAACGGTGTCTTTCCTTGATGTTACTGGGATAAAACCGGGTCCCGATATCTCTCCAAATCAAAACGCGTTGAGAATCGCTTCTGGTACTGAGCCGACTCTCATCCGTAAAGAGGACATGACTCCATTGATCAGTTGTCCAGTTTTTGTGCTCTCTGTCCCACTGTAAACGGTGGCTTCGGTGGCCATCTTTCAACGGGAGGCAGCGTTCAGGACGGCGGGCAAACAGGCCCCCTTTGGGAAGGCGTCTGGCCACAGTAAACCGCTACACTTGTCGACCTGTTGCTGTACAGAGTTTCTGAGCAATGGCGCTTGGTGACTGCTGTCGAACTTTTTTCGCCTGCAGGATGATATATCGGTCATCCTCTGCAGTTGTCGTCCTCGGGCGGCCACACCAACCTTTCTAACAGCTGTACCAGTGGCTTGGAACGCTTTTCAAGCGCGCGAAACGACACTTTTGTTGATTCCGAACTGTGCAGCTACACTGGTGTCAGTACGCCCCTCCTCCAGCTTTCCGATCATTCTTCCACGTGTGAAGTCGTTCAGCTGATTTCTTCTAGCCATATTTCACGAACTGACTCACTGGCACTTGCAGCGAATATGTTGAATTGCGTCTCCGTCCTTCATTTTATTCTACTGTTGAGCAGCGCGCGCCNACATCACGCTTTTTGCGTACGCTCACATCGCTTCTGACGTTTTGTTCCTGATATTTGCATACGCATGACGTTTCTACTGACTTACGTGTTCACTGTACTGATCTCCTGCAATTTCATGGCTATCTGCTAAATTTTTACATTGTTGCTTAAGTTTTGCACACCAGTGTACTTATTTAAGGTATCCAACTTCCCTAAAATCATGATTTTTTTAAAGAATTGGCAATTTTTTTAAAATAATTTTTTTATAGGTCATCTTATTAACTTTATGAAAATACCAAGTGTTTTATTTTCCATTCACTAGAACAAAAACTACCAGTATTTTAGTAAAAGCAGATGCGATAACTTTACATAGGATGTCAAGCTTTAAAATGCGTTTTACTCGAAGTGTGTTTTTTTTCGAAAAGCTCAAATAGAGACAGTGGTTGCGCAAAAGGTTTTTAAAATAATTAGCTGAAATTTTTGTGTGTATGTTCTTTATAACAGTAGAAGTGTTTTAACCTTTAGATTTATCAATAACTGTTTTACTACAAAATTTACAGTTCTTTATGTGTATATAATCACTGTTTTCTTAAGCAATTTCATATAATAGCTAAGATAGAGTGCTCTAGTTTTTGTAAAAATTAAGATATCTCTTATCCTGAAGGTCATTTAAAAAAAGAATATCAAAGTAATGCATCAAAATTGAAAAAGTAAGAATTTGTTCATTGATTATTTGTACAGAGCGGGCCCCGTTTATGCAATTTTTTGTCAACTTTTACTCTTCTTTCCCATTTCAGTAGTAATAATTTCTTTTTCTCTTCTTAATTCTAGCCTTTTTTTCTTAAAATGTACTAAATAAATCTAAAAACCGTAAAAAATCTCCATTTCACCATTTTTTTTTTAAAAAAAGTTTTTCCAAGTAGTTGGATACCTTATGTAAATAATTAAAAGGGATATGAGAGTAATGAGTGTACTTTTGTGTGTGTATTAATAAAATGTTTCATATATTGACGTTGTAATATTTTCTTAAATTTTTCGTCCTCCTTTTTATTGTAAAAAAATGGCAACAATAAGTATATATTAGTTTTTTTTTTTAAGTTCTTATTACTAATTTTTAGAATATTAGAGTAATTCGCGTTGCAAGTTCGTTTTCATTTTCCATATTTGATTTACTTATGCTTAACATATTGCAAGAGTCAAATATTTTTCATTAAGTGGATACATTTTCTGAAATATTGCTTTATTATAATACTTTGTAATAAATGTTAATACCAAATATATATGCTTTTAAACTATATGTAGTAGGAAAATGATTTTTCTGTTTTAAGTTATATCACGTACTCATACAGACGCAATTAATAACCTCAGTGTGTTAGTAGGACAGAAAATTTGATAGATATGTTATTAAAAGATTTTTTTTTTGTTTCACCGATTTTTATATTTATTATAATGCCATCTTACGTGCACTGTTTTATGTTGACTTCTGCAACACACTTTTATGACCTTTCCCGTTTGACCTTAAGAATAAAGAAGAGATGTTTCAGATGGATGATTCAGATTCACGCAACGTACGAAATTGGAAAAAATAAATGAATATTCAAAATAATGCCTTTTGAAATTAACTGAATAAATAATAAAAACAAAAAAAAAACGCAATTATCTATTTTTTTATTGCACATTCTAGATTCGTCAAGGAAATTTTGGTCCTTTAATGCGCTATATTCCCAAGTACAAGACAATTAAAGCAATTTTCTTCTGAGAATATAATAAACTTCCTATTTTTGTTCTCTCTCTCTCTTTCACTCTTTTTTTTTTTTTTTTTTTTATCGTTATGCATAGAAGTAAGATAAATTACTTGGTATTATGTCGAACATATATTTGCGATTTTTACAAATTTATTTATAATTGTTTGCCTTAATTTTCTTCACTGAGAATAATAGATTATTGTAAACTTCCAGAAAAAATAATTGGATACTCCTGTACCCATTATAATATATATGTACATACTGATTATTAATGTATTTGTGTGTGTTGGAGCCCTAAAAATCAACAGATAGATGAAAGATTTGTAGAAATTTAAGTCAAAACCTGAGTTTAACTCTACGAATTTCAGAACATTTCGGATGCGTTAATCGAGGCCAGTTTAAAAAAGTATTCATGAAATACATCTTAATGTTACAAGAAATTTCAGATAGCCCTGTAAAATTTGTAATGTGTAGCTTTCATAGTAGATCATATTAGATTACTAATTTAAAATAAAAGCAAATCAATAAAATAAAAAAAAAAAAAACCACAATTTTTTATTTTTAGAAATACGAGTTCAAAGAAATTTTTTTAACATATATTACATATACAGGTGAATTTTTTTAAAACTGACACTATTCGAGCCCTTTGTTGCTCGATCTAACAACCACGATGGCATCAAACTTGGTATGTAGACTAATGGTGACATGGGAAACAAGATTCAGTGGAAAAAAAAAAGGTTTTCCAAAAACCACCGATAGGGGTAGCTATGGAGCTGTTTACGCTTACCTAACGAAAAATTTACATAAAAAATGGATTTAAAAGCAAACGATTTCACATGTGAAAAATATGCCAGTAATTTGTGCTATAAAACACGTAGAAAACTCCGAACAATATAGGTTTTCTTTTTTTTTTAACTGACACTTTTTAGAGTCACCTGCAACTCGATATAACAACCGAAATTACACCAAATTTGTTATACAGACTAAACATCACACAGAAAGCAGAATTCCATGAAAAGAATTTAGTTCCTAAAATCGCCTACAGGGTTATTTATGGCATTGTACAATCTAAAATATGTTATAGTAAAATGAAAAATTTACAAGTAAAAAAATAAAAGAATGTTTTATGCTTTCTCAGCTACTTCATCGTATATTCTCTGGACAACATTCTACGGCCATACGCAGCATGTCTTTTAATTCTAAATACAAAGGGAAAAAATAATTGCATTTAAAATAATCAATATAAGAATTAAAAAAATGTTTCAATAAAAATAAAATATTGATTTTATGTGTGAAAAAAATTCAAAAGATTTTCAACCGCTTATATTATTTTTATTTATGTGAAACTTAATGAATTAGTATATTAAATTCCCCTCCTTATTTTTTTTTATGTTTAATAAAATTGTTTTGATTATAAAAAAAATGTACTGCAATACAAACAAAAAGGAAGAAAGAAACAATGGCAACAATTGTTTTCGTTTTTAAAACAATTGTGCATATTTACTGAATTCCATTGAAGAAGAGAACTTATTTGATACCAACCATCAATTGAATTTCATTGACTTATTTTATTTGTGCAAGTCAGAATTTTATTTGCTTTTATGATGCACATCCTTTTTGTTTAAAATTATGCATGTTTATGTAACATCTATGATTCAAATTTAGACGTATAAATCGTCTAAAAAATTGCTGGGAAACAATTGTGTTCGATTTACGATAGAATGATTTGAACAATTGTGTTCGATTTACGATAGAATGATTTGATTAGGTAATTCTAATGATTTTAACTATTCCCGAATAAAATTTATATATAACCGAATTTTACCGACAAAAACTTCTCTAATAATATTGCATAAATAAAAAAAAAAAACACTGGTTGTTTTTCCAATTTAATTTATTTTCGCATTTGATAATTTTATATGCACAAAGAATTAAATTCATTCAGTAAGAGTTGAAAAAAATATTTATAGAAAATAGTTACAATGAGGTGTTATATAAACAATATCTTAATAATGAGATTTTACAAAAAAACCCTATTTTTTTAAAGCATCGCTTTCAAAACTACAAATTCTGAAAAAAAAATGAATGCGATGATTTTACATACTTTTTTTATGTTGCAAATCAATCCCTAAATAAATAATTGAGTCTCAGTGAATTTGTTCGCTTAACACTTAAAAGTAAACTTGATTATAATGGTTATACATGAACTGTCATAACTTTATTTAAAGTATTTTTCCCCATATTTCATCAGCATGAAAATTAATTTAAACTCAGAATGAAACATCTTTAAAAAATCAAATTAATGCTTAGGTTAGAATTTTGTCATCAACATGCACAAACGCTTACTTAGATACGATAAACAAAAAACTAAAGGAAGATTCAAAGCTTTAAAATCACTCAAAGAAGTTAAAATTGTAACTTATGTGCTATTTCCGCTTATCTTCTTTATCAGTGTTCATATACATAAAGCTCTTGTTTTGAAAATAAGATTCAGATATTCGTCGATATAATCTGTAGTATACGATTAGGCTTAGATTCTAATCAACTGACAATCATTAAACTGACATTCTTATCTCGAAGCGCTCATTCATTTGTGACTAGCAACTCGAAGCAACTCTCAAGATACAGTCGAGTGGCATTTTTACGTTCAAAAATGTATTCTAAATTCCCTCTCAGATTCATATATCACCTATTAAACACACTCTCTTCTTTACTGTCGTCGAATTTCACCAGGCCTTTGGTATGCATTTCACCAAGCTCTTTCATCAACTTCAGAAACATCCTCAGTTTCGTTTCAGGATTCAAAATGGGAACATTGTTCGAATTAAAGAACATCATAGGAATAGGAGCGCTGCCTGTGCCTAATTGCCCGGATTCTTTAACAGGCTTCATGCCAGTTTGTACCACCCTGTCCATGAAGACTTTTGCTTGCAGAAGATGCTTCAAGTATTTGCGGGCCTCATCATCCCTATTGGCCATGGTGGCATAATTATTCTGTGTCCAGCCTGTTGGTGTGTTGAACATCTGCTGATGATGAGGGAAGATTTCTTTCTGGGGAAGTAGAAGAGGGGGAGGAGGTAAAAAGTATTGATGAGGAACTGGCAGATAATTGGAAGAAGCTGTTGCTGGTTGGGGAGAAGAGTACACTTGGTTGAATCTCTCCCAGTGGGGCATGTCTAGTTGCCTGTGCAGCATTTTTGACCTTCTGGGTTCCTTGATGCGGACATGGTCCATGGACCTTCCATCACCAAAAGGCAGGGAAGCCACCGTTCTGGCAGCTCTTCGCCATCCTAAGGCGATATTGTAGAACTGGTCAAGGGCCGTCCACATGTGAATCAAGGCTGCGGGATCCCAAACCGTCTGCAGAAGCTGGTCGATTAGATAGGGCCTGTCGGTGAAGAGCTGGGCTTTGGTGCCCGGGAGACTGAAGACAGTGAAGTAGGCCAGCACGAAAAAGCGCAGCATCATCGTTAAGTTTCCTGATGAAAATAAAAGGGGAAAATAAAAATCCATGCGAGACATTAAGGTATCCGAACACGTTCGGAGTACTTTTTAACAAAATAACATATTTAAACATTATAAATGCTCTCTTAGGACTCATTACCAATAAATACTACCATTTAACTAACAATATTTAAAATAAATTACCTGAATTTTGCAAGACCTACAAGTATAAGTGAAATTTTAGCAATATTTTTGAAAATCTTAAAAGCAGTTAGAGAAAAAATTTATAAAGTAGTAAAAGTATTACTAAAACAAATTAGATACGTTTATCTAGAAAATGTACTAAATTTTAATGTTTTATTAAAATTTGACAAGTTTAGAGCTGATTGAGTAAACATTATAAGAAATGCTACATTCTTTACGAGATCATTATTTAAATAACAAGCCGTAACTTGAAAAGTATTCATACAATAAGAAATATTTTAGTTCATTCTCTAGAAAATAACATAAATGCCCACTTCTGGTAGATCAAAAACCCACTTCCGGTTTTTCTAACTATATAAAATTGATTGTAACTTGGCCTCTAGGTAGTGTAGAAACAAAACAAAGTATGTTTCGTAATGCCGAAAGATAATATGTATTAATCTATCTATATCTATATATATAAATGGATGTTTGTAAATATGAAATCGCATCACTCAAACACACCGTTCAACCGATGACTATGAAAATTGGCAAGTATATGTATTTTTTTTTGTGGAGAAGGTTTTTGTGCTATCCTCTTTGTTACAGCTCCCCTCCAGGTGGCGCTACAGCATAACTTCTGAACCATTTAATTAATCGCCAAGTTGCCAACAGGGTCGCCAAAAATGATGTCAACTTGGCTCTATCACCAACATTTCGCTTTGTTTCTATTGAATCGCCATTATAATGTAAGGAACGGCTTTGCTTGCGAATATTACAAATTTACCATAAAATAAATACAACAGAAAGTAGTATTGATGTATTACACATAATTTAATTATTTACACTATTTTAAGCATTCATTAGCTAAAATTTGTAACAATGTGTTACTTTTGCTGAGCAGAGATCAGCTTAGGAAGGTGTTTTCAAAAATCGACCCATAAGAGAGTTACGGGGCGTTATAAATTAAAAAAAAACAAAATTTTTTTTAAAAAAAGCCCTTTTAATCAGCTTAGATCTACAGATTTAAAATTTAACAAATAAGGGGTTTTGTTCAAGAGATATGCAAAAAACTTTTTTTTTTTCGTTTAATTTGCAATTCACGTAAAATGAACTCATTTAAAACTTCTTTATCCTTCAATCTGTATTGTTTAATTCCCCCTTGCGATGAATGGGTATACTAGCTAGTTCAAGCATAAAATATATGGATTTAAATCTGATGATGTATTGCCGTACCAGACCTAAAAGATGTATTATGAACAGGATTTCTTCGCGCTGACTTTATGAATGGTGTTTGATAACACATCGTTTCATTTTTGCAAACTGAATACGGCAGCAAAGCATCCATTTCAATTTTTTTGCTATCTCTTGAAATATTAGATATTTTTGTTTTGTTTTTTAAATTAAAGATCGAAATCCAGGGATTACATTTAATTTTTCGAAAGAACCTTTATATAAATTTTATAATTCTAATTCGACAATAAAATTTTCGAATTTATCAACAAATATTTTCTTATAGGAGTATTTTATCAATCCCTAATATACCTCATAAAAATAATGTATAATATAAATATTAGAAAATTAAGTACGGAAAACAATTTTGTATCTTTTATAAAGATATCTAAGGTAATAGAGGATCGAATTGTTTTTTATTCAAAAAGATATTTTTTCTTTCATTAAAATTTATATTTGCTTGAAAAATTATCTCAAAAGCAGTGAAACTTTAAAATTTTTCAGTCACAGCTTGCAGAAATATAAGCAAGGGCATTTAAAAACAGAAGTAAGCGAAACAATAAAATGGTATTTTAAGCATTTATAAAAAAAAGTATCCGAAATAATTAAACTTAAAACAGTCATAATTAGGAGGAAGAAATAAGACGAAATTTAAAAAATAAAGATTATGTTTGTAAATTTTGAATTTCATTTCCTTTCAAGGAATACTTAATTTATTTTAAAATCATATCTCAAAAACTATTTGAGATATTAAAAATTTTTACTCTTTCACAACATCTTTAAAATTTATAATTAGAAGCAATAAATATTATTTAACTACAAAATTTCTTTTCAGAACACTTTCAATTAGAAGTATTATAGCTTGTTAAGGTAATCTCTCTCTCTTTGAATAATTAAGATTTAGACATTTGCAAAATAATGTATAAGTTTAAAATTTTTTCTTACATATTTCAAAGCATTCAATAAAATTTTTATGTATGTTAATTCCTAAGATTTTGGGTTCGTGAGGCAATTTCTAAGTTGGTTTAAATTTTAACAATGGAACTACAAAATAATAGGAATTTCCCCATGTACAACCGATATTGTTAAAATAAGCATTAGAGAAAAAGAGAAAAAAATCACTACAATTATGAAATATGTTTGGAAGTGAAAAAAATTCTGCAAATAATTTTTTTTCATTCAAAGTACTTTTATAACTCTATAAAGCTTATAGTTGTAGAGAATTCATAAAAGAGATGTATTGTGTAGAATTCATAAAAAAATTAGATGGAAACATATACTAAAATATTTTTGTGTGTGTATAAGCAACAAAAGACTTTCTTAAGTACAAAAACTAATTCTATTTTATGGAAAATTGGAACGAAGAAAATGAAAAGAAGCCTTTTTCATAAAATTTTGAAGGGGTAAAAATTAAAAAGCATCTTTAAAGAAAAAATACTAAAAAAATATTATAAAATCCTGTTTATTCAGAATTATCATTGTAGGATTTTACAAATTAAGTGAAATGAATTGATTCATCTTGTTCCAATTCCGCTTTGGAAAGTATTATTGCTGAATGAGATTTTGTATCCCGAAAACAATTTGTTTGCTTTGTTGCTGAAAATTTATTAATTATTGCATTACTATTTACAGAAGTAGTATTAGAAGTAGATTCTTCAATTAAATGTAAAACACACATAAATGAATTTTTAAAAAAATATACCAAAATTTCTTAGTATAGCTGAAATGTAGCTAACATTTTACTGTTACTTATATCCCAGTAATCCCGCTGAGGAAATCTTAGCATCAACGTGGAGATTTTCTGGTATCTTGTTCATTATTCACGAAGTTTTTTTTTTAAAAAAAACTTTTTAATTATAAAAATATGATTAGTTTGCTGGCAACACTTCACCTTATGACTGACATATTGAACTCGGTTCCGGTCGTGTACGCGCACCATAGAGCCGTGAGAACGTTACATACAAAGGATTGTTTCAGACATGAAACACGGTCGTTCACTGGAAACATTCATTTCAATTTAGACTTCTACCATTCCAGAATGAGTTATATAAACTTGATTGTATATATCAGAATATACACAGTATTTAAAAAAAAAACTTGGAGACAATAGCATTAGAGGCACCAGTTTTTGTTTAAATTATGTTAATAAATTATAATCTGTAAAAAAATTGGTTTAACTAGTCATTTTTAAAATTTAGAAAAAATTGAATATATTTTGAAGTTTTTAAATTTTTTTTATTAGGACTATTTTCGCCATAAGTACGAGAACATAAACTTAATTCAGAGAACATTTTCAAAGAGGAAAAATGCCTCAAAATTTTTATAAAAATTTGTGACATTGTAGCTCATGCATTTGCTTATAATATAGTGCTTTTAAATTTTCAAAAAATTTCATAAATAATTAGTTTTACCCTTTTAACATGAAAGAGATAGTTCATTTAGCATTACGGTATAAGAGAAAAAATGCGAAACACATTTTATAAAAGGAAAAATTCATCAACTCAGATAAAAATAAGTAGTATGATAAAATAAATGGTTCTCTATAACCTAGAGTGAAGATAGAATATAAAAATAATGTTTGAGTACTTTTATATCTGAAAAAATATTCCGAATTTGTGTCCTATTCTTTAACATTAGCCGAAAATAGCCTTAAATATTCAATTTTTAATATTCTTTAAAAATAATTTCAAGATACTTGTATTCTCTAGATTGCTGAGAATAGAAGTTAACATAAAATTAAAAAATGATTGCTGAATTTTGATACTTCAGTAGCTAAGTCGGGATTTTAAAAATAAAATTTGACATTTCCTAGAACTCTCAGCCCTGAATTCATAAACTAACTTTTATGGTATATATATGAAAATACCTATAAAAAAGTTCTAAAATTCTATTTTGAACAGAAAAAAAGCTTTTGGGAATAACCAGCAATTGATAGCCAAATATAAAAAATCTCTGAGAAAAACATATTTGAAGCCTGTAATTTTGAGATTGAAAGCACTCAAAAGACTTCGAATATCTCTAAAGCTAATTGGATATCAGATCTACAACAACCGGATAAATATCTATACAAGCGCAAAATTTTTTAAAAAATGTATGGACTGAAATTTTGTTTAATAAAAATCTTAATGCAGAACCAATAATTTTAATGCGATTTTTAATGCGGTACATCTGACTGATTTACTCTTCTCTGCTTTTGCTGGTTTTCTCAAAACACACTTAAATATGGAGGGTGGCAGAAGTCCTGAACACACCCATTTTTTGGCTTATTTTTGAGTTTGACTTAAGTTTTCGTTATGAAATTATCGTACTGTCTTGATTCTAATGTATTTTTTTACTGATTTCAAATCTATTACTAGTTTTTCAGCACAATAAACATTTTTTGTAGTACAGCTGCCTGAACACAAGTATGTGTAGTAAGTACATAATAGCATAATTTAGAAAAAAATATTACACATAGTAGAATAATATAAGACCTTACAAATACGATACAGTTAGTATGCATTTTGAAAATTACATGATTGTTACATGTTTGAACATCAATATTTTATCAGTCAGCCGTTTCCTTTACATCTTTTTGGCATGGAATATACACCGATTATACAAGAAGCTCTTTTATGACCCCATAATAGAAAAAAAAAGAACCATCAAAGCTTCATTTAACTCAAGTTTGTTTGTTCTTAGAAATATCATAAATTTTATGCCGTAGGTTCTTTATAGAATTGAGACTCTGTCCTGGTCAGGTAATGTCTTCGAACTACATTTGTACGGTGATAGGGAGCCTTAATAACCTGAAAAAAAAATGCGTGACTCATCTCCGAAAAGATCTCCCACTGTTGGTAATAATTAATCTGTATTATTTTACTGTATTCTATGGTTTTTCCTGTTCTTATCATGATGTGATGTCTTCTAACACAACACGATGAGACATGCCGCCCATATCGTCACTTTCGTCGGTTGCTTTGTAGTGGGCTTCAAAACTGAATTCTTTATGAGTGTGTCGTCTTACATAGTCACTATTTTTGTCAACTGAAATGTAAAACTGACTTTCATCAACAAATATTTTTCTTTTCTTTGACAATCCATAGAGAATGATCCTTAGCCCACGTCAATCAGTATGTAATGGTCTTAGGCGATCTTTGAAGCCTCGTAATCTAATTTCCAGAAGTTTTAATTTCAAAATTAATGAGCCCACATTCCCATTCGATGTAGAAATCCATCATTTCAAAATTTGTGGCTAATTAAGCCATCTATTTAATATAAAATCGTGTAAAATCCCTGTCTTCAGGTGGTCATTTTCTCGGACCATCCAGATCACTTTCTGTTTGGAATAGAATTTGTTTCTCTCTCTCAGAATAGTTTTCAACATTCTCACAATAGTAGAAGGTCCACATAATATTTCAGTAGCAATTTGTCATATAGAATAACCTTATTCCTTAAAAATTATTACTTTTTGACTTCCCTTATAACGCAGAAAGGAGAATTTACCCACAATTCCAATATTATCCCGTCACGCACTTCAAATTGCACAATAAACTACTTTTAACACACTAAAACGTTCTTCACATTCTGTTTTCAATCATTCATCAAAATTGATCTCTAACTGGTTGGAATAATGGAGCATTTTATTGGTTGAAAAAAAACAACAACTTATAATTACAGAAATGCCTTGTACTTTTCTTATATTTTTTAAAAAAATATTGATGAAACTATTTACTAAATATATAAATTTTACAAACAGATTTAAAATCAGAATAAAAAAAACACATTAGAAACAATAACAATAGTTAAGATAATACGATAATTTGATAACGAAAAATAAAGTCAAACATGAAAAATAGGCAAAAAATGGTGTGTGTTCAGGACTTTTTGGATATATTTCAGGATATATATGTATAATTTCTTATCCAGTATTTTGAAAAGATAATCCGTAAAAAAATTTTTAATGTTTTTAAATGTAAGAGTTTTATTAGTAAGAATTAGCAAAGTGATTTCAGAATGTGACTTCTGTAGTGTAACTAAAATATATATTGTAACAGATTCATATGAATAAAAACATCAATATTTTTAGCCAATAAATATTTTTAAAATACTATTTAAATTAATTTTTTTCTATTTAATTTCGATGTAAGACAAAATGGTAATATGATGTAAACATATTATATTAAAAATAGCTGAAATGAAACAATTTTTTTTCTAATTTTACCGGTGTGGACTAAAATTAATGTTTAATCGTTCACTCGATGTGATAATCACCCGATGGTCCAGCTTCAATGATTTAAAATTGTGCCAACTTTAAATTTTTGAACAGATTTGCAATGTCGTTGGCCATCATAAGTGTTATGACCCCTTTTTGGGGTTGATAGAAAATATAATATTAAAAAAAAAACATTCTTTTGTATAAATTAGAATATGCAAAATTGGAGCAGCTATTTTTCTTGAAAATTTCTCTAAATCAAAATTTGATCTCTAGAGTATTATGTTTTCATTTACATATTTTTTAAGAATTTATTTACATAATTCTTAAAATTTCCTTTTCTTCCCCCCCCCTCTCTTTTTTTTTAAATATAGCAAAATTTTATTTCTTTCCTTTTTTTTCGCATGAAAAATTTAAAAAAAAAATGATTGAAATTTTTTTTTACGCCTAAGAGAGAGAATTTGACACACTCTTATACAACCATGCAGAAAAAATAAATAGCAATAAAATAGTGTAAAATCTAAGAAAATCACATAATTTTAAAATTTAATAAAAATTCTTATATACTCCTTAATAAAGGCAAAAGATTCTACCCCTAACACTCACCTTGAAAATAGCGTCGGCCATCACATGGTTTCGAAATGCTCGCGGGACTCGGTTACAGTGGCGTGCGAACGACCGCGGCTGAACAATCGTCTGCTTTGGAAAGGGAAGATCCAATGAGCAACCTTCATCCCACTGACCCACTCGACCGGCAGCGATGACCCCGTTCCTCTCACGTGGACCACTTTCTCAAAACATCGCTCTCTATCTCGGAAGATTTTTTTCTCTAACTCCTTTTTTCTTCTTAAAAGTAAAAGAGAATAATAAAGACTGTATGACGAGACGATTACTGCTCGCTTTCTCTCGGGCTCATTGCCACTCTAAAAAAGCATGCTGGAATGCCCACAGTTTTTTTAGAAAAAAAAAAAAAAAGACCCACTGCCACACCTTGTTTGAAAATATTTGTATCTATCATTATAATTTCGACTACTTGGTGAGATGCTGGGGAATATAGATCCCTGAAAACATTGCTTTTTTTTGGACATCGCTTAACACGGAAACTGAGAGAACTGAAATATTTTTTCGTGTTACAAGAATTTTGTATTAAAGGATAATATTACAAAAAAAAAACAAAAAAAAAAAAAAAAAAAAAAACATATTCAACAAAATTAAGTTTACTAGAGAATATTTTATTTACATAGATATGTGTATATCCATGCATTTAATAAAAACTGTTCAAATATTTTCGTTATTTCCTCTCTCTTTTTTTTAATTATTGCTGATAGAGTAGAGTTAGCAACACCAAAATCTTTACAGATTTCCGTTTTCGTCTTCTATTTTTGATCAGCAGCCTTAAGAAGCTTCGTTTTCATTTTAAGCCAAATAGCAGTTGGCTTTCTCCTTGATATTACGTTCATAAAAAAATTCTTCTAAAATAGAAAAAAATTGATGCAAACCACACTCACTGGTTTTTACTCACACTATGATGTACTCTTCACAGAATTTCAAAACCAACTGAAGAGACGTTTTTGTGTGGATTTCTTGGGTATGGAGGGTGAAAATGGCAGAGATAAACAAAATTGGTCTGTATTACCAGCTTTTCCGAGAATATTTTAATGTTAAGTTAGCATTTTCTATAAAACAGATGAAACCACCTCTCTTTCATTTCACAGCCTTTTTAAATTTAGCCTGCACGGCTGCTGTTTACCGTACTATGTTTATTCCCAGAAGAGAAATCGTTTCTTGTTAAGCGATTTTCATTTCATGTTAAGAGAGAGAGAAAAAATGTATGAAAATACATAGTAGTTTGTCGGGACCGTTGTATTATGTCGTGTTAAGCCAGTGGCGTAACGTACATCCCCGCATTGCGGGGGGAAGGCAGGGTTCTAGGGAGCCCAAAGCCTATGCTATGTTATGTTTTTACAATCCTTTGTAAGATCCGGCTCGGGGTCCAAAACCTGACTTTGCAGGGGGACCTAATATTCTCCGTTACGCCACCGTCTTAAGCGTTTTCGTGTTAACCTATTTTACTGTACTTTTTCTTCCATTTACTCGGTAAATTGGTTCTTCAGAATATCGTGTAAAAGTAAATAAAAATAGACTAATAATATTTGCTTTCCCATAAATCCGTAGAATAATATTTATACAGCCATTGATATCAATTGGCACCTTAATACACCTGATCTTCCATCATTAATGTCCCGTTGGTGTGGTGTGGTAGTTAGGAGAGGGGGTGCCAGCTCAGGTGTCGTCCACGTCACTTGACCATGGTTCAAAATTACGTGGTCTGCCACCAAAAGCCCTCGTGTGGCTGAACAGTGCGACGTTAATATTCACTCACTCACTCCATTATTAATGTCTTCGGTAGATGAATCCCGACTTTTGGAAAAAGGTTTTTGAGTCATTTCATTTAAATCATTTTCATCAAGCGCTTTTGTAGACTGGAACCTTTCCCTCTCGGTTAAAATTCATCCTTTTATAACATTGCTTTCACAGCTTCTTTCAAATCATATTGATTTCTGGTCGTAATCCTTAAAAACATAGGACCTGGTGTTCCTTTAAGAATTACATTAAAAAAGAAATCAACAATTGTAGATGCCAAAATATTTTTCTCTGTTTAGACAAGCAACTTCGAAACAATATCACGAGTAGCATTAAATTTAAGCACACAAGTAACAATTTAAAAAAATGTGAATTTTTTATGACTTTTTGATTTTTATTAATTCTTTTCTAAATTTTGAAAAAACTAATAATTTTTTTTTATATTATTAAAAATTTTTTTTTAATTTTGTGTTATTTTTTAAAAATTTTGATTACAATTTGCTAAGCTTTAATAAAGATACCAAATAAATAAGAAGGATTTTAGAGGTAAAACGTATATAAGCTCTGGTACAAAGGAAAAAAATTATTTTTACCGCAACTTTTCTTTTTTCTCTTTTTTTCTGATATGTAATTGTTTTTTGTGCACTCACATAAGGTAAAATAAGATACTGAATTATCTTGACGTAACACCTATCCATAATCTGTAAACATATTAACATTGAAACGATTTTCATTTCTTTCCTTTCCATTAATATTTCGTAACAATAGTAACAATTCAATCACCTTGACGTAGTTTTTGCAGATTTTAATTCCTTTTATCGACGATCTCCTCGTAATTCCTTAATTTCATAAACATCCTGATAAGCACAAATTTTTCTTGTTATCAAAACAATTTCCCAATGTTTTTAGGCATTCAAATGGAAAATGAGGGATAGAAAAAGAAAATTTTAGTTCCTTTCTGGAAGACTGAATACTAGGGTTTGAAATTATTTAAAGACCACTCAACTTTGTTCACAACAAATGAAAACATTTTCATCTGATTTCGGTCTTTTTAGTGTGTTATCTTGATAAATGAATGTGGATTGTGTGATTTTTCATTTTTAAGAATCTGAATTGAAGCTCAACACTGTATGGGAAAGATAAGCAAACAGCGGAATAAATTAAATTTATTATTTCTTCCATAATCTAAAAATTACAGAACTTCAAAGTTTTTTTTTGAATCAAACCCAGGATGACTAAGAAGCACGAGAAAGTTCTTTCTGTTATGCTTCCAGGAATTCCAGACCATTTTGCGAAAAATTATTTCAATTCTGTTAAAACTGCATCTATGTAGAAAAACAATTCTGGAACACTTTATTTTTAATTTCCAGAATTTGCGACCGAGCCGTATTTTGACGCTAAATCTACGCGATACAACCTTATACACCGTATAAATTATTAAGATATGTATTAAATTTTGTTTCTGTTAGTTTGAAGTTGTAGAGATTCCTATATAAGCCAGTAACAGCCTGCGGACTGAAGTGATCATTTTGGTCTAGTGGTATGTTACGTGCTTACGCGAACCCAAAGGTCACTGGTTTAACCTCCTAATAGGTGACCTTGACGCTGAAGAAAAACGCAACCTTCGCGCAGCTGTCGTGGCTCCATCTATTCGCCGCAAGAACAATCAAAAGTCGTCAGATCCCCTCGACACAGCAATCAAAAAGCGGTGAGACTCACTTGACGCAACAGCAACAACTCACACCCTCACCATAAAAACTATATCGTTCATTCAGCTATCCACCTACTCACTGGTGGGGGAGTAGTGAAGAGATTCCTATAGAAGCCAGTAACAGCCACCAGATTGAAGTGATCATTTTGGTCTAGTAGTATGTTACGTGCTTATGAACCCAAAGGTCGCGGGTTCTACCTCCTGAAAGTAATAGATAATTTAACTTACTTTTAAATAATAATTAAAAAAAAATTTCCGACATTTTGATATGCTTGCGCCTTTTACGAAGGTTATCATGCCCACCTAGGAGGTCGTGCCCCACAGTTTGAGATGGGGTTACATTATGGTTTATAAATGTAAAACTTAACTCAGTGGCGCGACATCCCATGAGGGACAAAGGCTAGAGACCTTGGGTTCTGAGGTGCATGAGCAAATGTTCGGGTCAGGTGTGGCCAGTCTGACGCGAAACCCCCAGCGTTAAGTTCGAAAGCAAGCTTGGTACTCATTTATCAACCCACTGAAGGGATGACAGACTGAGTCAACCTTGCCCAGCCTGGGGTTTGAACATCGGACCTGTGGCGTGGAAGCGCAATGCATTAACCTCTCAGCCACTGGGCTTCAATTGTAAATGTACAGAATATTAAAAAAATGAAAGAAATGGGTATCAGCGATCTTTTTTGGATGAAGGTGAAATTGATTAAACAAGGAAAAAATGCTGATGAAATAATGGATATTAATCATAATAACGAAAGCAAATTCGAAAAAAAAGTGAAAAAGTACACGAAACGTTTGAATTAAAAAGAAAATTTTCAAATGCTGCCTAAAAATTCCATCAAGAAAAACATAAAGCCACATGTGAATCCTAAGATATTCTGTGCACCCTATCAAAAAGACACAAGAAAAAGTTCAACATGCTGTTTGTCTATCATGAAAGGACAATAAAGCTAGATCAACTTGAACAAAATAGGACAGTTTTGCCCACAAATATCATTTCTGTAATGCTATCGAAAAGTGTCTGTGATGTGTGTCCTTTATCCCAAGGCAGGGCTGCTGTAGCCCAGTGATCAAGGTAGCGGATCATGGCAGGCATGTCACGAGTTCAAGCCTAGTACCACTAAAGACCCTCCGTGTAGGGGAACGATGCACGTTAAATCTGTAGAGAGCTCAAATGTCCTCCCGTTGGTGTGGTGCGGTAGTTAGGAGAGGGGGTCTAGCTCAAGTGCCATCCTCGTCACTTGACCATGGCTCAAAATGACGCGGTCCGTCGCCAAAAGCCCTCGTGTAGCTGAACATTGCGACGTTAATGTTCACTCACTCACTTCCCTACACGGCGGGTCTTTAGTGGTACTGGGCTCGAACTCATGACATACCCGCCATGATCCGATACCTTGACCACAGGGCTGCCACAGCCCTAATGGGAGGGGGGAGTTAATATTTATTTTGAACAAAAAATGTGCGCCTAATTGTTTTTCTACTTTTAATTTGTTTACATTTCTAGCCTTGAGTGAGTGAGTGAATATTAACGTCACACTGTTCAGTTACACGAGGGCTTTTGGCGACGGACCACGTCATTTTGAACCATGGTCAAGTGACGTGGATGACACTTGAGCTGGCACCCACTTCTCCTAACTACCACACCAACGGGAGGACGTTTCAGCTCTCGACAGATTAAACGTGCATTGCTGCCCTACACGGTGGGTCTATAGTGGTACTGGGCTCGAACTCATGACATATCTGCCATGATCCGATACCTTGACCTCTGGGCTACCGCAGCCCTACTTTTCTAGCCCTAATGTAAGAGTGTGTGTAGCTGACACAAAATGAAAATATAAATTCTTAGAAACTACCCGTTACGAGTGAAGATTCTACGTTGATAACAATATTTCCAGTAAAAAAACTTATAGAAAAGTATTTCTCCTTCCCCCCCCCCCAGCTTTTAAACCAACGTTTCTCAAATAGCGGGGCGCACTCCCCAAGGGGGGCGTGAGCATATTAAAAAACCGAAAACAAAAGATAATTTTTTTAAAAAAATAATTATCAATTTGCTGTGTAAATGTAAACAAACAAAATACATTCTCACCTAATAAAAAATAAAATACACATTCACACTGATATAATACACTTATAAATGTATCAGTACTGCACAATGTATTTTATAGTTCATTTAACAATACTAAATTAAGAACAACATTAATAATTACAAATGATCCTATAGGCTTGTCATGTATAAAATTATATACAAAAGTTAACACCTATTTCGATAATTTGTACGGTTTATAATTATTCCATTAACTGTTGAATCAAAGTTACGCGATTCGCTCCCTAATGCCTCCTTTTTTCACGTAGGCACACGTATGTGATGTATTGAAAGGGGGGGGGGAGTGAAAAGAAATAAGTAACAAATCCTGTGAAATAAATTCTTCGCAAACCCTGTAAAGGTCTTTTTATTGCATTCCAAATCCTTTGGAATAATTTTATGAGCAGTAATGCTAGGAAATTATCGCACTTCGGAAAGACGTATATATACGTCCAGGGCAATTAACGCTTTGGTCGAGTGAGACGTTTATATACGCTGATTGCACTTAAGAGGTAAAATTGTATTGTAGTTTTAGTGTTAAAGTGTATATTATTGAATTAAATACATTGTTATGGTATGAAGGGGGCGGGATGAAAATTATGATTGAATATTGGGTCGCAAATATTGAAACTTTGAGAAACACTGTTTTTAACTAATCTATCGAATTGATCTTAATATTCGAAAATTTTGGGTTATAATTTATACTATTCGATTTGATATGAATAAGCATCTGTACAGCCCCACGAGTAATATAAGATGACAAAGCCTACGTAATTTGCAATAACTCTCTTAATAAACCTTTTGGTTAAGTTAGTATTCGAACTGAAATGAACTAATGTTCATGGATAACCTATATAATTTCATACACATCATTAAAGTATGAAACATACACTTAAGTCTTGGGAAGTGATGATATAAGAAATATGACACATAAATTGCTAAAACTAGAGTTCTACTTCATTTATCGCAGTAACACAATAAAGCAAGTTCTAACATAGCCCTATCTTTTTCTTCTGAAAATGGAATTCTATACATTTGGTTTTCTTTAGTGTAACTAGAGCTTTAAGATAAAATTCTATTAAATTCTGGTATCGCTCTCTCTAAAAACTTAAATCGCTATTTAAGAATGCTCTTTAGATGTTTAAAACAGCGTGATTGAAATAAACAGAATTTTATTATTTTTTTCTGTGCGTTAAGATGCATTCAACATTTATTTTAGGTGTTTTAGAAATGTAGGGGGAAAAATGGAAAAACAAATTTTTAAAGCCGTATTTGCAAGAAAGATGAAAATCGAATTGAATGGAAAATCGAGAATCCATCAAGGCAAAAACGTAGCAACTCCACTTGGGAGTCGAAAAACAAAACATAAATACAGAAAATATCGATCAATTGAACAGCAGGTAGTTCGCTTAGCTCTATCACGAAAGAAAAAAAAACCCAGGCTTTAAGGAGAAGTAACAAAATTCGTATTATATTTATTGGTTTTCACAATCGGCTTAAGCTTATTTCAATGCCCAAAGTTACCATAGATCTTATCGATACAACCTACAATTGATTTAAAGCTTCATTGGTCAAAGTCTTTATATATATATATATATATATACTTTACCCAAATAAAAATCACTTCAGATAAAAGTTATCCTGAAGATTATTCTTAGACATGTTCTCTCCGTGGGTATCGACCATGAGATCAAAAGAATTCTTTGTTTATTGAAGATGATCCTGGTTTTGAAATAGATCTTGAAAGTCATTCGATATTGTGCAATCTTTGATATATTGATCTTTGATATAAATAATATATCTTTGATAATAAAGTTTCATTAATACATATGAATATAGATTAATGAAGCTGATTGCTCACAACTTGAATGCGTTAAATTTTGCTAGTCTAAGTATTGCATTGATAAATATTCCCAAATATAAATTTTCAGAATTATTTAAACTTGAATTGCGTGGTAAATTTACAGCAAAAATATGAATCATATTCACATGACGAAGTAAACATGCAACATAATTTATGAATACAATAAGTAGTTATTTATGTTGACAAACTCCAAAAGTATAAATAAAATTGAACTTTCATTCGATATATTGGGTTAAGTATTCATGAATCAATCTTAATTAGAATTGAACAAAATATCACCTTGAATAACATGGAACTGTCATAATTTTTCAAAATGCATATCTAATTGAACTATTGGCTACACACACACATAAGAAAAATGGGCGTATTGGATAAATTTTTGAAGCTCCCATTCAACACTTAACAGTTAAATAAATGTTATACTTATCGAATTCTTATTTGTAAAAATTTGTTTTACACTAATATATTTTCTGTTGCCAAATTGCAAAAAGTTAATATTCACTTAATAGGAATTATGTTTTTTCTTTTAAATTAAATTGTATTGCGAAAAAATAATAGAGTTAAATTTTTTCCTCACAACTGTCAAAGTTAATCTAGTGCCTAAATATTTAAAAGTGCATTTTTACGGTTTCCATATTTTCTATATGGTCATAACAGAAAAAATAATTCTCAAATAAATTTTCCAAGAAATCTATGCTCTTTGCAAGTTTTGAAAATATAAATAATGTTCTGCAATGCCACATAGCAATACATTGGAAAAGAAGAATCTTAAATGGTATCGAAATAATTTTGAATTAGATTACAAATACTTTAAAAGTAAATAAAAACATTCTGGACATTAACGTTTAAAGAGTTCATAGCCTTTTTTTTAAATTCTGGGAACGTTGTATTGTTTCGTTAGAATAAAGATTAAAGATGATAAAAACAATGTCATTAAAGATTTCGCGCATTTTATGATGATAATAGGTGATTGTTTCATCTAATATTTATATGTTACTCATCTAATTCTTGGGCACTTTAATCTTGCTGAGCAGGTGAAATCGCTTCTCCCAGCTCACGAATCTTAAGAGATGTTCAGATAGAAAATACGGCTCAGAAAACAAAACCAGAAAGATGTTCGTGAACCTTTTTGAACACGAAGCGAACTGATAAATGATAAGAGCAAGTCTTTCTTTCTTATCTCTGATTTGGCTTAATGACTCTTTGAACCTTTTACGAGTGATAAAGTATGTCAAAAGAAAACACGGAAGAAAATAAAAGTGCAAAAAAGCTAGAATGTTATTTTGTAAAAATTTAAAGAATTGTTTCATAAAAACAATGCCAACGCATGCAATGTATAAAAAAAGGTTCAAACTTCCCTATTTATTTCTCACACATGTGTAACTCATTTCGACACATTTTATTCCACTAACAATAAAAAATATTATGTTAATATTAGTACTTCAAAAGGTAATGAATCTTTTTTAAAAGGTTCTGACATGACATCACGATATGTGTGAATGAATATTTTTTTGACCTTACCTATTAACATCACATATCTTTTGTGGTATGCAATGCATAGTTTCAATCCTTTGCTTGCTTTGGCTCAAGGATTGGTTCTGACTGAAAATTCGATCGGTTATGAAAATAATGCAAAAAAAGTCACAAGATATCAAAGTAATGAAAACTTTTGATTTCTATTCTTAAACTTATATATATTATTTTTGCATTAGATACGAGCATCAATAAAATATTTCTTTTTAGCATAAAGTATTACTACTATTTTGCTTGTTACAAAACTTAAATACCGTAACATCCGGAGTATAACGAAACCTTTTAACACAAAAAAATGATCGAAATTTACGAAAGCGCGTTATACGCAGGGTATAAAATGGATAGTTTTAAAAATAAAATAAAAAAGAAATGAGCATAAAAAAAAATTAGACATCTACATAGATTGAAATACTGTTTGCTTAAGTTCATAAGGAATAGCATTTCTTTTAAAGGGTTATATTTCTATTACTATAATATTTGTTACTACTCGCATGTGCAGAGGGCTCTAGTAGTCTTCTTTGTTTACATTTTGACCGCATGCCTGTAATGCATGCACAGGAGCGGACGTACCTACCGTCGCTCAATAAACAAACATTTTTAAAATATACACGCTCTTTGCTTGAGCAGTCAAGTTATACATAACTCAAAGTCTTCTCATTCATAAACATACATTTCTAGAACTACCACACCATTTGTGGTTAAAATCAGAGTTATCTATCACGCCCAGTATTTTTTTAAAAAACTTGGGTTAATACCTCTGAAGGAGGGAAGGTTCGTTCTGGGTACCTTCCGTTTCGAACGCAAGTACGTAACCAATCACGCCAAAACGATCGTCAACGCGTGATGTTGGTACTAGTTCATATAGATA
>BMAV01000536.1:45530-64763 GCA_019973955.1 Trichonephila inaurata madagascariensis | reverse complement strand
TCAACGCGTGATGTTGGTACTAGTTCATATAGATATCCACCGCCACACCTCGAATAAAGGACTTCAAAGCATGATAATTGCCCCGTACATTTCAGATTCCTTCGTATTAAAGGAGGTGAGCGTTTTTCGGCAAAGGTACTTAAAAATTTTTAAAAAAAGCAGCTTGCAGGGGCGGCTCTAGGGCCGGACAAACCGGATCTCTGTCCGGAAAGGCAAATTTTAGAGGCGGCATTTGGATGAAGTTGAAATATATATATTTTTTTGTTATGAAAAAATTTGACATATTTTCAGAAATATTGTGAATTTGGTATTTCATTAGATGTATCTAATTTCTTAACTTTATACTCTGTATGTTTAAAGTCAGTTTCCTTTCATGGTGCAACTTGAGGGGTTCGAGGCCTGAGCTTATAATAAATCATGAAATTTTAATAAGACGTCCCCGTAAGACATCCACTCACACACAGTGTCAGCTAGCCAAAAGAGGACAGGGATAGTAGGAGATTTTCGAAGATAGAGAGCCACAAGAGATGTTTTATTTTAGTCTTGAATGCAGTTACTTAGTTAAAATAAACGTTTGTGACTCCTACAACCAGCAGACTGTCGAATAGAGTGTGTCCGCTGAAATGGGAAATTCCTTCTCTTACATTTTTGTCTTTATTTTCGAATTATTTTTGTATTTTTAAAAACTGAAAATAATATACTTCTAGTGAGGTACACCTCCAAATAAGGCACAATTATATTGGTACCAGTCTCTTTGTGAAGAGGGACCATATATATTCCTCCCTTATTAAGGGACATTTTATTTAAGTGACCTTGAAAAAGTTTCAAAGATAAGAGAATTCTTTCTAAATATTCAAAGTTTGAATTAGGTCAGTAATTTCGATGTTTTATTTCACAGTTTTTCTTCTTCTTTTTTTTATTTAAAGAGAGATAAATTTAGTTATATTATTTGTTATTATTATAATATTGCATGTACTATTCTTTAAGAGATAGTATTTTTTGTGTTAACTAAAAAATAGAATTTTATTTTGGAAAGAGAAATATAACGCATTTCTTATGATTATTTTAAATATACTGCAATATATTTTTAAAGTATTTTTATTAGTTTTAGTTTTAGGGTTTTGTTATAAAATTTACCGAAAGCATTTTTTTCTGTGGGAGTTGTAAAAGTAAAATATCTTTTTGAGTTGAAATTTAAATAAATCTGTTCTATCTTTTGTGAGTGCTATAACAGATATATATGTAGGTTTGTTGAAAAAAAAAAGTTAAATGTTTAATTCCGTCGTCATCATTTTAATTTTGAAAATTCTACTTTATTAGAATGTTTTACCCTACGTAATTACCAATTCTAAATATATTTAACATTGTAAATTTCGACGAAAATAAAATAGGGGCTTCTTATATTTTCTGTTTTAAAATTACGATAAGATTTGGAAAAATCTCAAACATATTGATTTTAAATTCAAATGAACCCATTTTTGATTAATTCAAATTTTTGCATCAAAGCAAAACAGTCTATAAGCTATTTTATATATTTCTCCTACCTAATTCAAATATTTTTTTAAAATATTCGATTATCTAAATTTATTCGATAATTTTAGATTGCACTCGTGATGCCAGTAAGATCTATCAAGTGATATTTTTGGTACAATATATATATGTGCTGAAAAATCTAATCCTAATGAAGTTACCAGTGAAATTCATTAAAAAGGTCTTAGGTTTTCTTCCAATTGTATTGACTAGAAAAGAACTTTCAAATTTAATATTTGAGAAATTTAAAAAAATTAGTTTGCTGGATATGTGGGGGCAAGCCTATGATAGTAAAGACAATATGAGAGGCAATAAATCAGGAGTACAGTCTAGAATTGGGACGTCACAATTCACGTGACTGGTAGCCACTCTTTAAATTTCATCGTTAAAGAAATGGCAAAAGCATCCTTAGAAGCCTGTAATTTTTTAAAATGGACAAAAAAATGTCTTTTTTTCTTCAATTTTTTTATGTGCCATATTATCAAAATAAATCAAGGGCATAACTTTTAAATCCACTAAGTGTAACTACCTGGGAAAGCCGAATAAAGTTTATAAAACCCTTAAGGTATCCGACTACGTTCAGAACCGGGATTTTTCAAAAGCGCACAAACGCGCGAATATTTTTTTAAATATTTACTATCACTCAGATTAGAATACACTCATAAAATTGTTTTCATAATATTATTACAATAAGAAAATTACTTAAATTCAATATTTGGGCGAAAAAGGAACTTAGAATTACTCTTTTTTAAGGGCTCCTTTTATGAAAAATGCTTATATATAGCTAAGACTTCTCCAGAAGGCCTGAACGGTGGCTTTTTAAAAAATCACATTATTTTCAGAGTTACCACCAATTGAAATAACTCTATCAGTGTTTTTCCGTTAAAATTTCTCCAGTCTGATTTATTAAAGGATGGATAAATCCATCTCTAATTAGTATATTTGAAAAATCCTAGTTCAGGTTCTGTACAGACGTCTGAGCTATATATAGGGAAAATATTATTATTACAGAAACATTTTCCATAAAAGAAGAAAATATTTGGAAAATAGATAATTCTATATTCATTTTTTGCCAAAATATTGCATTTAAATCGTTTTTTATTGTAATAATATTCTTTTCATGCGTATATTATAACCTAATTGACCCTAAATATTAAAAAAAAAAAATATTCGTTTGTACGCATTTGAAAAATCACGGCTCCGAACGTAGTCGGATATCTTAAGATGTCAACTAAGAGATATTTATGACGCTTTATTTTGTGTTTATAATATATAATGCTGAAATTGACTACTCTATAAAAGATGAGGTCTCCGGATTATTAAACTCTTTTAAAAAATATTCAAGTTTATGTACTACATTATTATTTGATATAAAATCTTAAATTGCATAAGTGTATTAAGTAAGCTATTGCAGACAAAAGTCCAAGGTCTATTATCTGCTATGGAACTCAAAAAATTCTTGAAAGATTCTTTGAAGGATCTTCGATAGGATATCACTTTCTATGAAATATCTGAGATGCAATAGGAGTGGCAGATGAGACTTATATCCCTGCTAACTTAGAGATGATGCAGTCACATCACAGAGTTTGACGAAGAAATTTTAATTTTAAATAGGAAGCACGAGATGACCCGGTGAATAATCCTAAATTAAAACTCGAGGTATTTTTTCTTACGATTGATCCAGCAGTTAAGACTTCAGAATGTACATTTAATCTAATGAGTAATCACTGCAAATGCGTTTGAAATTTTTATACAATACGTATAATTTAAAAGATATCCCTAAAGTTAAGGAAATAAAAATTAAAAAATTAGAAACAATATTGATCGATGGAGAATCAACGGATAGAAATGCGCGTTTGATCTAGTAGATGAAACATTGCCAGTTTCGGCTTTGTTAGGCAAAAAAGAAAGCCCAATTGTGTGGAAGCTTTAAAACTTACTTTAACTTAAGAATTTGCACCAAATCTTGGTATGGCATTAAGAATTTTGATTGTTTGCTAATAAATGGAGTAAGTGGAGAGAAGAGTTTTCAAAATTAAAATTAATAAACAATTTTTTAGGATCCACAACTATCTTCTTCAAGACAGAATAAATGTGTTTTCGTTGTATTGGCTAGCGAACATGAATTAGATAAACAAACTGATTTTACAAAAATGATAAAAAGTTTTCAGAATTAAAAGTAGAAAAAAAAAAAAAAAAAAAAAAAATAAAAAAAAAAAATTTATTTTTTTTTTTTTTTTGAAAGAATTTTTCAAGTTTTATAAGTGTGTACATATATATGATCACAATTTACCTTTTTTAATAATAATTTATTACTTTAGGAAGAGGGGTGGCATTTTCCATTTTTGTCCGGGGCGGCAAAACTGCTAGAGCCGGCCCTGCAGCTTGAAAGTATAGGTGCGCGTTATACGCCGGATCTTACACCGGTAACGGTAATAGATGCATTAATTAATTCAACAGCAAAACAGAACCCCCCCCCCGGGGGGGGGGAGGGGGACATGAAAGATAGATATATCAAAACTGAGCATGCAATTATAACTTCAGCACACAATTTCTTTAACCTTTTATCTACCGCATTATGATTTACAGCAGTTTCTTATTGCACTATTTTTTTTAAATCACTACATTGAAAATTAAGGAATATGCATAAAAAAATACTCAATTTTGGGAAATTTAATCCATTAGAGCTGATTAATTAATTAAAGATATTCAACTGTAAAATTAATTACATACACTGTTCACTTAAAATTAATAGTAAAATCGCTTACTAAGGTCTTCATTAACATACACACACAAAAAAAATAATAAGACACCTTTTGACATTAACTACTTTTTAGGAACAAAAATGACTATATTCGCAATCCGATAAAAATGTCAGCTTAAAACGCAATTTCTGCTATATAACTATTCGCCTTCCCCGCTAAAAAATTTTTCCTAGAATCCGTGCTGCAAGAGTGGATATAAAAAAATAATCCTGCTAAGTATCGTCAGAGTATTCGTAAAACTGGTTATTCTACGTAATTTTAAAGTGAGTGGTACTTATAAGTACCATCGGTAGATAAAGGGTTAAAAGCATTATTTTATGAGGGCTGTAAATTAAATAGTGGCAACTTAATCTACAAACTCGCAGAAGATCGGGCATGTGCAAAGAGGATGTAGGGGCAGTGAAGTGGCGCTGTTATGGATGAGTAGATTGTAAAAAACAATCAATCTCTTTAGAAGGATAGTTGTGGTGTGGCATTAAAGTGAAGAGTCCATCGCTCTAAAGTTGCATTCACACCAAAGCAGTCAGCGTCGAACGTTGAGCGTCTAGCCAATCAGAGACTTCAACTCGCCCAAGATGAAGTCTCTGATTGGCTAGACCAGGGATGTCCAACACGTGGCCCGCGGGACACATGTGACCAGCCAGTACGTAAGTTGCGGCCCACCAACTCTTTTTAAATATTAGGTTCTTAAAGTTTTTTCATTTTGAAATTTATTTGAGGGTAAATTTATATATATATATATATATATATATATATATATATATATATATATAAATCTACAATGTATTTGCCTGTTACCTGTTCTAGTTTTCAAATAAATCCTTTTTGATAATAGAAATGTCCTTTAGATTAAAATAGATTTATATTTTATTAAACAGTTACATTTGATTTTTCTATAATAAATTACTTTTTTTAATAAATTCCGAATTGCATTATGCATATCCTTTCCTATGGATGGTACATGATTCTCTGTGTGTGCGACTTTCATTTCTCCTCCTCCTTTTCTGTTTGGAGTGCCCAAAAAGCAAGAGGCAGTCAGAGATGCTTTTTAAAGTTAAAAAAAATATTCAGGACGGTTAAGATAAGGGCAACGTATACACTTAATCGTTTGCGCGCGAATATGACTGCATTATCAAATTTCAACAATGAGTAACTAAAGATCAATTCAAAGAAACACCGTAATTTGCAAGAAAATGGCAACTGTAACATTTTAAACATTATTTAATCATGGCATTATTATATTATGTAAACCTTATTATATTATCTATGTCTGTATACATGAAAAATAATGAAAACGATAATAATAATTCATCCTGTTTTAGATTTTCACTCAATAAATGTTTTTTTGTTTCCAAATCTGATATAAAGGTACATATTTTTATGTGCGGCCCGCGAGATTATAATGTCTTTTCGAAGTGGCCCGCAAGGTCATTTGGGTTGGACACCCCTGGGCTAGACGCTTAACCCTAGACGCTGACTGCCTTGGAGTGAATGCGGCTTTAAGCATGCTTTCGAAGGATAATCAGCGGTTGTGTCTTAAAATCAAAGTTGTCCGTGCCTAAAACACATCAGATTACTGGAAGCCTGTGGCAAAAATGCATGACCGTATAGGACGATTGCACTATGGGTTACAGCGGTTCAGTCTGCTCGGAATGAGACTGTGGATTTACAACTCAGAGGCCAGCACTCCATTCCTCAAGATCAGATTGACATCCTGAGTGTTCTCCTTTCCATAGATCGCTGATCGGATATTCGGGAATTATCCTTAGAAGTTGGTCTCAGCCATCAAACGGTGTGGCACATAATGAAGAAATGTCTGAACATGATGAAGATAGCTGCCACTCGGTTTCACATCAGCTATATAAAGTACAGAAAGGGCACCGGCAGGGACGTCTTAAGACATTTTGAGGCCCTGGACACCTACTCAAAAGTAGGCCCTGGGCTCCAACACAAATGTAGGTCCCACCCATGGCCTTAAAAGTAGACAGTACATAGCATAAGTTGTCAAAAATTCGTTAAACAATAACCCGAAACAAATTTATTTGTATGACCAATGGCGCCGGCCCCCCCCCGCGGGCATAACCCTTGAATTTTTTTACTGGTTATAATTCTATGTATATGGTACGTAAAATTTAATTAAGTTTTTTTAATAATTAATTCTAATTATTTATTCAATAATTAATTTTTTACTGTCTTTTGTTCCCGAAAATTGACAAAATCGAAAGAATATGTAGGACGGCGTATTGGAGCATGATACCAGAATGGTGGACTTTCGACCCTGGACTTCTCCCCCTTCCCCTTGAAAAATTCCTGTGTGCGCCTCTGTGCATGACTTAAAATCGCAGAAACCGGCTGGACCGACCACCGTCTTTTGACTGAATGAGTAACGATGGCGTATAGGGATAGGCTAGGCCTATACATGAACAATGGTTATCACATGTAGCCAGTTGACATATCGTTCAAAATTCCCAGTTTTTCGGAGAATACAACCGTAACTAGCATTTAATCATTGAAATTATTTGAATCATGATCTTATTCAGGCTATGTCAAGAACGAGTCCCCCATTCGGACCGAGGCCCGGGAACAGTTAGCCCATACCTTAAGACCGGTACCACTGACTGGCATCCACCTGGAGAAATACCGTAATGAAGAAGACGCATTTCTGTAGTACATTGTCGCCATTGATGAGACATGGGGCCAAGTCTATAAGCCTGAATTGAAGCTTCAATCAAATGAATGAAATCACCGACATTTCCACACTAATTTCGACGGGTACCCAGTCGGATGCAGGTCATACTGATTGAGGCATACGAGAGGGAGGATGTGATTCTTATGATTCCTGTGCCTGGAGGACAAACTGTCTACGCAGATTATTATTGTCGATTTCTATAGCACCATCTGCGTTCGACGATGCGGCGCAAGCATCCAAGAATACAGCAAAACAATCTCCCGATCGCGTTACATGACAACGATCGTTGTCATCTCGCAAACAATGTCACTCTCCTTTTGTGATGGTGTAGTTTTTTAATTTGAAGCGATGCAAATAAGAAACAAATGGACCATGGTTTGTCAAGAATTGTGTTGCGTAACTGGAATGGGGATTGATATCTAAATTAGATTTGGGAAAAAAGGATTTGACTCGGAAGCCAGTATTAGAGTTTGACCATCAACTCCACCAGTCCTCAATTTATTTTGATGACATAAGAGCGAGGGGCGGTGACACTCACCTCTATACCATTAGTAGTAGCGACTTTAGCAAAATGATCTGCAATATTATTAAAAAAATTATTATTATGAGCTTTAACCCAGAAAATATTATAAAAGTTGCAGTACAAAGAGAATTTATTCTTTATTAAATTAAGATAGGCAGATTTATTGTAAGGACTTTTAAGGAAAAGAATGGATGTTAAACTATCAGTATAAATATTAATTTTAACATTTTTAGCAACAGCCCAAAGAACGGAGAATCCGATTGCAGATACCTCCGCTTTGAAAACAGTATTGTAGGGCTTTAATTTAGAAGAATAGGTCCATTAAAGAGACCCCCGATAAAAAATGCACGCGGCGAACCCGGTCTCAGTCCCAATTTTGGATCCGTCGGTGTACACCTCCCACTCATTAGGCACCCGTAATCGATATTTTCTCCTAGAAAATCGACATTCGATTTTTTTGTGCTTTGGTAAAAATCATAAAATTGGTAAAAAGGAAGGATTTAAGGCATATTTGGTAAAAACGAAGAATTTAAACACTATTTATCGCAGGCATTTGTGCACCTGAAGTATGATCCTGTACTTTAATGGCAAGAACAAAAAAAAAAAAAACTCTATTTATCATCACGTTCACTCAATCGCCATGATGTATATGAGTATCGTGGGATCATCCGTTCCTTGTAAGCGTCTTTTTTCCGATTGCCGGCAACATCACAAGGGATGAGCGGAACCACTTGGATTCCAGTAGACTTGACAGACTGTTATTTTAAAAAGTTTAGATATTAAGCATTGGAAACAACAAGCTATTGGGTTGTTCGGAAAGTAATTTCGTTTTTTTTTTTTGTGGAAATGAAAGACAGTTTTCGTATAATAAACAAATACTTTATTAAATTATATATTGGCCGATCTGGTCCAACACCTTTTGCCATCTTTCTGGTAGTAGCATAATTCCACGCTCATAAAATTTTTGGTCTTTGCTGGCAAAAAACTGATCGTGGTGGGTTTTGATCTCCTCATTTGAGGTGAAGGTTTTACCGTCTAAAAATTTTTGGAGTGACCGGAACAAATAATAATCCGATGGTGCTAGGTCTGGAGAATATGGGGGGTGTGGTATTGTATCCCATTCAAGCCGTAAAAGCTTTTGGCGAGTAACCGAACTTGTGTCAGGTCTGGCGTTGTCTTGGTGAAACACTACACCTTTCCTGTTGATTAGTTCTGACCTTTTCTGTTGAAGTGCATCATTCAGTTTGTCCAGCTGAGGACAATAGACTTCCGAATTAATCGTTGTGTTATCCAGTAAAAGCTCAAAAAAATAAAATTAAATTAAAAAAAAAAAAAACGATTCCTTTAAAATCCCACCAAACAGACAGCATCACCTTTTTTTGGTGAATATCGGTTTTGGAAATGGTTTGAGCCGGTTAATTTTTTTTGCACCATGACTTCTTGTATACAACCCATTTTTCGTCCCCAGTGATGATGCGCTTCAAAAACGGATCATTTTCGTGACGTTTGAGAAGCGAATCGCAGACGTCAATGCGGCGACACAGATTTTTCTCTGTGAGAACATGGGGGACCCATACATCGAGCTTCGAGGATAATCCCAGGCCTTTCAAGTGGTCATAAACTGTTGAATTTGATAAATTTAACCTCAATCCGATCTCACGTGTTGTTATACGCCGGTTCGCATCAACTAATGCCTTCATCGCGTCTTTATCAGCTTTAACCGGACTTCCCGAAAGTGGTGCATCTTCGACATCAAAATTCCAGGATCGAAATTTAGCAAACCAGTTCTGGCACTGGCATACTGTTAACACACCTTCTCCATACACATCGGTCAATTTCTTTCTGGCTTGAACAGCATTTTTACCCTTTCTGTAGTAAAACAGTAAGATATGTCGAAAATGCTGCTTATCGCTCTCCATATTTAAAAGGGCACCAACCAAAAACTACTGCGTAGAATTAATTGGAATTTTTCACACACAAGCCTTGCTATATGAGCTCTCAAAGCAAATAAAAGTTATACAGCTTAAATGTGAAGTTGGGTGTTAAAAAATACAATTAAATTCTCTGTCGGGAAAAAACGAAATTACTTTCCGAATATATTATCTATTTTCTAAACTTTTTAATGTAACAAATACATTTAGAAAATAAATGTCTTCTTTTTTATACCTAAAACTTTGATATGGTAATAAAAATAATTGCAATTGTCAAAATTCCCTTATTTTACTAATAAGAGATCGTTTATTATGGTATCTTTCTTATCTTTTATAAAATGGATTTATATATATATATATATATATTTACATTGTAAATGCAGACTTGAAAAAAATTGATTTTTTAAAAATCGATCTTTTAGACCTCGATTTTTTTGTGAATCGATTCATTAGGTTACGATTCGAATCGATTACAAAATTGATCTTTTTCGGAAAGAATCACCCTCCCTAGTGGGAACTCTTGGAACACCTTCCCTACTCATCTGACATGAGTCCTTGGGACTTGGGATCTGTTTTGAAGTTGAAGGAACCTTTCCGAGGCCGTCCGATTTCATAACGTTTTGTCTGTACTCCGCGCAGTAGGGAGCTCTGTTGCTGACTTCAACACTTCGCCAATGATCTCCAATGGCTTTCCGATATTTCGCAAAAGGTTTGGATAAACTGGTGATTATATAGAAAGAATGTAAGGAAACCGCATTAAAAATTGCAAGTTCATTCAAAATTGATTTATACCTATGTTGCTTTTTCTGAATTTACAGCTCTCGTACGTTATATATATATATATATATACGCGATACATTTATCTTTATATATATTAACAACTATTCATTAACGTTTCTCTTTTACAAGAGGCTTAAAACTTAGTGCTACTGAAGACCCGCCATGAGGAAGGGCAGATACATGTTAAATATGTCAAGGCTCAAAGTCCTCCCGTTGGCATTGAATGGAAGTTAGGAGAGGGAGTACCAGCTCAGGTGTCGTCCTCGTCACTTGACCGTGGTTCAAAATTACGAGGTCCATTTCTTTAGAATGCGACGTAAATATAATAAAAACAAATCAAAAATTTTTTTACACTAAGTTTAAAAAAAATTTTTTAACGAGGAAACGATACTGAAATAAAATATATGTAGCTACTTTGCTTTAATAAATTTATTGTGGTGAGCCACCCTTAAAGAAGGGATTTCTAGTGCGCTGCCTTTCACAGCGTCACAATGGGGCTGCGGTAGCCCAGTTTTTAAGGTATCGCATCACGGATGGTATGTCATGAGTTCGAGCCCAGTACCGCTAAAGACCCGCCGTGTAGGCAAGCGATGCTCGTTAAATCTGTCGAGAGCTCAAACGTCCTCCCTTTAATGTGGTGTGGTAGCTAGGAGATAAGTAGTGTTAACTCAGGTGTCGTCCTTGTCACTTGACCATGGCCATAAGCCCTAGTGTAGCTGAACAGTGAGACGTTAATACTCACTCACTCACTCACATTCACGTCACAAACAGGCCGACTAACACCTAGATAGTTTGTTGGAGGATCGGATGACATCCCCAGCACATAAATTGGGATGGTTAAAGTTAGTACTTGAGCTCACGCTGCGAAAAGGCAACATTAAATTCTAAATTTTTTAAAGCATTGTTCTGGTTAGTTTTTAGTTAAACTAAAAAAAATTTTTTTCACACTCTAATTTTTGATTATAAATTTACTTTATCTTTAATTAGCAAGAGTTTCATGACTAGGTCAAATGATTTTATTTTCATGTTTTGTGAAGGAAAAGAATTGAAACTTTGGTCTTAAATGGGTTAACCTAACGGAGGTCGACCTCCAGAGAGATAGAACGGACTCTTATGACTACAGGTTCCGATCGACAAAGGATTTTTGGAGATGTGCATCCATCTACCTAAAACTTCAGAGAGACATCTTAGACCAGGTTACGAAACCTTTTTTTCTGTTGGGCCGCAACGTAAGGGTATGGGGGAGAAATGCTTTTAGTAAGCAACCAAAATAATCTCGCGGGCGCACATAAAAATATGTTCCTTTATATAAGATTTGAAAAAAAAAAAAATTATTAGAATGAAAATTTAAAACAGAAGGAATTATTATTATTGTTTTCAATATTTTATATGTATACAGACATACATAATATAATAAGGTTTATATAATATAATAATGCAATGATCAAATAACGTTTAAAATATTACAGTTGCCCTTTTCTTGAAAATTACGGTGTTTCTTTGAATGGATCTTAAGTTACTCATTGTTGAAATTTGATAATGCAGTCATTCGCGCAAACGATTAAGTATACGTTGCCCTTATCTTACCGTCCTGAATATATTTTTTTTAAACTTTAAAAAACATCTCTGACTGCCTCTTGCTTTTTGGGCACTCCAAACAGAAAAGGAGGAGGAGAAATGAAAGTCGCACACACAGAGAATCATGTACCATCCATAGTAAATGATATGCATAATGCGATTCGGAATTTATTAAAAAAAGTAATTTATTATAGTAAAATCAAATGTAACAGTTTGATAAAATATAAATCTATTTCAGTCTAAAGGACATTTCTATTATCAAAAAGGATCTATTTTAAAACAAGAACAGGTAACAGGCAAATACATTGTAGATTTATATATATATATATATATATAACTTTCCCTTCGATTAAATTTCAAAATGAAAAAACTTTATAAAAAAATTTAAGTATCAGATTTTTAAAGAGTTGGCGGACCACAGCTTACGTACTGGCGGGCCACATGTGGCCCCGCGTGTTGGACACCTGCTTTTAGGTATCCGACTACGTTCGGAACCGCGATTTTTAAAAAGCGTATAAATGGATGATTTTCGTGATATTTAGTGTCACTTAGATTAGAATACATGTATAAAATTGTTTTAAGGACATTTTGACAACAAAAAAAAAATTATTAAATACAATATTTCGGCAAAAAATTAACTTAAAATAACCTTTTTTTAAAATGTACTCCTTTTGTGAAAAATGCTTCTAATATAATATTATGCCTGTATATATCTCAGACCTCTGTACAGAATCTCAACTATAATTTTTGAAAAATTCACATTATTTTCAGAGTTACAATCCATTGAAATAATTATCGGAGTTTTTTTTTCTTAAAATTTCTCCCCTCTGTTGTCGTAAAACATGGATAAACCCACTTCTAAGTTCACAGAGGCTCAACTAGAAATCTTGAAATATATATTTCAAGATTTCTAGTTGAGCCTCTGTACAGGGTCTTAGCTATATACAGACCAAATATTATTATAATAGAAGCATTTTTCACAAAAGGAAAATATTTTGAAAATGGGTTATTCTATGTTCATTTTTTGTCAAAATATTGTACTGAAATTTTTTTTATTGCAATACTATTCTTAAAACAATTTTATATACATTTTCTAATCTAAGTGACACTAAATATCATAAATATTATCTATTTATACACTTTTGCAAAATCATGGTTCCGAACGTAGTCGGATTCCTTTGGAAATTTAAAATGTCTATAAAATTGATCAAAATATTATAACTCCAATGTTTTGCTTTTTTAAATTATTACTTTTTATGTTTCTTTATTTTTGTCACTAACACTAAATTAGAAGCAATTAAGAAACACCCATTAACAACTTCTGCGTCAGTAAACGGCGGGGGGGGGGGGGTTTACCAATAATATAACAAACTTCACAGGATGTCCGTTACCGCTGCGATATGACCACTGATAAAACGCTGTTGCAAAGATCATTCAAGAGAGCATATTTATCACCTCTTGAAAGAGATCTTCGAGGAAAAGTGTCATTGAATGATTCCTGTTTATAGGTATCTTTTAAATACAGCACTTTCGTGACAAATCAAACAATGACTGATCCCTATTAGTTTCTTACTACAAAATAGTCAACCTCCCAATCGTCTTGAAACGATATATTTTTTTCGAATATTTTTCGCTTGCAAGATATGAAAGACAGTTCAAAATTAGTTCCACCCATAAAATTATCGCTACTCCACTGTTGTCTGTTGTCATTAACCGTAACCATTCCAAATAGAAAAAATATATCAATTCGCACCCGTATGACACAAACAGCAAAATTGATATATTTGACTTATTGACACATAATTTTCCACCAAATTTTTAATACAATGCTCTTAAGTAAATTTCTCAGAAAAATGGACCATGACCGGGCCACTTTAAAAGGCTCGGTGGGCCGCATTTTGAGTATTGCTGTCTTAGACGCACTCATGTTCAGAATATGAACAATTTTACATTTGTCCTTGGATATTTTATTAATAAGGGCAACTAGCACCGAATCTTCAATATGAGTTTGTATTGAAAATTGTAAAAGTAAAACAAGCCTGCGACCCCAAGTTCAGCACATCATGTAATATGTTAATATGCTTTTTAAAATGTTATTCCTGTCTTTAAAATAAAATTAATGAAATTATAAACCACGTATAAACAATGTAATGACATCCATTCCGTCAACGTAATCAGTGCAAGGATGACACAGGATAATTCGAGCACTACCATTTATTAACTATAAATTTTCCCATTGTCCTATAAGTAAAAACTATGGAAAGAAAACAAATTAATATTAAAATAAAGTATATCTTTGCTTTTATATACTATTCTAGGATAATTCGTTTATTAATTATAATCTAGAACTATCGATTATTCGTATTTATTTAAATAATTTTAGCACTGAAATAATTAAGCGCAGTCTAAAAGGTTTTTTTCTTCTTAGAGTTAAGAATGCAAATCCATTTTAAATTCCATACTTTTGTGATTCCATTCAAGCATAATACAAATATAAATGAGAATGAGTTGAGTACAACCGAACTCTTAAGGTGGAACGGACTGCATTATATAGCTTACTATTGAGCTATTAAAAGCATCGACAATACTATGGACACGGCATTCCACACATAAATCAGTCCTCGCTCAGTCTATTTCACAATTTATTGCTCCTTACAGCGTGTATTTGAATCCTTAATCAAAATCATTGGGTAAAATGCGCCATTTTTTCGAAAGATAATATTTCCATAAAAATAAATTCAGTATACGAAAAAAATCCAATCCATCAAAATTAGAATCCTTTGTTTCACTGCGGCTCTTTCTCACGAGTTTTTTTTTTTTTTTCCGTTATTGCGTATTTCATCGTTCGTAACTTAAATTGTGTTTGAATCGCAATTTAAATGGCTGAAATGATATGCAATCTTGAAGCACATAAAAATCTTGTAAGATGGCCTAAGCAAATTGATAAACGCCCTGGATGAGCACCGATGCGATATCCAATTTCATTCGAAATTCCCCCGGAGACTATTAAACGAATTGAAAACTTCAGACGGAGGTATCAGCAATTTCATATCTATCTCTCTGTAACATTTTTTTCAAGTTACTACTTTAAAAAAAAAAACCTCGCGTAATTTAGCGACCATTAGGTACGCCTCATTGACTGTCGTTTCAGAAATGAAAACACCCGGGAGTTCTGCCGCGAAAAATTAAAGGAAATGGGAGAGCGCGTGTGTGAAGCGGACATTTGATAAATCTCTTTTTGACCTAAAAACATTTCAGAGAAAGTACTGATGTTAATCAGATCACGAGGATAACCAATATTTAAAGGGGCAATCCTAGACACGATTTTTCTCAAAAACTAGTTCTAATTTCTTACACAAGAGCATTACTTCTAGGATATTAACATAAATATCGCTGTAAATTGCCACGAAAGATGGAATACTAAAGACTTAAAAATGGTAAAAATACCCGTAAACTCTCTTAAAAAATGTAATGATCTTACCATAACATAGAAACAAATTCTTCAGTTTTGCATTTCACTCATTATAATTTTCAATGACGCAACGCATTGGTATCACGGCAAACATTTGAAACAGTGAAACAATCGGCAAAAATACAACTGAATTGTATTAAATTTTTTACGATTCAAGAAATATTTTTTTGTAAGTCCTAGTTATTATTTAAATTATTACAAAAGAATTACAGAAAGTCCGAAACAGCGATCGAACAATGCCCTGGTAGAAAAAAAAGAAAAAATAACAATGGTGCCAGACGATTTTAACAAGTAATATTAAAAAAAAAATTTAAATCAATTCCTACTTAGATCAACTAAGAAAAATTTTATTTTAGCTACTTTTTATTAAATAGTTACAATTAATATAAATATTAATATTAATATCGTATTGTTATCCAGAACAATCATGTTTATAAAATTTCAGTTCAACTGAATGCTTTAAAACGTGAGAGAAAAAAAAACTTTTCAAGTTTTGACCCAAGTCGCCAAAAATGATGCCAACGTGGCTGTATTCGTAGTTCTTTGAATAATTAGTTTTAATCCATTAATTTTTATTAATTATAATTAAATGACTGTATTGCCATCCAAAATAATCATGTATATAAAATTTCAGCTCAATTAAGCGCTTTAAAGTGTATTTTATTAACGATTGAAAATTCCAACAAGATAAATAAATAAATAAATATATGTAGAGAGAGTGTGAGCTAATAGTAAGTATTGAAAAATGGCGTGACAAGTTGATTATTAACAAACAACGTTTTTAAAAACTACACGAGGGATATTGGCGAGAGCTAGTCACATTGGAGGACGTCACATGAGTTGGCCCCCTACTCTCCAAACTTCTACTTCAAGCCAACGTGAGCAGTGGCGTAGCTACCGAAGAGGCCCTCAAGCTCAGGGGGCCCCTCATCACCAAGCAAGCCGAACTTGAGATAATTTCTCCCACATTTGAGGTATAATGTAAAAGTTTGCCACACAACTATAATTATGGCAACTCAGTTGAAATTAATTTCGAACTAGTAGGAAATTCTCATTAATTCAATCCGTTGTTTGTATAGTATTGCGAACTTAACTTAGTGAAAAGCTTATATTATTTTCATTTTTCTATAAACTGTTATTAGGAAATAAACTTCATGAAAAATCTTACCATACTTTGTGGTATCCCCGCCGTTGGGGATACCCTCTCTCCACACGACCTACATCTAAGGGAACGAAGGATGCGCCGCTAAAACTCAATCACAATTAAATCAGTTTACTCTGATCTTAATTTATATATAACAACAATACTATAGTGTAAGAGGATGTTGATTAAGAGTGAAACAACGCAAAACGTATTACTGATAATTAGCGCAATTAACAACTGAATCTATATTTATATATTAATTTCTAACTTAATAGTATCCTAGTTTAGATGAACTAGCTTACCGCTATTTCCTGGGTAAACAGCTACGGTCCGTAAAATGTCAATTCAACCTTTAATCTGGCTGGCTGTGGCTTAGGCAATGCTCCGCTGGTCTCGGACCCACTTTTGACTTATCTACAGCGGCACTGTTAGGCCACACACACACACAACTCCCAGAATTAAGACTCCTCTTCTAGACTTTATCTCACTTAGCGCTCAGAGCTTCACTTAGAGATCTCCTCGAGAATGCTAATCTCTCAATATATATGATTCCTAATTTGCATAAACACGCTCTCTTCTTGGGTTAGGTGGAAAGAATTGCCATTCAGGCCCCAAAGAAATCCCAAGAGGACAATTAGTGGAAATACCTATAAAGTCCCGTCACAACTTATTGTTACATCTTAAACACTGGTGTAGCTAGTTCCGAGTGGGCCCTGTATCAAAATTCCCTCGGAGCCCTTTTTTAGGTATGAGAACACTGTTAGTGGGACCGTAGTTACACATGTTGGGGCCCCCGTATCATTCATATGGCGATAGCTACGTCCCTGATCTTAAAAAACCTACACAGGAAGCAATTCCTTGTGTCATTTCCTGTTGATGTCGGTGGACCCTTCTGTAGCTCTTTGGGGGAGGAGTTCGATCCTCCCGAAAAAATAAGCCAGGGATTCTCCAACGACGTTCTTTTTTCCCTTCCTTTTAAAGTCAGTAAGTACTCGAGCCCTTACGAATTGTAATGCATAAATTCGAAAACTAAAATTATGGATAAAAAAAAGAACCCACTGGTGCGCTTAAGCGCGCAAATAACCCCAAGAAATAGTAAACAAAAATTGTCAAATTCCTTTGTTGGCCTCCTACGATTGTCGTGGTGTTACATCGAACTCCTGGGCGATCACTAAAGCTCGCACAAGGAAACTCCTACACATACATAGAGATAGTCCGTAGCTTTGCTTTACTATATTCTGCAGAGGACGTATAAAAGTAAGCTTTGTATATTTAAAATATTCATATTTTTTACTGGATACTAAGCTACGCCACTGAATGTGAGGAATATAAACTTCGACGCATATAGGGTAGCATTAGGAGTCGAATGCACTACCCGACAGAAACAACGTCGGCTGCATATATATGTTATCATTAAAGTGTATAATTCAGTTATTTCATAGAATAACAAGGTATTTCATGAAATAACAAAATAAGTCAGTTAAAGTAGATAATAGATGAAAAATTCATACTTTCCTAGTTATTCTATAAAATAACGATAGACCGTTAAAGTGAAAAATAAACTATTTTAAAGTTATATTATAAATTAATTAATCATAAATAGCTAAAATCTCTCGAAAAATACATTTTATCCCTATTGTGGTTGCTTAATTGACAAATAATAAGGAAAAGCGGATAGTATAATTTATAATTGCTCATATTCCTAATAGTAGTTAAACAGAAAAGAAAAAAGTGAATAGGTTGCAGGAATAATTGCATTCAAATATTATCAAAAAAATACATACTGAGAAGAAAAACTGTTGCTTCATGAAAACATTGTGCCAACTTTTTCTAACAAAAATGTAAGTAAATATTAATTTAAATTTTATGAAATACCTTTATTTTTCTTTTCATTATTTATTAGAGCAATGATTGCTGTGATGGCACTTTGAATTGCATAGTATATTATTTTTGAAACAATCACACACCTTTTTTACACGAGCACTTTTTAATCCTTGTCCAGTGACGCAATTTTGAACTGTTGCCAAAGATCGGAGCGTTGTGTCAGTATTCGGAATTTCTTCAATGGAAATTAATTCTCGCTCGCATGTACTCTTGATCTCAGTTCAGTATAATTGTTTCATTAGAACATTTCTTGTTCCTAAACACAAAAATCCTTCCCTATAGCTGCTATACATGGTTCAAAACTGACTCAAAGTAGCTTGAACCGGTTCAAAGGACTTCCGCGAATCCGTCATTTCATACTTTATTCTATAGAATATCTAGTCAAATCGTAGAATTCAATAATTTTATATACTTTGTGTCTAGTTATATTTCATGAAATACCTAGTTATTCTATGAAATAATGGATTTCACACGTTAACGATAACATATGCAACAAAAAAAAAAAAAAAAAAAACACTTTAAAAATATAGAGCGAGTTCGGTGCATTTGGTTTGAACTGCCTCAAATACTTTTTTCCGAATCCATGATAGTTGTAGAAAGGACACATTTGTGAACTTTCTCTATTTATGTACGAAACAATCTTTTCTTCCGAACTAACATTTTGTTAAAAAAAAAAACGTTTTTATGCGTATTTTTTTTTTAAAGTAATTCTTTTTATTTTTAAACTGCGGAGTATATAATTAAGTCGCATGCTTTTATTCTTTCAATGTATCTAACTACAAATTATACCGAAAGTTCTTTTTTTTTTATTATACTTAGGACAAAATCAACCTGAAACCACATTTCAGATCTATCTCCGTTTTGCTGGATACAATTTGGGCGCAATATCCTCAGTCTCAAAAAACATAGAAGTGAATCGAGTAATATGGTTTTGGCT
>BMAV01000536.1:8636-40530 GCA_019973955.1 Trichonephila inaurata madagascariensis | reverse complement strand
CTGCCATGGTCCGATACCTTAACCACTGGGCTACCGCAGCCCCCGGATCTGCAGCGAAACAAGAGTAATTGACTTTATATAAAATGGCTAGCATGGTGTAAGAAAAGTTCGTTACATTTATTTACAGTTAAAAAAGAATTTAATATAATTCCCAAAGTTTTTAAAAACATTTTTTATAAAGTTTGATTTATTTTTATTTGAGAACAATGCACATATGTTTTCGTTTATTTTAGATGTACTTTTTTTGTAAATAAAATTCTTAGTTTTGCAGTTTTTTATTCCCAAATACTTATCTTTAAAGAAAATATAACTTTTATGTTCCTTATAAAAATACTACCTAAAAATAAAAAATCGTTGGCAATTCAGAGAAAACTTTCAATAAAATTAAATGCAAACAAGTCAGGACTTAAGTTTCATACCTCTTAAATTTAAAAAAAAAAAAAAGATTTTAAAGTGACAATATAAGCAGCTTCTTTTTAAAGTTTACATTATCAGAAAACAGCTTATTTGAGAAGAATACCAAAATACAATTACAGTTTGAATTTATTGATTATAATCAATATTCCTACACTAAATAAAAAAAGTAAAGGATAATACATAGAGAATTAACACAATAATGATAAGATTCGTATTTTCATTTTTTATTTAACATTTTTCTCCATCAAAATACAATGCCCTTATATATACACTTACTTGTTCATAAATGTAACATTACTATTCTTCTTTTATTATAAATACCCTCTTTTGTTTTTATACAAACAGTGGAAAGACATTTGGGATTGTAATGCAAATGGAGTCAGAGATCGATCTTGGAAAGAAACATTCAGTTTCATTCACATTTGGCTTTAAGAAATAACAGCACTTTTTAAAAATTCACACCATTCACAGGGTATCATTCAATTAATACATCATTTGAGATCGGAATTATAATCCTAATTAAGCTGAATGCTTCTTAAAAAATGTATTTGTTGAAGTCTCTATCACACACACAGTTTTGTTTTAAATATTCTAACTACACATAAATACCTACAAGAGATTTATTGCGTATTGAGAAGTATGTCACAAGATATGATTTTTCTCTGTCATGAAAATACATTACAAAAATAAATTATAGTAGAGTGTCTCGAATCATTATTCGAGCACTGATCACACATAATTTTAAAAAATGGTTACAATTTGTAAAAAAGATAATTGAAATCACAATATTTTTATTGATTGTTTCCAATATTGTAGTAGCTTCCAAAAAAGTACAGCATCATTTGTTAATTTAATTCATCCAGTAATAAAAAATGTTCCAGAATGTCACTCTATAATATGATGCACATTAATTTGGAACAGATGAAATAATTATAAGCTATTATAATACTAATAACAAATATATTGATGTATGCTGATGAATGGAACAAATTTTGAAATATATCATTTTGAGCAGAATAATTTTTAAAACATTACAAGTGTGAATGGATTGCAAGACTTGACTCGATATCATCCAATGTCTTTTATTTTATGAGTATATCTATTAGATATTTGGATTTATAACTGGAGGAAAATCTACATTATTTCAGTCATGATAAAATAATTCCATTTTTTAAATTTTTTTTGATTATTCAATCATTTTAATAAACATGAACATTGCAGACTTCTCTAAATACATTTTTGCTTAAACCCAGAAGAGTCATGTATTTAATTATTAACAAGATGGAAAATGAATAGAAAATAGTGAATTCATTAGCAGCATTAAAATAATGTTTATCTGAAATGTTTTAAAAGATTTCAAACTGATATACAGAAACCAGATTTGCATACGGATACCAGCAGTCAGTTAAATTAATAATTTACTGAAGACAAAATTAAAGAAGCTCTGACTAGTAGCCATGGACATTTTTGATCCGTTAAATTCCTTATTTACATCTAGATTATGAAACTATAATTTTAAAATATTTTTACGTTTTAAATTGAAAATTCAGAAATTAAGAAGCACTCAATAGAAATTTTTTTTTAAAAAATTGCTTCACCATACCCCTTTAATCAGAAAATAGAATGTACATGGTAGTTTTAAAAAAGTTAAAAAAAAAAGACATTGATAACATTTGATTTGAAACCAGACACAGCCCATTTTGCATTAGCTATACTTCATCAGATATAACTTTGAATTAAACATTTTTCATTATATCTGGGATACAGAAATTGAACGTTTAATTATGTAAGTCATTCTACGTTTAAGAGTATTCTAATTAATTACAACAGAACTGATACAAGATAATTTACAATACATTTTAAAATTTATTCAACTGTAGGAATTTCATTTTATCCTGCTAAAAATATTGTTAAGATACAAATAATTAAATTTAGGGTATGTTAGAAAAATTAGATTTAAATAAAAACTTTACAATATTCAATGGATACAGTTTGCATTACATTTAGATGTAACAATTATAACCACAAAAAACTCATTACATCTATTTATTAATACAATGCTACAAGATATTGTTTTAAAAATGGATATATTTACTTAAAGATAAACAAAAACACCTAAGCAATTGAAAAAGGATATTCTAATCTGCATTTATTCATTATTAAAATTTCATTAAAAATTAATGAGTAGGATAATTAATTTAGTAAAAGATTTTAGCAATGTACAATTTTAAATTAAAAAAAAAATCTGCGGAAAAATTGAGACATTTTTTTAACATAAGAGTAAAATTTTACCAAAATTCAGGCTTTGTATCATCCTCTAAGATAATGGATCCTCAGTTTGAAAATGAAATGGCCAGTTAAATTACACAGTGTAAGACCAAATACTTTACTAGAAGAAAAGTGGAAAAAAATTCCATCAACTAACACATATATATATTAGCTAAAAGAGTCATCTTCCATTGCTACAATATTGTGTTTTTGCTTATTTATTTTGCACACATTTTTCTCTTTTTGAAATATTGAATTACTATAACAGTATAGAATTGTCAAGAGTAAAAAAAAAAAAAAGGGGGGGGGGAGAAAAAAGGTATGCTCAGATACAAATATTTGTGCAGCATAAATTTTCAGCATAAAGTTGAGCACTTAACAACTACAAAAAGATAGATTAATCACTTATAAAAATTAAAGTCCAGTTAAGAAAAGAACAACTGCAAACTGAAAAAAACATTCAAAAATACTTTTTGAAAGCAAATGCCAAAGAGATATTTCAGCTGTGTGTGTGTGTGATTTTTTATGTTTTCATAATCCTAAAAAGGAAGATTGAATGGATATAGAATATTTTACTTTCAATTTGAAGGCATCCCAGAGATTAAGGAGAATCCAATAACTCGAGATAAATCTGAATTTCAAGACATCAATTTGAAAAAGTATTAAAAAATGATTAATTCAAATAAAAAGAGTAATTTTAAATACATTTCAATTACCATGTGGACACAAATCTTTGAGTTGATAAGATCCATTGGATATAATATTCACACACATTTCATTCAGTAAAACAATATTTTAGTCACTTTACATGTAATATAATGAGACATTAGAAGATAATGTGGAAAATAAGACATTGTGCAAATAAATTATACCAGAGAAAAGAATTATCACAGAAAAATTACATTTAATCACCCAAATTTTAACATCAGTTCAAAAATCTAATTTAAAAATGATTATTTAACCCCTGTGGGGATTACATTAGCAGAGGTCTCCATAGAAACTAAATTGAACATTTTAAAATTCTCCTTTGAACAACCCTACTACAAATTATATTTTATTCTCTGAATACCAGATAGCATTAATATAAATTAATACTAATTCATTATGTTTCAAACAAAATAAATTTGTATATTTCTTTAAAAAAAAAAAAAAAAAAAAAACCAAATTAGTACAACTGTAAATTAATTATACATTCAGTTTTTTATTTATGGTGTTCTTAAAACTTTTATATTAAAAACCAACTATGTGTATTATACAAATATAAATGTGCAGTAAATTATGAGTAGATTATTGCTTTACTTTAAACACATGTATCTAATTATTCACTTACAATTAAAAATGATTAATCAATAAGGTATAAATTTTTCGTATCAACCACACATTTATATCAGGAAGAGTGATTCTCCACACATTTGTTCAAAGTTGAAACATTTAATAAACACTAAGAGTTTTGATTTTCAGAGCTATCATTTTTATACAAAAAGTCAGTGAGAGAGCCTCAGATAAATTATATTATATTTAACAAGTTATTGTCTGTATTTTAAAGGCTAGTAAAGTGAGGAAAACTGGTACAAATTCATTATTATTAAAATATATACTTACTGTTCTAAAAAGGTAAATGAACTCTTTACATACATTAACAATGGAAATGGGCTTGCATATATATTTACATTAAAATTCTAACAATAAAAATAACAATGTGTACGAGTTGCAAATATTTGTTTGTAAAACTACTCGCTCAGGAGCTGCAATCTAATAGTCTTTTACAAACTAAATAAATATTTTAATGATCTAAAATAATGGAGTTATTAATTAATGTACATTATTTTCAAAAACTCTGACACCACATATATCGAAAACTATGGTAAATAATTCAAAAATAAATCACAACAGAAAGAAATAAAAGGGAAAAAAAATTATAAAGGCACTCCTATCTTTAAAGAAATAGCAGTTGGTATGTTAACTGTTTGCAAGCACGGAGCAAACTCTTTAATGCAAGCTAATTTCTTTGCCTTTATACATGAATGTATCAAAAATGACATCTTTGCAGTCCAGTCTTCTATTTATTTGGACCATTCAGTGTAAACATTTGATAAAAAACATTTATTGCAATGAGATCAAATAATATTCATATATAATAAATACCCTTTCTACACTGAGCATTTAATTCAACACAAATATATTAATTATAATAACGAGTTTTTAAAAAGAAAATTACCATGACTAAGAGATGGAACAAATAAGCCAATTTTTCCATACTGGGGCTTCTATTTTGTTAACATTTAAGGTAATTGGAATAATCTTGGCCTTTTAATTTTTCTCCAATGTATTTGTATTTTAGATTTTAATTTTGACTAAGGTTTTTTAAACTATGTTTTAAATTAATCTTGATTAATAGAAAGAGGTCTCTCAAAATTTGAACATTCTCATAAGATATGTTTTTAAATATCAAAATTCCATTTATAAAAGGAGAACTAATATTTCCTAAGCAAAACAAACTCTTTTCAATTACCAGTTAAAATTTAATGCCTTTCAAAAAGTTGATAAATGACAATATTTACTGAATGATAACTAAAATTGAGTTTCTAAGCAAAATACAAAATAAAAACAAAGACTTCCTATAAGACAATCTTTATCCTCCTCATCATTTATAGACATTTAATGTATAAATTCTTTTATATATAAAATAGAGCATCTTAAACCAGATAAACAGATAGTAAAATTCATTTATACAAAGAATACACAATCTTTCAATCTGCTGCATTTTATTTATTTGAGTGACAAGTGCTGAAGCATTAGCAAGTATCATATTTTATTGCTTGAGATAAATTCATATATGAGCAATATTTCCATTAAAACCATTTGAATTCTTCTTCAGAATAAAACCTCCAGTTCACATTATTTTACAGAAACAAGACAAATATACAGAATATACAAAAATGCAATACAAGAGGGATTTAGACACATCAAAATCACATGAATTAAGGCATATCATTTTGGAAGATATAGGAGCATCAAATAGTTATTGCATTTTTTTCCATCAAGATATAGATACAATCAACTACATCTTTCTATAGAGCATTCAACCGATGGAATGTTTCACTTAAAAAGACCTCACATAATTCTTCAAAGGCGCAGTCCAAAGCTTAAAAAATGAGAGGAATTTCAATGGAAGATTTTTTTTTCACACATTCAACCACATAAATAAATAAGGAGTATAACTGGTTTTAAGTAAAATACAGTACAAGCATTTTGTTTGATATAAATATCTCTGCACAGGTATTATCCACATGCACTCACTCCAATTTCACTCTGTATTTGCATACATGCCATACACCACACATAAATGAATATTTCACATAGTGAAATTGCTAACTGAATAATGAATAAAACTGGGTCGTAAAATTGCATACGAACCACTTTGTAAACATATGAAAATATTTTAAAGTGGTTCTAATCAACTACATAGCTATTGAATTTAATTTTTGGGTATTAAAGTAATCACATTCTAACGCTCTCATGTGAACACTCAAGATACTGGGTAGAAATTCAGTAGATTTAAATTATGGTAATGGAATAAGATACTTGTACATTAATTCAAGATAAAAAAAAAAATGCTGTTGAAAAGGAAAGATATCTATAAATTTTTTGTTTACACAAGCATTTAAACCAATGCAAATATAATAGTTTGAAATCTACAAATTTATTACATTTTGTAACCAACAACAGTGTATAAAAATAATGTTTAACACTAGAATAAAAATATCAATTCTTAATACATCCCTAATAATTTATTAATTTTCATTAAGAAACAAATATGAAAAAATTGTCCATGCATTTTCAACCTATGAAGCAGGAAAGGGATCTTATTCTTAGGAAAGGAAATACCTGAAAACTCAGATTAAGATAATGAATAGAACTCGCATACTGCAGAAAATAAATTCAACAAAAGTTGGTTCTTTTCAGCAAAATCACGACCTAGTTCACAGCATTAATTATCACTTAATTCCAATTCTTTCTCTGGGAAATCAAATTTTTGGTTTCCTATGCCTTAGTGTTTGGAAGAATTTTTTCTTCTTCACCTTCTCCTCAGACACAACACTTGAGGAGGATTCTGAGGAGGCCCCCCCATCTGCGACATCTACAATATTGGAAGAGCTGGCACTCTTCTTGAGTGCCTCAATCACCAAACTGCCAGGTTTTTTCTTCTTCTCACTCATGATGCTGGCACTGATTTTTCGTACAATGTCTGACATCTTGCCATTGGATTGCTCTGGAGTTAGCTGGACAGCAAGTTCAGGCTCTTTGGTTTTCTGGGTGGTACTCTCCCCAATATTTCTAATTTAGATAAAAATATAATATTAAATTCATATTCAGAAGAGTCAAATAAAAAAATAGACTAAATATCACTTTATCAAATACACACATTCATTTTTTCTCTCATCATAGGCATTTAAATTTTAAAAGTCTATGCATTTTCAAACATATATTTTCTCTATTGTTTTAAGTATAGGTTTTTTTTAAAAAGTAATATATATTTAATCAAAAACTGATTTTCCGATTTCTATCGCATTAATGCACGCACATCAATCCTTCTTCATTTTGTATTTTTTTTATTACTATTCAACATTTTTTTTTATTGTTATCAGCAGCTGTTTGTTGTTGATTTGGAAAATTTCTGAATTATTTTACTTTTGTATAAATTTTCATTAATAAAATGCACATAATGCTCCAAAAGAAAAGAATGCTCTGTGCAAAATTCTATATATTATTACGTTTATATCTTTTAAACATTTTATTTTAAGAATAGCAATTAGTAGTAGTTAAAAACAAGAGACATTAAACTGAAGTAAATAAATCATAGTATTAATCAAGACTTGCTGAAAATCAGAATATGAGCATATCAAGAATGTTTCAAACCAAGAACCAGAAAAATTAATAAATAATATAATTCCATCAGAGAGCTGTTGAGCCTTAAATTTCATGATAAAATTCTTAGCATTATATTCAAAGAATAATATTAATTCAAAACGCACATGCCAAGTAAGATTATGTTGCATAGCCATAAGTTGTAAGCCATCCAATGCATTAATGCCTATTAACAGTGCGCAAGGCCCCAAATAATTAACAGTTAATATTTAAATTTTCAACAACTGATTATAAAAATTTATACATTATAACGATTTTACTCATTGAAATTTCAGTTTATATACATTTTTACATCATTAAGGACCTTTAAATATAAAATTTCAAGATGCAAAATTACTATTCTCAACAACATAATGCTTCATGAGAAAAGTTAAAAAAAAAAAATTGAGAAACTCAAAATTTTCCAAAGGACATATCCTTGGTTCTTTATCATGAAAACTTTTTTCTTGTTTATTTTTAGAAATAAAATTATTATCTTTATTTTTGTCTAGTTCAAAGACTGCTACTGAACTATATCTTTTAGCTGATAAAACACTTTAATAGCTGTTAATTATTATTGGTCACATTTTATTTTTATCATTACTCAAAAACCATAAATTAAATTAGAATGCTGCATCAAAATATGGCAAACTTTTGTTTCGATCAATCATTTTTAAAAACTTAAGAGAAAATAAATGGCTGATTGATTTATTTACTTAATCTAAATCAATTTAAGAAAAAAATGTAAATATCAGAGAAGTTTGTGGCAGTTTTTATTTTTTAATTTTCAAGGAATAAAGACTGAACCACAGGACAATAAATTTTGCAAACTACATTAAAAGAAATATTTCTTCTTTCCACACAAAACAGTACCTTAAATAGAATTTTAGTTCTTTAAATCCTAGCTGAATCATTACAGACTAGCTTTGTTACAGCCTAACTGTAAATTGCATAAAAATCAAGTATGCAATATCATGGAAGCCAAATTCATTTTCATGCTGCATCATACAATAAAAATGAATTTGGTGCAAACAGTTGATGAAAAAAACTTTTGCACACACATGGATGTCTTTTCTACAGAGTTTCTTGTTTGAACTGCCATATGTTCAAATTGCATTTATAACATTTAAATTTTTAATTTCAGTTTTCGATCACTTACTGTTGAGTCAAGCTCATGTAATTCTGGTAATAAACTGCCCAGGAATAAATAAACCATCTGGATTTTATAAATGAATTTTTGATACAGTTTATTATTTTATTGTTATTTTGGTTACTTCCATACAAGCTTATTCAAAGAGAAATGAATTAGAATAAGGATTGCAATGCATACAGAGGAAATATTTTTATTTTCTTTAAAGCTTGCAATATATTGGTTTGAATTCTTTCTATAGCCCAATATAGATAACATTCAACAACACTCATTTCTAATCTGTGATTTAAATGATTAAGACTTCAATATCTCATTTGAAGAATCAATTATGTCCAAGTAAACAGTAATTTCATTGAATGACAGACTGATATCTTTGGCTGTAAATATATTTCTTCTGTTCAAATTATAGAGCAACTCAGAAGCCAGAAATTGTTTAACATGTATAAGTTAGTAATGTAAGCAACAGAAGCTATACCCATCAACAGTAAACACTGGGCGCTGTGTCTCAGGACAGGAGGCCAGGGAAGGAGGGGTGATACTTCTCTCAGTGGAATCATCTTCCTGGATAATGAAATCTTCATTATCTGTCTCAAAAGATGAGACATTTTCCAAGGGTCGGTAGCATTCCTTGGGGTAAACAACTCTGGAAACAGCAGTTGGGGGTGGCGTACTGAACAAATTTTGCAGCCCATCCTGAGACGATTTCTTTGTAAAGGAGGGGCTTGACTTGCTATATGTAGGGGGTGGGGGAATGTTGGAGGTTGTACCTATAAATATAAAAGATACAGATCAGAAAATTTTCAGGAAAATAAAATATTACATTTTTATTTTTAAGAGAGAGAGAAACCCCTATTTATTCAAAATTTTGTTCTCAGTTTGCCTCATATGAAGTGAGAAAAAGTTCAGTCTAGTATAAATTTACCATTTTCTACTCTATTCTTCCAAACTATCACAATAGCATACAATTATTATTAATAAATATTTAAAAAGTAATTAAATGCACCAGGAAAAGTAAAATTATAAATCAGCAATACAATTTATTGAATACAGTTCCAAAGATAGAAAATTTCTCTTCTTAACATGAAGATTAAAAGTATGAGCAAATAAAGTTTTTAGATAAATGATGCAACCTTATATATACATTAATTCCATGTTGGAAAATATCTTAATATATTATCAAATAAACTTTAAATGATGAACTTTTATAACCACCAGAAAAGTTTTTTGGAACCTTCAATAAATACGCTGATGTGCAAAAGTTAAACAAATTTTCACCAATTTTTCGAAAACTACAGGACAGTTTTTAATGAAAAATTATATAGAAAAGATGATTTTTTAAGTTTCCAATAAAATTCGATCTTTTATTTTATTTTGTGGAAATTAAAAAACCCATAAGACTGGTACTTCAAACACAGCTTTTTGAACATATTTTTGAAATATGAAGATAATTCTTGAAACTTTTTAAAATGGCCCAAAGAAAACGGCTTGTTGAGGGATCTTGATAAAGAGAAGTTGAGAGATATGAGGCAGGACTATCCCAAGTGGAGGTAGCAAGGTGGTTCAATGTGTCAAGAAATATGATTTCCAGATTATGGAACCAGATCCAAAACACTGATACAACATCTATAAGACCAATTACAAGTACTCAAGAGTCACCACAAGTCAGGGTAACCACTATTTGGCTTTAACTGCAAAGAACAATTGGGAATGACAATTACTCAACTTGCAAATCAGCTTTCCGTTGCTAAGAATATTTCAGTTTCGAGGTATACTGTTAACCAAAGACTTAAAGAGATAAATGGTCTACAACCCACTTACTCCATGTCACAGAAGAACCTACCTGACAGAGTACAGACGACGTCCTTCTTGAACAAGGGAGCAGTGGGCTAGTGTTCTTTTCAATGATGAATTGAGATTCAGTTTAGACATTAATTTTCAACATGTTTATATACGGAGAGAACCAAGAATCTAGTACCATCTCTCTAACATATGGAAGTTGTCATATTATGGAGATGGAGTTATTGTTCTGAGTCAGTGAGATGTTGGATGAGCTCACAGAGGTGTATGTTTTTCAAGGAGGTACTATGAATCCCCCTCTCATAAGGCATAGGGGCCCTAAGTGAGGTTTTTTAGAAAGGCAATTGCTGTACATTTTTATGCATTATAACACTTATTCACACAGAGCTAGGCAGACTGACAAATACTACAAGACTGAAAATGCAATAGCTAAACAGATTTTCAGACCTGAATCTCATGGAGCATTTCTTGGAGCATTCTTTCCCCTCCTGGAGCTAAGAAAAGCCATGGTGGAGGGTGTTTCAAAATCTCACAAACATCTTCATAAACATTATGAAAATTTGTTGAGAGAGCCATCAGATATCCTCGACAAATGCCAACTTGCTACATCACTTTTAAACTAACATGCTTTCATGAATATAAATCATGGTCATGAATGAGTAGCCTTAATTTTAATTATCTTTTTAGTAATACATTATGTATTTGTATACCAATCTTCACTTGAATAAGAAGCTCTTGAAAAATGAGTGAAAATGTGTTTGTTCCTTCATCTTTGCACACCAGTGTAAAAAGAACACTATAGCTATTTGTTAATACTTCACTGAGAAGCAACATACAGATTATGGGCAAAGGTATTTTGAACCCCACTTAAGAGGCGAGAACAATATTCAGCTCCTAAACTATGTCAGCAAGAGGATAGATTTTTCGTGAAATCATGACAAACAATTAGTTTAGTTGAAAAATAACTAGTTACAAGATTGTCTCTATGACAACAACATTTCCAGAAATAACACAGAAACTGCTGCCACTGTTATTACAAGGGTTAACTTATTTATCTTGTTCAAAGATTTTTTTAAACAGCACTTTAGAAAAGAAATTTCTTTCAATACTTTTAGAAATGATCAAAAAAATTATTTCTTAAAGAACAGACATTTGATTATTAAAGTATCTGTACCATTACAATAATTATTAAATAGATAATATTTAAGACTAACAAAAACTCTTTTTAAAAAGAACTTATTCCTTTATTTCAGTTAACACGGTGAAAGATTTAAGTATAAAGCAGAATAAAACCACACGTTGCTTCCAAATGTAGCATTTATTCATTATATTGATTTATAATAGTAAAGTAACAATTTACACTTGAATAATCCAAGTGTAATGTAAAAAAGATAGATACAATTACAGCTTTATAAGTTTGAATTCTCTCTAGCTATACATCAAGGTAAAAATTTTAAAATCAAAATATAGTTTTAAGGAAACATACGATTCTCCACAAGAAACATATACATATAAGATGACAGAAAATAAAGAAAAAAAATTCTAATTTTAAATACATTACATGAAAAATTCTGATATAATGCAGCAAAAATACAACATGCATAATTTCATATCAAAGATTCAAAATGCTGCAATTACAAAATTTATGGGATGAATACATAGTTTCTAGTAGCCAAAAATATTTTGTTCATAAAATAACTTACAATTAAGCAATTTCTTAAATTCGGATTTGGTAAATTCATAAACTGATTTTACCATAATAACAAATATATCATGAGTAATACTATACAAAATGCATCTCCAATCTATAACAATATTTTTGTGTTTAATTGGATCCTACAGTTAATGTTATTATGAAGCTTATTTATTAATATAGTAAGTTGTGAGCAATCTTAAATATATATATTAAGTATAAGATTAAAAGAAAATTTGCAGTTTCATAAATTTCAGAAGAATCCTTGAATTCAAATTAAGAAATAAAATAAAATTAAAACTACACAAAGAAATAAAATAAAATTAACACACATTTTCAAAAAAAAAAAAAAAAAAATTCAATTTTGAAAAAAGTTATTCTCATAAACCATGGCTGATTTTATCATTTGGATAATGAAGGTTTCAAGCCTGTTTAGCTTTTCTAACTAAACAGGAAATACTTCACACATGCTGTAGTTGATGTTTAATGTATTTCAGTACATGCAATAAGGATTTTTTTCCAACTATTTTAATTAAATCATTAGATTAATGTTTAAAAAACGGTAGACAGTGGAAACTCTTTTATGAGTGGAATAATATAATATACTATATAAATAGAAAACTTATAAACTTTTGAAATTTTCCCAAACATCTTGAAAATTATTCCACTCAATTATTACTCTTCGCATTTAACAATGTGTATGTAGGACACATTGATAAATTTCTTTCCTTTCTTCAAAAATAAGCCTGCAATTGCAAGAAAAACAAAAAGAAATAAGGGGTGACAGCACACAAAGACATGGTTGCTCACCATTTCGAGATGTGGAAGCAGCATAAATTGCAGGACTTTGGGCCGCAGGTGTGAGGGAAATACCACTGTCTCGATGAATCAGAAATCGCTTTCCCTTAAAACTAAGCCTCTCAGTGGTTTTAGTGGAAGTTACAGAAGCTGTTAGAAAAGGCCAGGAGAAAGAGAGAAAAAAAGGAATAGGAGAAATTAGTAGAAGGGAGAAACAAGTCATGCCACACACACAAGAAACAGATGCAAGGGGGAAAATCTAATCATCTGCACAAGAAGCATCTGGATACAAATTCAGGACACTCAAATAGTATCTATATCCAACTGTAATTAGTCAACTCCTGAAGTTATTCTATCAATTTTACATTTTCCTACTAAAAGAGAAACTTTTTATCCTCCTTTTAAAACTAAATTTTTATTTATAAATGGATATCTTCAAGGAAAAAATTTGTTTTTTGACCATTTGTATACTTAGAAAATTTAAAACCAAAGTAAATGGGGAGGGGGGGGGGGGGGGGGCCCACACGGCGCGGGGGGGGGGGGGGTAGCTGTCCAATGTTGAAGAATATTTACATCAAATATAAAACTACTAATTATAAATTAAAGCATTTCATTTAAATCACAATAATCAGCTTTTCTTAGCTTTATACAGCAATCTCAAATATCTAAATATTTTATTAAAACCTATGAATCTGAATATTTTAAAATTTACTTGTTCATTACAGGAAAAAAAAGTTTTTTCCATATAATTTCCAAAAAATAAATTGAATATTTACAAATTTCACTCATCAACTATTTTATTTTCCATAGAATTTTCACTAATATTTATCTTTTTTTACAATTGCTTAAAAAAAATCTCTAATATTTTTTAAAGTTAATTTTTTTTTATATAAAACACAAAGACTATAAAAGGACAAAATAGTCTAAATACTTATTCACCTCGCATTTAAAAATTAAAAGGGGGAAAGGGAGGAAAATGAGAAATGAAATAGGTGGAAATTATGAGGAAGGAAAATGAGAAAGTAAACACAAAGACTTCAAAATTTGACTAGTTTATTACATATAATTTGAATGGACTTATACTCAAAGGAATTCCTGAAATATTTATTTCAACACAAATATGAACATAGGATATAAATAAAAACAAATGAAGTAACAAACATTTTCAAAAATTTCAGGCTAAGAAGCTATTTTCACTGGCAAAATTTTTTTCTATTACTTTTTTTTTATTATTACAATTTCAACTTATCAAGTTATTTTACATAAGAAAAAGTAATTAATTCATAAAATTACTACTATTAAAATCTGTAAACCAATATATTCTTAACCATATTTCTGAATAGAATCATGTACATAGATTTACAAATACAAGAGGCCATTAGTATCATGTTTGACAATTGGCACACTTTTACTTGAAATACCCCAAAATTAAAATTCAGATGCAATTTTCAAAACTGGGAAGTACACTATGATAATTAAGTCATTAACAAACTTAACATATATCCCTTTTTTATCGCAATCTGGAAATCAATGGTATTAAAAATTTAGATCGTCTTACTTTGAACAACTCCTACATAAGGAGGAGGACTCTCTTCACGGAGGGTTGTGTCACTACTGCTTAAGCTCAGGGTATTAAGACCTATAAAAACACAAAATCATAATTTAAATTGTACAAATAACTCTGCTTTTAGAAACTTTCTTTAGAGTTTGTAAAATAGGAGCTTAAAAGGAAAAAAGATAACCTTATGACATTTTTTAAAAAAGATTCTAGTTAACAATTTTAATTTGAAGAACACTACTTTTTTAAAGTAATGAAAGAATTTGGATCACATAAGTATTTTAATATAAATTTATCTTTTCATATTTAAATATAGGGCATTCAACATAAAGCCATTTTATGGTACTTTTTAATGTTTTAATTTATTCACAAATTTAATGTTTTTAATATGTTGAAATATACTAGTTAGCATTTAAATGAAAAAGATGAAATTTTATTATTTTTTTCAAAAACAATTCTGTAATTTCAGTTGCTAAAATACAATAGCAGAATATTAACATTTTATGTAATTGAAAATACAACTACATCAGTACATTTTCTTTACTTAAAATAAGTTAAACCCCTCAACTTTTAAAATTTGCATGTTTGGATCACAATGGAAATCTCACCCAAACAAGATTGCTGCTGAATATAGAGCAGTTACCAATTAATGAAGTAATAAAATTCTGTTACCAGATACATATTTAAATGTCTTCAAAATAAAAAGTGCACAACATAAAAAACAAATGGAGTTGGTTCTGATGACTGAAAATTTTATTAAAGTTCTGGAAACTGGCTGGATAAAATTCAAAACGAAATTAACATATCAAATACATGACTACCTGATTGGATTTCTTTTCATCATAATTTATTGAGCTATTGGTAAAAGACTTCATAATAATTTTGAACCATGATCAAGTGACAAGTACTATGATCACTTATTACTATGTATACAGTGGGGTTTTTAGTGGCACCAGGATCCGAACCCAAGATTCAATAGAAATAGCCCCAGGTTCATGACCACTTGGTTACAACAAATACATGACACCATTTCATATATTAAGCATACCATGTCCTTACACACAGAATCAATGAAGATAAACAAATTAAAAGCAGAGATTGAAATGCCTAAATCATTGGTTTGAAATTTTATAAATAACATCAGAAATTAGTAACTACAGTAATCAACAGGTTTAAGGTTATGCAAAAAGGCTATGTTCAGTTGCAGTTTACGAAAATTTTATTTGATTGCAATGGTCATATTTCAAAAGGTGTGAACCTTAAGTCTCTTGAGTTTTGGAATTGCCAAAATAATGTATACTGTTATTAAATAGATGAAGCTGATTCAAGCTCCAAAGCTTGCTATCATAATTTGATTTTAAATGTTTGTTTGCTTAAATTTCACTCAAAATCAAGTCATATATCAAGGATATAAAAAAAATACACTACTACTTAATAAAATTTAACTTTTATTTCTTTCCTTATGATGGATCCTTTAATAAAACATTTGAATTAAGACTAGTTTCTCTTCATATACATTTATAACATTTTAAGATCAAAAATTTATAAACACACACACACCCACCCCCCCCCCCCCCCTCTAATCTTAAGGTAGAAAGCATTTTATGTATGACTGCACATATGAAGGTACATTTGTTCATTTTAAAGGACAACTAATTTATAAATTCTCTCATCAACAATGATAGAAAACATAATAAAATAATTAAGAACTTCAATTCATTAAAGAATGATTCAATACCTGAGTGGGTGCTGCCTATTGTGCCATTTCCTTTGCCAGGTTTCAGCATGCTTTCGAGGCAGGTCAGCCCTGGGTTCAAAATGATAGGCACCCCACACAACATCTCTATTTGCTTCCAACGATTCATCCTTTCCTGAAGGTCGTTGGTGACTTCAAACAAAGCAGATCTGCACAAAAAACAGTCATTGGGAAAATTTTCATTAGAAATGTTGCATATTATAGTAAGTTGTTTTTAAAACTATTAAAGGCACTCAATCTGCTTCAATGAGAGCATTAGGAATTCTCTAATAAGTAAACTATAAGACAATGAAATATTCACTAAGGAAAGCAGAAAAAAACTTAAAAAAAATATGCAAATAAATTAAGGAAGCAAGAACAGTAATGCTTACTTAGCTTTAACAATGCGATCATCTACATCATCTATGGAATTACCATGAGCTATTCTAAATGCACCCATGAAAGTGGCTCTCTTTTTACTCAGTTTTTCACACTAAAAAAATTATTTGTAAATACAATATAAATAAAAATTATTTCAAGAAATAAATCTTTCAAATGCTGATAAAATGGTCACTTGAGAATAAGTATTTAACTATGTTACTTTTTAGAAGCCGAAAACAAACCTATTTGTCTGTGTTAAAATTAACTAATTTTTTTTATGCAGCAGTTTGTAAAAATTTTAACAAAGCACCTTTGTTGGTAAAATCTTCATGATATTTTTACAAAGAAAATAAAGACAGATAGGAAAGAAAACTATTTCATAAAAGAAAAGATGTTTACATTTGAATTGAAATGTAAAAGTAAAACAAAAGTTTTCCCAAGGCCTCATCAAGAAAAAATACTCAATATTACTATTTTAGATTTTACTATACTTCATAAATACAAACATTTTAAGAAAAAATATAATTCTGTATACCATTGACAATAAATTTTATGTAACTTTTCAAATAAGTACAATTTTAAATCTTTAAAAAGGATCATGTATAACCATTAATCAAATACAAAAATGTTCAAAAGTCCCATTCTAATATTTTAAATTATCAATTCTTTCAAAGAAAATTCAGTAAAATACAAAAAATACTCACTCCTTCCTTGGCTGCCTGCAACTGCTGCTCTGCTATGGCTTTTTTGGTATTATAATTACGTAGTTCCAATTCATGTGTCAGTTGCAACCACTGCTGTAGTCTGGTGGGTGCAACCCAGTGTCTTGCTTCAAGTTTCTTCTCTGCTTCTCGTAGATCATTACGTGCAAGCTGCAATTCACGCTCAAGTTCCAAAAGGCGAACTTGATCGCCAGTTTCGCTGTTCCCTTCACTCACAGAATGTTCCAAATACTTTTGCTACAGAAAGGCAATCACAATAGTAAAACATATATTGAGTAAAATATAAAAAAAATGAATACAAGTTTTAAAAGGTGTTTCTAAAATTAAATGCATACAAAATTAGTTTCTGAACTAGTTTTAATATAAAGGTTCTTTAATTATTTTATTTCTTCTAATGGAACAGAACAAGCTAAATTAAAGTAAAAAGATCTCCAAAACTCCTAAATTAAATTGAGTTTTTTTTAACTAGCATAAAACAATTAACTAACCAAACATTATCATATTTAAAAAAATTTTAAGGATTTACAGAACACAGCTAGAAAATATTCAATGGTATATTTTAACAGCTTTTCCTATTTTTAAAGTAACAAAATTCATAATCTTTATTTTCCCCATAGTTTAAATATATTAAGTTATTTTCTAGTGATGTGCAATAATTTTTTAAAATTACTTTTGAGAAAAGAAAAGGCAATCATTCTTCACAATTTTATTTTGTTGTAATTTAAAAAAAAAAAAAATTGAAGATAAGACTAATTTGTAAACTACATATGCCTCAAAAAACTATCACCAGTAGTTATTCAAGCACTGGAAAAATAATTTAACTACACACACAATAATTTAGCTTAATTTCAGAATTCAATTTGTTAATTTTTAGACTAATATAGCACAAAGTGTAATTTTAAGAAATTTTGATAATAAATAATGTAAAACTAACTTTAAGACACAATTTTACATTTGTGAAACACTAATAACACCAATTACACTAATCCAGTTTCACTAATGTAAGCATCCCTGCTCCTCACTTGCAAATTAATAATAAGTCACTAAAAATATGAATTTATTTTCATATGGAAAGAGCAAAGAAATTCAGTTATTGTTACTAAGTTTGAAATTTTAAACAAATCATTAAAAAAAGCAGCAATTTATGATAAATTATTTCTCTAGTCCTTTTTAACAGAAGCACGTTTATAAAAATATAGCAAATACAAAAATATAGTAATAAACATTTCTAAAATTATCTAAGTCAATATAACTGGCAGTACTTCAGTAACTCAGACATTACAAGAAAAACAACCAGAGTATTCAGATGTTCAAGAAGGAGTAGGCATTCTTTTTAATTCACTGCACAAAACAATAAAATGCAACATAAATAACAAACAATATTATACAACATAAAAAATAAATTTTACTCTAGCTGTAGAAATCTCATCTTGCAGCCTACGCTCCAGATCTTGTTTCTCAATGCTGACTATTTCCTGCTCATGTCTTGCTTTATTCAATCTATTAAAAAAGAATAGCAAAATTTACAAAAACTAACCAAAAGGTTATAACTTACAAACTGCATTATCAAATAAATAAAACTAAAAATTTGGAATGCAAAAGTTCCATATTATTTTAAAAACATTACCTTGGATGACTTGAGTTGCAACTTATTCAAAAAGTAATGTGTTACTTTAAGCACAATGACTACCACTTTATTTATCATTAAATTAAGATAAACAGAATAACTCAAAATTATTGCGATACTTAAAACTTGATGACAATTTTAAAAAGAGAAATCTATTTGATAATATTTATAAATCCAAAAAACTATTATTTGAGGTAATAAAATTATTTATATAGTTCAGTTCTTACATAAAGTAATATACAAAATTTACATCTTACACATTTACTCTCAGTTTTTATTGTGTGACAAAGGAAGAAATACTAAACAATAATAAAATAAAAATCTCATGCTAAATTAAAAAATTATTTTTTTAGATGCAGTAGAATTAATAACACAATGTTAAATCAAATATATTCTTTGTAATTAAATGATCCTGTTCTTTTATAAGTTCCTGTAATATTTCAGTATTTTAAAGCTACACACACACAGTACCTTCTATTCATTTAGGAAATTTGGCTTATAATTCTACATTTGGCATCCAATTAGTTTCCATTGACGTTCTTTTTAGAGCTCTCTGTCTCATAGCTACACTTTCACCAGCTTTAAATGCCCTTTTCTCACACTTGTATTTTTGTTGTTTGTTATATCCCTCAGGCTTTCCCCCCCTTGTTTATGATGAAGTTTTGAAATTTTTTGGTGACAGTTTCATATATATGTACTACAAAAATTAGTATGAATTTAAATTTGAGAGTTCTAGTTAATTTATATAAAAATTTCAAACTTAACATTTTTATTTTTTTCATGGGTTTTTTTTGGGAGGAAAAAAAAATTTGTAACGAAAAAAAAAAAAATCACAGTTTATCAAAGAGTGAGATTTTCAAAATTCCACACTAATTTTTATTTCCAATAATCTACAAAATTTAAATCACTTGAAATAACTAAAAAATATTATAAAAATAGAGATTATTCTATAAGAATTTAAAAACTTGAGAAGTTTTAAAACATAACCAAAAAAAAAACCATTAATTACTCTCTCTGAAATTTTTTTCTAAAAAAGTGAGTAGTGCAGCCTTAAAAAAATCTTAGTACTAATACTTCAGTCGGTACTTAGTACTAAAAAAACATAGACTGAATATAGAACATATACAGACTGAACATAACTCCTCCCCTGACACTAAAACATTCGAACTATCAAGTTTTTAGATTGGGTTTTGAAATAAATATGCATTAATAAAATACAGATTAGTTCTAAGCATCTCTTATATAACAACAATTTTTTTAGCATAGTTTACTTAAAAGTATTTTGAAAGAAAAAAGTTATAGAATTGAAAGTACTAATATCTAAAACAAGATTACTGAAATATATGGCTCTCAACAATAAAATGTAACTCCTGATAAATGTAAAGCTTTTTAATTACAATATCAAACGTGCCTTTCAATTCAATTATTATTTAGGGGAGCAAACAAAAGATTAATTCGTGTTTTAGAAAAATAAGGTGAAGCCCAGCCTTAATATGATATTATTTCTGGGATCCATTACTCTTTCTGCAGGTCCATAAGAGAATCTTCAGCCTTCTGCAGAGCTTCCATATCTTTCATCATCTTCACCATGTGCGTTTGGGAGTGCTTGTGCTGAACATATGCAAACCAACAACCACCTACAGCTATAATCAGAGACAGGGCAAGGAAGAAGTCTTTCAAGTAGTTGCGATCTGTGAAGAAAGTATACTCTCAGGGAAATGTGACAAATATATTTACATGTTTTGAAAGAAAACAAATTTTAAGATTCCAATATTTATAATAATATATTCCAATTCCATACCTTCAGTGTATAATTGTAAATACTTATTTAATATTAAACTCCCAGTTTCTAAGTAGAGCTCCTTTTAATGTTAAAAGGAAAAAATAAATGGATTATGCAAATATGGCACATGAAATAACAATTCTAAACCTGTACACGCACAAAAAAAGGATCCTATTTAGAAATGCACAAAAAGGAAGAGAATCAGCAAATTTTTATTGATGTAAAAAGAAATTTTAAAACTAATTTTTTTAGGCAGCAACTGAGAATCCACAGAATATATCAAAATATATCATTGACAAAAATTGATAGGACTATCAATTTAATTTGACTAATAATATTATATATATTTAAATCATTTATAACAAGGTCAAAGACATGTTCAACTACTTTCTATTTATTACGACAGATACAAGGAAATATTTTTTAAAAAATGTTTGATTCATTCTTTATTTTTTCATTGGAAGAAAACATACTTTTCATGAGATTATTCTGCATTAGTAATCCTGCCCATTAAAAAGTACTTTCCTTTTTCAAACTTTAAAAATTTTAATTGTTAATTTCAAAATTCAAATGTTTAGCTGCATGTCTGGGCATATTTAATACATTATGTTAAATATGCCTATACGAAAATTTTAGGTCTACTTAATCCAAGAAAATAAATTGGGGGTATATCATGCTTTGATATCTTGTCTATAAGTTGATCAAAAGTTTTAAAAGTTATTCTATTTTCACGAACCAATATGAACAGTGGCATAATGGAGAATTTTAGGGCCACCCTGCAAATTCAGGTTTTGGGCCCTAAAACCAAACATGGTGTCAATCAGGCTTTGGGCCCCCTAGAATACCTCCCTCCCTGCAATGCGGCAGTGTACCTTACACCACAGAATATGAAGCACAAAAATAGTTTTAAGCAAAGACACTGCTTATGAATTTTAAATCAAATGGAATATAGTCCACTAAATGCCTTTTAACTCAATCATTTAAATTAAAATGAATTTTCCATAATTTAAAATAAAGAAAGACTTAAAAAATTTTTAAAAAATTACCAACTACTTATTTCCAATTATGCATATATATTAAAGGAGCTTATAATAATTCTAAGGTCATGATGAAATGAATGATCATTTCAAAATGCGCTAATCATTTAGCAAAAATATAATTAATAACTTAATAAGAAACCTTTTAAGAATAATCTAAACAAAATTTTAAAAAAGGTTCTTTGTGCCTTTCAGTTAATTTATTGTTGCTGAAGTTACAGTATCAATGGCAAAACATCATAAATATCAGCATTACAATATCTTTATTTAAAAAAAAAATGTTACACTGTTTGTAAGTGTTACTTTTTAAAATCCTTTTCCTTGCTTCATATTTTTAAAAAAAAAAAAAAAAATTTAAATGGCTTATTAACTTTCTTTTGATACAAGTTTTAGAATAGGATTATACAATAAAAATTATTGATCTCAATTACAATAGCAAGTTTAAATAAAGGAAGAAAAAAAAAATGGCATCCATTGGGAAAGAGAAGTACTTACATTTAGGAGGTCCAAAAAGAACAACATCCATTGCTTTCAAAGCTATTTTTTGCTTGTTGATTGAATCTTTGATTCCAAGATTGTGAGAGATGAAATTGTGTGTATTTTGAGCGAGACTGTGAAAACAGAAAATAAAAAAAATTAGGGGTTTTTAAACACTTGAGGACTATTTTTTTTAAAAAAAAAATTGCTATAAAAAATTAAAACTGCTTATAATTAAATAATCATATATACCCATTCAATTATATTAGCATTAAGGGATATAGCACTCTCGGTGAAACTGGCAATTTCTTTGGTAACCTCCAAAAAGAGGTTACTACACTATGATAGCCATTCACAAAATTTTTAGTGTAAGTCAAAACCAAAAGCAATCTCACAATGTAAAATAAAAATAAAGATGTTTTTAGCAGAGAATTATAGGAATTTAGCAAATTAGAGAAACATTATGAAATAAGAAGTATGCCATTCTTAAAAAACAAAAACTTACTTTTGTAAGAATTCTAATCTTTTTATAAAGGGAAATAAATCTTTTAAAGTGTATTGTGATAAAGATACAAAAGTAGTCATTGTCCCTGCTGTTTTTGTGCATTTTTTTTCAAATAAATTTGAAAGTTTAGAACTGAATTTATTCTCACATGGAAGAATTTAAGTCTTCTTGTTGAGAAAATAACTCCTCTGAGAGTGAGTGTGGTTTTTTATGCCGCAAGAGCCAATTTTTTAGAATATTAAAATCTAAAAAATAAATATGATTATAATACATGCCCATATATAAAAGTTCAAATTAAAACAGTTTAAAATAAGAAGTCGAATTATATATAAAAATCCAATTTTATAGATAAAAATAAATAGGTTTTAGTGGGGTTTTTCTCCCACCAAGTCAGATAAAATTAAATGAGATGAATTTAATAAAAGGTAATGTGATAATGGATAAAAAAAGAGACAAACTACTAAAATGTGTTAAACAGAGTATGAGACCTTGCATGAAGGACATTTAGGAGCATTTTCTCCCAATAACAAATGCTTGTGAGTAAATAAAGTATGACCAATATGAAGGTGTCAGTTAAACATAGACTCTTCGTACTGGCATCACAGGCCATGCTCCTATGACAGATTTCACAGAGTACAGTTTGTTAGCCAACTACTGACTCCATGATTCCTGCCATGCTGTTCAAATATGATGCAAGATGATGCACTTTATGTCTGATAGTAGAACTGCTAGCAACAGAAGTGTTGTTGTCGACCGAACAGTGCTGTTCACTCGCTCATTATTCATGATACCTGCGTGGTTTGGTAACCAGCAAAATGTTACTTTGAAACCCTTGCTGTGCAATCGACTCGTGATGTCGAGTACATTACATACCACTGGATGACACCGATCATTGCAATTTTCAAGCGCTTCTAATACACTCATGCTGTCAGTAAACTCATCTGTGAGACAAATTTTAAAAGAAAGGAAATCACAGATGGCCACATATTAGTCATCATTAAAATATAGATCACACTCAATTCAACTACTTTTTCTCACATAGCTATAGTATATTCATTTATTCCTCTCTTGATGTATTCTCAAATAAACTAATTTGTTGAATCCTTCTCAACCAAATGAGTGACATTTCAGCAAACAGAACACTCAATATTATCCAAAATCAAACTTTTAGCAATGCATACGGGTATTTTTCTCCTTTCAGTATAAATAATAATAATAAAGAAAAAACGAACCTAAAATACAGTTGTCAGTACATTCTAACAGAAATAATAATACGTATAAAATCCCACAAATTTGAAGTGAACTGCATGATGAATATTGAAGCCAAAATCTTAATGCAATTTTTCTATAAGAACAATAAAACACTTTTTTTTTAAAAATTATCTTTTTAAAAAACATTTTTTAAAAAAAATAAATGAACAGCATTTAAAAATAGGGAACGAGACAAAGTCAGAGTAATTCTGTACTTCAATGAATCAAGATTAATAAAATAAAAAGTCTGATAAAATTAAATCCTTATCACACATGAAATTTAAAAACAGGCGCCAAATCTGAGGGGCTTCTTGTTTTTCATTTAAACCAATTTGGTTGACTTTTAAAGCATGCAAAGACGAACTGTTATATTTTTAATAATTTTAATCATAACTGTAAAATAAATAGGATTCTAATTTTAAAAAAAACTAGTAACGAAAAGAAAAAGAGTTTCACTTCTAAAAGAATTGAATGTAATATAAATGTTTTGCAATCTAAAGCTACTTATAAACATTCTAAAAGAATTATATATTATGCATAATTGGAAAACAGGAAAATGTTTCTCCATATAACTTACAGTGGAAGAGAAGCTCCATTCACTCCATTATTGCGAAAATTGTGCTCATACTGTGGCAGTTCCACTTGTGTAATCAGCCATTCCACAGTTTGATCCACAGTCCAGTTATGAACTGAAATGCAAAAAAAATTAATAAATTTAAATACACCTATCAATAACTGGGGAATGACTTAAGCATATTTCAATGTCAAACATAAAGGAAACACCTTTGCTAATTTTCCATACATGGAATAGTGTACAGTATTTAACAATCCTAAAAACCTGCCATCAAAAACCCAATTATGTTCTTACATGTTAACCTCATAAAATAATCGACTTTTGATGAATTTCAACAAATTATTACGGGTGCAGGAAAATGTTTTATAACTGTTCTTAGGAAGATATCCAATAGGCTGCCACAGCTTGCAAAACCTTTGTTGATTAATCTCTGGCAATGTTTGGGGACAAATCACTGACAAGGAGTTAGTAAGTGGATGGATGTAATGGATGGCCCAAAATGGAAGTATCTTAAGATACTAGAATGCAAATAGATTTGACTCAGAAGGTACATCATAATACGGTAAAATATTTTTCCTTGAAACGCAAGTATAATTGGTATAAGCTTTATTTAAATCAAAATACTATTTTATATCTTGCAGAAATACTTTTCCCTTTTCTATAAAAAAATGACAATCCAATTTTTTTGTGTAATATCACAATAAATGAAAACATATTAAAAAAAAATCGATGTGGACATACAATTTCACTGCCACTGTGATAAGAAAGCTCAGAAACAAATAAAAATTTTAAAAAATAAAATGTTAAAACACTCTTATATAACAGCAACAAAACCCAAGAAAATAAGTCATGAGAAGGGAATGAGGTTACAATGATTTATGAACAAAAAAATTCCGTATGAGTAAGCAAAACAATTGTAAACAAGCAGTGGCGCACACAACAATTCCAGGGGTCCAGACACCCCCCATAGCTCTGGATTTTTTTTCGATTGGTTATAATCCTATGCATATGTTACCTAAAATTTAATTATGTATTTGTTACTAATAATTAATTTTATTAGTTAATGCTAATTATTTATTCAATAATTAATTTCGTATTGTTTTTGTTCCCGAAAATAGACAAAATTAAAAGAATATGTTGGGCGGCGTAATCTAGCATGATACCAAAATGGTGGACTTTCTCTCGCCCATGGGCCCCCCCCCCCCTTGAAAATTTTTTGTGTGTGCTACTGTAAACAAGTAATATATATATAAAAATTAAGTCAATTCCTACTTATGTCAACAAAGAAAAAATTTATTTTAGTTACTCTTTATTAAATAATTACAATTAATATAAGTATGTATATACATCTGACAGAATCACAATATTAAATGGCAAAATAAAAAGCAAATTCTCCTTACAATTTTCCATTCTCTATCCCATATAGGGTGTTGGATTTATTTGTTCATTTATTGAATTTAATTATTTCAATAAAATAGTATAGTAAAAGGAAATCACATTCTTAGAAATTAGGCCATCCCAGGTGGGATTCGAACCCACGACCTTTGGATTAGAAGTCCAACGCGCTACCCATAGCGCTACAGGGGCACAACGACCGATTTTCCTTTTATGTATGGTATTGGACTATTATTTTTGTTTCTTACTAGTTATTCATTAGTTAATGAATTAATATTTGAAAAAATTGTATGAACATCAAGTGTCCTCCACTAAAGTTTAAAAAAATGTATTTGACTTGAGTGGATGATTAAAAAGTATTTTATTACTGATTGAAAATTTGAAGATATATACATATGTATATATAGAGAGAGTGTGTGTGATCTAATAGTAGGAATTGAAAAAAAAAGTTTTGCTGAAGGCACAGCAATTAATTAAGCAAATAAACAAAGTTAATTAGTTAAAGTTAAGTTATTAATTTCAATAAAGTATAATTCCTTGATTTAACAATAGGAACGATTGTACTTCTGAAATCTAAACGAGAATAATTATGCCCAAAAGATGTCTTAATGGAATACGAAAATATTTGAAATCGAATCTAAGAAAAAGAAAAACGTTCTATTGTATAAAAGTCTTAAGATCAGTATCTCAACTTATGCCTGTAAAGCTTGGTCCATGTCTCGAACAGATGATAAGTACCTACGCGAAAAGAAGATTTATTTTTGGAGAAATTCAAGAAGAAGATCAAATTTAGAACTCGTGTAAAGAATCTGACATCGTTAACTGCAATCAAAGTACAACGAATTACATGGGCAGGCTCCGTTGTCAGAACGGATGAAGACCGCACCACTAAAAAAAGTCTTCAATGGCACACGAAGAAAAGACAGGCTAAATCTTAGATGGATGGCCTAGAAAAAGATCTCCTAGCTTTGAAAACTATAAATTGGAGAACACTAGCAGAACGACGGGCCTGGAAAAGGCTTCTTGAGGAGGCCAAGACTCAGTCTGAGCTGTCGTGCTACTGAAGAGGAAGGATGATCAGTATACATGTTACCGGGAAATTTTGAAATCAGACATTGCATATAATGCCTAAAACTAGCAGGCAATGTATGAAATGATTCATATTTTACACATTTCCTAGGCATTCTGTAGAATGTCAGATGAGAAATCGACAAATTATGAAATACATCTCCGATCCGTTTTGAATATCACGTGGCAAGACACGTGATTTTTAACACGCGCCTCAGACTCAGAATTTGTAAAGCGGTTTGTTCGGGAGTGTCGAAATTCGCAACTTTAATTAAATTCGTTTAACGAAAAATTAGTTTTTTTTATTGTGGAAATGCACGAAAAAGGAGGAGCAAGCTGTAGGAAGTGAGTGAGTGATGATTAGGAGAAGGTGAGTGAGTAGGAGAAGGAGTGATGATTATAGGGATTGCAATGCCAGGATACCGAATATCGGTATTTTGAGCCATTTGTACAATTTTGTAACACCGGTATTCAAAAGTTCGAATACAGTTTTTTTCGGTATTTACTAGAAATTTTTTAAATTGTCTCTACTTCTATGTTCAGGGATAGCCAACACAGCAAAATAGTACACGTTTTTGTGTCTGCTTAACGGGCGAAATTAATTAGCCGGTGAATATAAAGTAGCATCGTACAATTAATATAAATGATAAAATATGTGAATCATCGAAGGAGGCGGGCCACAAAACTATCCTATCACAGCTCAGAGCGATACTGCACACGCGCAAGATTTGTAGTCTGATATTCGTATCTGTGAAAAAACAAGGTTGTAGTTGTGAAGAAAGTGCGTAAATATTTCGATATTTTTTTTTTAAATTGGTGAGTTTGTTATTCACATTGTATTTGTATCTCATACTGTACAATTGATGCATTAAGTTTTTCAAGATCACATATCAAAAATTTGTAATAGTACCTCAGACTACACTTTACACTTTTTTGTGATTCAAATAAATAAGATGTTCCTTTACTTTTTTTTTGTGATTCTTTATATACTGTTATAATTTATAAGTTACACATTTTTTTGTGATACACTCTCTAATAAAACCGGCAAATAAAGCAAAGAGACACCCAGTGTTTCTTTCTTTTTCCAAAATTTCTACTACCGGTTTTAAGATCTAAAAAATACCGAATACCGGTATTGAACTTTTGGTCCGATATTGCAATCCCTAGTGATGATATATAGACCTAAAATAAAAATTCGACGATGAACTGTCCAAAAATGCTGCAAAAAAAGTTTTTGCTTATTCGAAAGTACTTCCTAGAAGTTCATAAATAATGCACAAAAAGCAAAATGACTTCTAAGAAGGAACTCAGGGACTTGGTTTTTGAACAGCTATGATGTGAAAAACAAAAGTAAACTCATTTATTCTGTTAAAGAAAGTGCCAGTACTACACAGTATTATGTTACCGACTGAGTTTTTTCACGTACTTCATGAAGCTCATTTGGTTACTGGACACGAAAAACGTGATAGAATGTCGAAAGAACTTTCAACCAAATACAAAAATGTTACACGTCCTGATATCGAACTGCGAAAAAACAAAAAAGGTATTTAAAAAAAAGGCTTTGAGAGAGAGATGTGAAACCTATGATTTCCTTCGAATTTAGTTCCCGTTGTCAGGTAGATCTCAGTGACTTTCAGTTTCAACCAGATACAGACTACAAATGTACCAATATCATCTCACAAAGTTTGTGCATCTGAAGTCACAAAGAGAAGAATTAGATGAGCTGAAGTAGTAATTTCTCATTTTTCATGCCTTAATAAGAAAGGCATACATTTTGTTTTTCTACAACTTTAATTTTTCATTAAGTATTTTGAATAAAATTTTTTTAATGGCCCTCTAATTATTTTTTCAAAATGGCATTTGTATTATTCAGGAATGCACATAATTTATATAAGAATCTTTTCATGCTTTGCCTATTGTCGTTCTGTATATACAATGCTTAGGAAAAGTATGTAATAATTCTCATTCTCATACTTTGCCTAAAAACCTCCGGTATTATATACAATGCCTAGGAATTTTATAGAATACCTGCGTTTCATACTTTGCCGGTAACACATAAACTCTAACTGAACAGTTAATCTCTGTATGGGATAAAGATTGATCAATGAAGAAAATCATTTTTTGAAAGAAAATTCCCAATTCATTAGGTTTAAGAAATTTGTTGATTCACAAATATGGAAGAAAAATAACACGCGTGTTTAAAAATAATAAAATGTTCCCAAACAACTAATTTTTTTTTTCAAGTTGAATAATTTATCGATAAGTTTCCATTATAAGTAATAATAATAATAAAGGGGGAAATTAAAGATTTTAAAATTGAAAAAGTATAATTATAGATTTATTCCTTTCATTAATGTTGCACTACACAGTGGGGATATTTAAACTTTTTTTGTTCCACAGATCTCTTAGCCAATAAAGCGGAAAAGAGCTCCAAATCCTTCCTACTTCTTTGAAAGTACTATGTACAATATAGGGATAAATATAAAATTAACTTTTCTGCAATTCACTATAAACATTCATGTGAAAAAAAAAATGCAAGATGTAATTAGTTGTTGCAAGTTAATTAAACACAATGTCTGTATTCTCCCCCCCCCCATGTAAGCTTTCTGTAACCCTACACCATAACTAATTTTCTATTTAAAACACATTATAAGCTTAAAAGGAGAGTGCAGGGTCACGGCTTTACTTCAACATAGCAGCAACGGATCGGCGTTCTTCATCGTAAGGTTTGAGTCCGTGGAAGGGTGAATAACTTTTTAAAAATTTTCTGTCCATTTTTACATATAAGGATAAATAATGGAGTTTAAATCAATTGGAAATGAACTGTCTTGAATTAGAAACCTTATAAGAGTTTTACTTGTCGTTATCATTCGTATAAGTACAGAATAATATTTATTACAAAGCAATAAAAGCATTCAGCAAGCTGATAGTTAATCGCGGTTGGAAACAATAGTGAAAGAAAACGATAAATGAAACATTTATCAGAATTAGCATAAAAAGTATGATTAGCTTCTTACCCCTCATTGTTCATTCAATGGTGAAACTTGCATGAAAGCAAATGAAACAACTTCGAAAAGCATCTCGCGCATCGAATCAGTGCAGTATTTTTGCATAGGCATCTGCTGCTTTGTATTTCGAAAAAATTGTATCTTCAATTGCAAATATCTAAAAATTTATTGAGTAGTGGCCCCATAACTATATACAGTCGGGCCTCTATATAACGAAGTCGCTAAATCCCGGAAAAAAGTTCGTTATATGGAAAATTGGTTATATAGAGGTTCATCTTTCAATATACTTTATATAAACCACATAAGACAAATTTTAAATTCATAAACACTATATATTAAAGAAGTAATTATTCACACCTTTTTTACTTTAATATATGTGTATTTTATATATCTTACCCATCAAAAAAGAAAGAAAAACTGCAAGGAAAATCAGAAAAAAAGAATGCTGAAGAATTCACTGTATTTTCAATATTAAGAAAATAATTTTATACTAAAATTAATGAATTTTAAGAAGATTTTTTATATAGTTTAAAGCGTACAAGTAATGTTAAACATACATTATTATATCATTAGAAACGAGGACGCGGGACAACGCCACTGAGGGTAAAAGAGGATATCGAGTGAGTGAGTGAGTGTTGGGTTTTATGGCGCAAGAGCCAATCTTGGCTAAGCTGCGCCAAACATTCGTTAAAACATTAAAAGTGTAAAATGAGTAAAAAGTTTATAAAAAGATTTCGAGTAATAAAATGTAAGGTTTCAAAATCAGTTTTAAAAATTAGTTCTAAAATTAAAAAGTAAACATATCTGGGTGAGGATTAAAGACTGGTGGGGGAATTCCTCCAGTATGTATTAGTAAAAAAGTCATTTTTTAATTCTAGACTATGTTAAAAGCAGCGATTTCGTTCATTTTTAATTATTTTTGATATTTTTATTTCGATTTCTGCTTTTTGAACTTTTGGGCGCTTTCATCTATTTTTTGAATTTCGTTTTATACTCTGTGGGATTTTAGAAGGTTCGCTATTGGATGTAGTAGCGGCCGACTCAGGTAAGGGAACATTAGCTGAAAGAGTGGCGAATTTATTAGAAGTTGTAAGAGGGCGGGTTTCAGTTTCTAAAGATGAAGTAGTAGTAGTAGGAATGGGTGTATTGGTAACAAAGACTCACTTTGTGTTGTTGGTATTATTGTAGATGTAATTGAGTGGATGAAGATGACGTTGAGACGGTAGACATTGAAGACTTGGCATGGGATTTATAGAAGATACGAGTTTCAAACATTGTAAAGGTGGGCAGATTATGTTTGGGTAGTTGTGGATATAGTTGAGGGTTTAGTAGCCTGAGCATACGTTTGGGATAACTGAGGAATTATTAATTTGCGTGCTTCAAAATAAGATAAGTTTTTATTGGTTTTAATTTCTTGTATTTGTTTTTCAGTTTTCCATTTGGGGCAAAGTTTGGAATCGGCGGAATGAAGCTGTGAACAGTTAATGCATTTTGGTCCTAGGGTACAATCTGTAGAAGAATGCCCTACAGATGCACACCTAGAGCATGTTAGTTGTCCGCGGCAGGAAGTTTGAGAGTGTCCGAACCTCTGGCACTTAAAACAGCGCAGAGGATTCGGAATATATGGCCGTATCTTACAATTTAGGTATCCGGCTTTAATTGTTGTGGGTAATTTAGGAGTATTGAAAGTTAATATTAAATGTTTTGTCGGAATAACTGTTGAATCTTTTTTTATTGTTATT
>BMAV01000534.1:0-20266 GCA_019973955.1 Trichonephila inaurata madagascariensis | reverse complement strand
ACACAAGGCTTCGACGGGTCGAGGATGTGGGGGGACTTTCAGAAACCACCAATCCCTTTAGGGGACACAGAAAGGGTGTGTCCTGTCAGAGAGCGTCCGTTGGAATTTAGGTGGGTATATTAAAGTCGCTCCTGTTTCGGGCGTGGAGATGATCAGAGGCTTTTTTGGCCTCTATTTCCCAAAAAAAGTCTTTCAACCTGACCAGGGACATCAGAAATGGGGAGGGGGCCCCCGGCAACAGATGTCCTTCAGACCCCCATGGGGACCCCCATTGCGGGGAACGATACAAGTAGAAAGTATCGTTTTACCCCTTCGCTCGTCAGATGCTCGCTTTCCAACACTTTAGCTCGCCCCTTGGTGCTTTAACCTGCACACCAAGGCTTCGGACGCGGTCGAGGATGCGGGACATTCAGACACACACTCAATCCCTTTACGGACACAGAAAGGGTGTAAGTCCTGTCAGAGAGCGTCCGTTGAAGTAATTGCTGAGGGCGTATATTAAAGTCGCTCCTGTTTCGGGCTGTGTAGATGATCAGAGGCTAGTTTTGCCCTCTATTTCCCCAAAAAAAGTTTTCAACCTGACCACGGACATCGGGAAAATGTTGGACGGGCTTCCGCGCAACAGATACGTCCTTCAGCCCCTCATCGGACCCCCTAATTTCGCGGGGAACGATACAAGTAGAAAAGTATCGTTTTTACCCCCCTTCTGCTCGATGTTCGCTTTCCAACACTTTAGCTCGCCCTTTGGTGCTTTAACCTGCACACTAAGGCTTCGGACGCGGTCGAGGATGTGCGTGGGACATTCAGACACACACTCAATCCCTTTACGGGACACAGAAAGGGTGTAAGTCCTGTCAGAGAGCGTCCGTTGAAGTTAATTGCTGAGGTGGCGTATATTAAAGTCGCTCCTGTTTCGGGCTGTGTGAGATGATCAGAGGCTAGTTTTGCGCCTCTCTATTTCCCAAAATAATGTCTTCAACCTGACCACGGACATCAGGAAATGTTGGACGGGCTTCCGCGCAACAGATACGTCCTTCAGACCCCTCATCGGACCCCCTAATTTCGCGGGGGAACGATACAAGTAGAAAAGTATCGTTTTTACCCCCTTCTGCTCGTCAGATGTTCGCTTTCCAACACTTTAGCTCGCCCTTGGTGCTTTAACCTGCACACCAAGGTTTCGGACGCGGTCGAGGATGTGCGGGGACATTTAGACACACACCCCAACCCTTTACGGACACAAAAAAGGGGTGTAAGTCCTGTCAGAGAGCGTCCGTTGAATTTAATTGCGGGAGGTGGCGTATAAAAAGTCGCCCCCTGTTTCGGTGTGAGATATTGGGGCCCATTTTTGCGCCTTTTTTCCCCCAAAATAATGTCTTAAACCCCGACCACGGACATCAAAAAGTTGACGGGCTTCCGCGCAACAGATACGTCCTTCGGACCCCTCATCGGACCCCCTTTTTCGGGGGGGGAACGATACGGGAAAAAAGTATCGTTTTTACCCCCCTTCGCTCTCGTCAGATGTTCGCTTTCCAACACTTTAGCCCCGCCCTTGGTGTTTTTAACCCCGCACACCCAAGGCTTCGGACGCGGTCGGGGATGTGCGTGGGACATTCAGACACACCCCTCAATCCCCGGGACAAAAAAGGGGTTTAAGTCCTGCCAGAGCGCCCGCTGGTTAATTGCTGAGGTGGGGGTTTTTAAAAGTCGCCCTGTTTGGGCCCCCGTGGGGAGATGATCGGGAGGCTGTTTTGCGCCTCTTTTTTCCCCAAAAAATAAGGGTTTTCCCAACCCCGACCACGGACATCAGGAAATGGGGAGGGGCTTCCGCGCAACAGATACGCCCTTTCCCAGCCCCCTCTTTTGGACCCCATTTTCGGGGGGGAACGATACAAGTAAAAAAGTATCTTTTTTCCCCCCCTTCTGCCGTCAGATGTTCGCTTTCCAACACTTTTTTTTTCGCCCTTTGGTCCCTTTAACCTGCACACTAAGGCTTGGGACGCGGCCCGAGGAGGGCGGGGGGACATTCAGACACCCCTCAACCCCCTTTACGGGACACAGAAAGGGTGTTCCGCCCGGAGCGTCCGTTGAAGAATTCAGGTGGCGTATATTAAAGTCGCTCCTGTTTCGGGCTGTGGGGAGATGATCAGAGGCAAAGGTTTTTGCGCCTCTCTTTTTCCCCCAAAAATAATGTCTTAAACCCCGACCACGGACATCGGGAAATGTTGGACGGGCTTCCGCGCAACGGGATACGTCCTTCAGCCCCCTCATGGGCCCCCTAATTTCGGGGGGGAACGATAAAAGGTAGAAAAGTATCGTTTTTACCCCCCTTCTGCTCGTCGGGATTTTCGTTTTCCAACACTTTAGCTCCCCCCCTTTTGGTGTTTTTAACCCCGCACACTAAGGTTTGGGAGCGGTCGGGGATGTGCGGGGGGACATTCGGGAAACAACCAACCCCTTTTTAACCAAAAGGGGTAAGCCCCGTCAGGGGAGCGTCCGTTGAAGAATTGCTGGGGTTTGGCATATTAAAGCCGTTCCTTTTTGGGGGCCGGTGAGATGACCAGGGGCCCATTTTTCCCCTCTTTTTTTCCCCCAAAATAATGCCCCTTCAACCCGACCACGGACATCGGGGAAAATGTTGACGGGTTTCCGCGCAAAGATACGTCCTTCAGACCCCCATGGGCCCCCCAAATTCCCGGGGGGGGAACGATACAAGTAGAAAAGTATCTTTTTTACCCCCCCCCTTTTCGATGTTCCCCCCTTTCCCAACACTTTAGCTCCTTCCCTTGGTGTTTTTAACCCTTTCCCCACCAAGGTTTTGACGCGGTCGAGGATGGGGCGGGGGACATTCAGACACAACTCAACCCCTTTTACGGGGGGGGTGTAAGCCCCGTCAGAGAGCGTCCGTTAAAAAATTTGCTGAGGTGGCGTATTTTAAAAATGCCCCTTTTTTTCTGGGTTGTGTGAGGTTTAAGGGTAGTTTGGGGCCCCCCTCTTTTTCCCCAAAATAATGTTTCAACCTACCAAAATCAGGAAATGGGACGGGCTTCCGCGCAACAGATGTCCTTCCGGCCCCCCTCATGGGGACCCCTAATTTCGGGGGGAAAACGATAAAGGAGTAGTGCATCTTTTTACCCCCTTCGGCCTCGTAAAGGTTTCCAACACTTTAGCTCCCCCTTTTTGGTGCTTTAACCTGCACACTCGTTTCTAAACCGGGGTTCGAGGATGTGCGTGGGACTTTTTAAAACACACACTAAAACCCCTTTAGGGGAACACAAAAAGGGGGTGTAAGCCCTGTCAGAGAGCGTCCGTTGAAGAATTCCCGAGGTGGCGTATTTTAAAAAGTCGCCCTGTTTCGGGCTGTGTGAGATAAATCAGAGGCTAGTTTTGCGCCTTTTATTTCCCCCCAAAAATGCCCCAACCTGACCACGGACATCGGGAAAATGTTGGAGGGGCTTCCGCGCAACAGATACGTCCTTCAGCCCCCTCATCGGACCCCCTATTTTTGGGGGAACGATACAAGTAAAAAAGTACCTTTTTCCCCCCCTTCTGCCCCCGTCAGATTTTCGCTTTCCAACATTTTTTCCGCCCTTGGTGCTTTAAACCTGCACACCAAGGCTTCGGACGCGGTCGAGGATGTGGGGGGTTTCCGGGACACACACCCCCCCCCTTTTAGGGGACACAGAAAGGGGTGTAAGTCCTGTCAGGGGGGAAAGGCCCGGGGTTTTCCCCCAGCCCGGGGGGAATTGGGCCATTTTGGTTTTTTTTAAAGTCCTCCCTGTTTCTGGGGGTTGGGTTTTTAAAAGGATTTGGGGAAATAAAAGAGGGCTATTTTTTTCCCCCCCTTCTCTTTTCCCAAAAATTTTAACCCCCCCTTCCAACCTGACCAAGGCTTCGGGGGGTGGAAATTTTGGCGGGCTTCCCGCCAAAACCCCCAAATTTTTTTACCAGGGGTTTCCTTCAAAACCCTTCATGGGGGGGAACCCCCTTTTGGGGCGGGGAACGATTTCTTTTAAAAAAAATTTTTTTCCCCCCTTCTGCTGGGTCGGGGAATGTTGTTTCCAAAATTTTTATCCCCCCTTGGTGTTTCCCGCCCCCCAAAAAATTTAGCGGCAGGGGGCGGGGTTTTTTAACCCCTTCCCTTTACGGCCGGAAAGGGGGAAGGCCTTTTAAAAGGAGGTCCTTTGGGGAAGACCCGGGTTTAAGGGGGCCGAAAAAAAGTCGCCCTGTTTGGGGTTGTAATGGAATCAGGGGCTGGTTTTCGTTTTTTCCCCCAAAATAATGTTTTTAAACCCCAAACGGAATAAAAGGGAAGGGCCCGGGGCAGAAAAGTCCTTCGGGACCCCCATGGGGCCCCCCTATTTTTCGCGGGGAACATACAAGAGAAAAGTATCGTTTTTCCCCCCCTTCTGCTGGGGGGTGTTTGCTTTCCAACATTTTTAGCTCCCCCCTTTGGTGCTTTAACCTGCACCCCTTCATTTCGGGACGCGGCCGAGGATGTGCGGGGGACATTCAGACACCCCTCAACCCCTTTTACGGGACACAAAAAAGGGGTAAGTCCTGTCGGGAGAGCGTCCTTTGGGAACCCACTCCCGAGGTGGCGTATATTAAAGTCGCCCCCTGTTTCGGGCTGTGTGAGATGATCAGAGGCTTTTTTGCGCCTCTTTTTTCCCAAAATAATTTTTCTTCAACCTGACCACGGACATCAGAATTTTGGGACGGGTTTCCGCGCAACAGATACGTCCTTCAGCCCCCCTCATGGGACCCCAAATTTCCGCGGGGAACGATACAAGTAGAAAAGTATCGTTTTTCCCCCCCCTTTTTCTGCTCGTCAGATGTTCGCTTTCCAACACTTTACTCCCCTTTTGGTGCTTTAACCTGCACCCCTAAAGGCTTTGGGACGCGGTCGAGGATGTGCGTGGGAATTTAGACACCCCTCAATCCCTTTACGGGACACAAAAAGGGGTTTAAGTCCTGTCAGAGAGCTCCGTTGAATTTAATTGCTGAGGTGGCGTATTTTTGGTCGCTCCTTTTTCCCCGGGGTTTTGTGGAGATGATCAGGGGGCCCATTTTTTGCCCCTTTCTTTTTTCCCCCAAAATAATGTCTTCAACCCGACCAGGGACATCAGGAAATGTTGACGGCTTCCGCGCAACAGATCCCTTTCCTTCAGCCCCCCCATGGGCCCCCCCTTTTTGCGGGGAACTAAAAAGTAGAAAAGTATCTTTTTTCCCCCCTTCTGCTCGTCAGATGTTCGCTTTCCAACACTTTAGCTCCCCTTTTTGGTGCTTTAACCTACACTGCTGCTTCGGACGCGGTCGAGGATGTGGGGGGGACATTCAAAACACACCCCAAACCCCTTTTTAGGGGACACAAAAAGGGGTTTTAAGTCCGTCAGAGAGCGCCGTTGAAGCACTGTTTTGGGTGGCGTATTTTAAAAAGTCGCTCCTGTTTCGGGTTTGGTGTGAGATGATCAGAGGCTGTTTTAGCCTCTCTATTTCCCAAAATAATGTCTTCAACCTGACCACGGACATCAGGAAATGTTGACGGCTTCCGCGCAACAGATACGTCCTTCAGACCCCTCATCGGACCCCCTATTCGCGGGGAACGATACAAGTAGAAAAGTATCGTTTTACCCCTTCTGCTCGTCAGATGTTCGCTTTCCAACACTTTAGCTCGCCCCTTGTGCTTTAACCGCACACTAAGGCTTCGGACGGGTCGAGGATGTGCGTGGGACATTAGACACACACTCAATCCCTTTACGGGACACAGAAAGGGTGTAAGTCCTGTCAGAGAGCGTCCGTTGAAGTTAACTGCTGAGGTGGCGTATATTAAAGTCGCTCCTGTTTCGGGCTGTGTGAGATGATCAGAGGCTAGTTTTGCGCCTCTCTATTTCCCAAAATAATGCCCTTCAACCTGACCACGGACATCAGGAAATGTTGACGGGCTTCAAGGCGCAACAGATACGTCCTTCAGACCCTCATCGGACCCCCACTTCGCGGGGAACGACAAGTAGAAAAGTATCGTTTTACCCCTTCTGCCGTCAGATGGTCGCTTTCCAACACTTTAGCTCGCCCTTTGGTGCTTTAACCCGCACCACTAAGGCTTCGGACGGGGTCGAGGATGTGCGTGGACATCTTCAGACACACACTCAATCCCTTTACGGACACAGAAAGGGGTGTAAGTCCTGTCAGAGAGCGTCCGTTGAAGTATAATTGCTGAGGTGGCGTATATATTAAAAGTCGCTCCTGTTTCGCTGTGTGAGATGATCAGAGGCCAGTTTTGCGCCTCTATTTCCCAAAAATAGTCTTCAACCTGACCACGGACATCAGGAAATGTTGACGGGCTTCCGCGCAACAGATACGTCCTTCAGACCCTCATCGGACCCCCACTTCGCGGGGAACGACAAGTAGAAAAGTATCGTTTTTACCCCCCTTCTGCTCGTCAGATGTTCGCTTTCCAACACTTTTAGCTCGCCCCTTTGCGTGCTTTAACCGCACATCAAGGCTTCGGAACGGGGTCGAGGATGCGGGACATTCAGACACACACCAATCCCTTTACGGGACACAGAAAGGGTGTAAGTCCGTCAGAGAGCGTCCGTTGAAGCACTGTTGAGGTGGCGCTATATTAAAGCCGCTCCCTGTTTCGGGCTGTGTGAGATGATCAGAGGCTAGTTTTGCGCCTCTATTTCCCAAAATAATGTCTTCTAACCTGACTACATGACATCAGGAAATGTTGACGGGCTTCCGCAACAGATACGTCCTTCAGACCCCCTCATCGGACCCCTACCTTCGCGGGGAACGATACAAGTAGAAAAGTATCGTTTTACCCCCTTCTGCTCGTCAGATGTTCGCTTTCCAACACTTTAGCTCGCCCTTTGGTGCTTTTAACCCGCACAACTAAGGCTTCGACGGGGTCGATGCGTGGGACATTCAGGAGACACACACTCAATCCCTTTACGGGACACAGAAAAGGGTGTAAGTCCTGCCGTGAGAGCGTCCGTTGAAGTTAATTGCTGAGGTGGCGTATATTAAAAGTCGCTCCCTGTTTCTGGCTGTGTGAGATGATCAGAGGCTAGTTTTATGCCTCTATTTCCCAAAATAATGTCTTCAACCTGACCACGACATCATCAGGAAATGTTGGGACGGCTTCCGCGCAACAGATACGTCCTTCAGACCCTCATCGGACTCCCCATTTCAAGTGGGAACGATAAGGCAGAAAAGTATCGCTTTTACCCCCTTCTGCTCGTCAGATGTTCGCTGCTTTCCAACACTTTAGCTCGCCCTTGCGCTTTTAACCTGCACACTAAGGCTCGGACGGGGTCGAGGATGTGCGTGGACATCTGGTGACACACACCAATCCCTTTACGGGACACAGAAAGGTGTAAGTCCCGTCAGAGAGCGTCCAAGCTGAAGCACTGCTGAGGTGGCGCATACAAAGTCGCTCCTGTTTCTGGGCTGTGTGAGATGATCAGAGGCTGCTTTGCGCCTCTCTATTTCCCAAAATAATGTCTTCAACCTGACCACGGGACATCAGGAAATGTTGACGGGTTTCCGCGCAACAGATACGTCCTTCAGACCCCTCATCGGACCCCCCATTCTCATGGGAACGATACAAGTAGAGTGCTATCGCTTTACCCCTTCTGCCGTCATGCTCCGCTTTCCAACACTTTAGCTCGCCCCTGGTGCTTTAACCTGCACATCAAGGCTTCGACGGGGTCGAGGATGCGTGGGACATTCAGACACACACCAATCCCTTTTACGGACACAGAAAGGGTGTAAGTCCTGCCGAGAGCGTCCGTTGAAGCACTGCTGAGGTGGCGTATATTAAAGTCGCTCCTGTTTCGGGCTGTGTGAGATGATCAGAGTGCTAGTTTTGCGCCTCTCTATTTCCCCAAAATAATGCCTTCAACCCGACCACGGACATCAGGAAATGTTGGACGGCTTCCGCGCAACAGATACGTCCTTCAGACCCCTCATCGGACCCTTATTCTCTGCGGGGAACGATACAAGTAGAAAAGTATCGCTTTTACCCCCTTCTGCTCGTCAGATGTTCGCTTTCCAACACTTTTAGCTCGCCCCTTTGGTGCGCTTTAACCCTGCACACTAAGGCTTCGACGGGTCGAGATGCGTGGGACATTCAGACACACACTAACCTCAAAATGGGACACAGAAAGGGTGTAAGTCCTGTCAGAGAGCGTCCGTTGAAGTTACACTGCTGAGGTGGCGTATATATTAAAGTCGCTCCTGTTTCTGGGCTGTGTGGAGATGATCAGAGGCTGCTTGCGCCTCTCTATTTCCCAAAATAATGTCTTCAACCTGACCATGGACATCAGAAATGTTGACGGGCTTTCCGCGCAACAGATACGTCCTTCAGACCCTCATCGGACCTCTAATTTCGCGGGGAACGATACAAGTAGAAAGTATCGTTTTTACCCCCTTCTGCTCGTCAGATGCTCGCTTTCCAATTTTAGCTCGCCCTTGGTGCTTTAACCCGCACACTAAGGCTTCGGACGGGGTCGAGGATGCGTGGGACATTCAGACACACACTCAATCCCTTTACGGGACACACAGAAAGGGTGTAAGTCCTGTCAGAGAGCGTCCGTTGAAGTACTGCTGAGGTGGCGTATATTAAAAGTCGCCCTGTTTCGGGCTGTGTGAGATGATCAGAGGCTGTTTGCGCCTCTCTATTTCCCAAAAATAATGTCTTCAACCCGGACCACGGACATCAGAAATGTTGACGGCTTCCGCGCAACAGATACGTCCTTCAGACCTCATCGGACCCCTAATTTCGCGGGGAAACGATACAAGTAGAAAAGTATCGCTTTTTACCCCCTTCTGCTAAGCCTCGTCAGATGTTCGCTTTCCAACACTTTAGCTCTCGCCCTTGGTGCTTTAACCTGCACACTAAGGCTGGACGTCGAGGATGTGCGTGGGACATTCGGTGAGACACACACTCAATCCCCTTTTTACGGGACACAGAAAGGTGTAAGTCCTGTCAGAGAGCGTCCGTTGAAGTAATTGCTGAGGTGGCGTATATTAAAGTCGCTCCCTGTTTCGGGCTGTGTGAGATGATCAGAAAAGGTTTTTGCGCCTCTCTATTTCCCAAAAATAATGTCTTCAACCTGACCACGGACATCAGGAAATGTTGGATGGGCTTCCGCGCAACAGATACGTCCTTCAGACCCTCATCGGACCCCCTTTAATTTCGCGGGGAACGATACAAGTAGAAAAGTATCGTTTTTACCTCTGCTCGTCAGATGCTCCGCTTTCCAACACTTTAGCTCGCCCTTTGGTGCTTTAACCCGTACACTAAGGCTTCGGACGGGGTCGAGGATGCAGTGTGGGACATTCAGACACACACTCAATCCCTTTACGGACACAGAAAGGGTGTGTCCTGTCAGAGAGTCCAAGCTGAAGTAATAATTGCCAGGCAGTATATTAAAGTCGCTCCTGCTTCGGGCTGTGAGATGATCAGAGGCTAGTTTTGCGCCTCTATTTCCCCAAAATAATGTCTTCAACCTGACCCCGGACATCAGGAAATGTTGGACGGCTTCCGCGCAACAGAGATACGTCCTTCGTGACCCTCATCGGACCCTCTACTCAAGGGGAACGATACAAGTAGAAAGACAGCTTTACCCCCCTTCTGCTCGTCAGATGTTCGCTTTCTCCAACACTTTTAGCTCGCCCCTTTGGTGCTTTAACCTGCACACTAAGGCTTCGGACGGGGTCGAGGATGTGCGTGGGACATTCAGACACACACTCAATCCCTTTACGGGACACAGAAAGGGTAAGTCCTGTCAGAGAGCGTCCGTTGAAGTACTGCTGAGGTGGCGTATACAAAAGTCGCTCCTGTTTCGGGCTGTGTGAGATGATCAGAGGCTAGTTTTGGTACCTCTCTATTTCCCGCACAATGTCTTCAACCTGACCACGGACATCAGGAATGTTGACGGGCTTCCCGCGCAACAGATACGTCCTTCAGACCCTCATATCGACCCCTAATTTCGCGGGGGAACGACACAAGTAGAAAAGTATCGTTTACCCCCCTTCTGCTCGTCAGATGTTCGCTTTCAACACTTTAGCTCGCCCTTTGCGCTTTAACCCGCACACTAAGGCTTCGGACGGGGCCGAGGATGCGGACATTCAGACACACCTGCCAATCCCTTTACGGACACACAGAAGCGGGTGTAAGTCCCGTCAGAGAGCGTCCGTTGAAGCAATTGCTGAGGTGGCGTATACAAAGTCGCTCCTGTTTCGGGCTGTGTGAGATGATCAGAGGCTGTTTTGCGCCTTCTATTTCCAGGCCAATGTCTTCAACTCCGGACCACGGACATCAGGAAATGTTGACGGGCTTCCGCGCAACATACGTCCAGACCCTCATCGGGACCCCTATCTGCGGGGGAAACGATACAAGTAGAAAAGTATCGTTTTACCCCTTCTGCTCGTCAGATGCTCGCGTTTTCCAACACTTCTTAGCTCGCCCCTTTGGTGCTTTTAACCTGCACACTGGGCGCTTCGACGGGGTCGAGGATGTGTGCGGGACATTCAGACACACACTCAATCCCTTTACGGGACACAGAAAGGGTGTAAGTCCTGTCAGAGAGCGTCCGTTGAAGCACTGCTGAGGTGGCGTATATTAAAGTCGCTCCTGTTTCGGGTTGTGTGAGATGATTGTGAGGCTGTTTTGCGCCTCTCTATTTCCCCAAAATAATGTCTTCAACCTGACCACGACATCAGGAAATGTTGACGGCTTCCGCGCAACAGATACGTCCTTCAGACCCCTCATCGGACCCCCTACTTCGCGGGGAACGGATACAAGTAGAAAAGTATCGTTTTACCCCCTTCTGCTCGTCAGATGTTCGCTTTCCAACACTTTAGCTCGCCCTTTGGTGCTTTAACCTGCACACTAAGGCTTCGACGGGGTCGAGGATGTGCGTGTATTCAGACACACACCTCAATCCCTTTTACGGGACACACAGAAAGGGTGTGTCCCGTCAGAGAGCGTCCGTTGAAGCACTGCTGAGGTGGCGTATATTAAAGTCGCCCCTGTTTGGCCAGGTGAGATGATCAGAGCTGGGGTTTGCGCCTCTCTATTTCCCAAAAATAATGCCTTCAACCTGACCACGACATCAGGAAATGCTACGGCTTCCGCGCAACAGATGTCCTGTGACCGCCCACCCCTAATTTCGCGGGAAACGATACAAGCAGTAGTGCAATGTTTTACCCCCTTCTGCTCGTCAGATTCGCTTCAACACTTAGCTCGCCCCTTTGGTGCTTTAACCTGCACACTAAGGCTTCGGACGGGGCCTATAGATGCGGGACATTCAGACATACACCAAATCCCTTTACGGGACACAGAAAGCAAAAAGTCCTGTCAGAGAGCAACCGCTGAAGCACCTTCTGCTGAGGTGGCGTATACAAAGTCGCTCCTGTTCTCTGGCTGTGTGAGATGATCAGAGGCTAGTTTTGCGCCTCTCTATTTCCCAAAAATAATGTCTTCAACCTGACCACGGACATCAGGAAATGTTGGACGGGCTTCCGCGCAACAGATACGTCTCAGACCCTCATATCGGACCCCTACTTCGCGGGGAACGATACAAGTAGAAAAGTATCGTTTTTACCCCCTTCTGCTCGTCAGATGTTCGCTTTCCAACACTTTTAGCTCTGCCCCTTTGGTGCTTTAACCTGCACACTAAGGCTTCTGACGGGCCGAGGATGTGCGTGGGACATTCAGACACACTCAATCCCTTTACGGGACACAGAAAGGCGTAAGTCCTGTCAGAGAGCGTCCGTTGAAGCATAATTGCTGAGGTGGCGTATATTGTGCCGCTCCGTTTCGGGCTGTGTGTGATGATCAGGAGGCTAGTTTTGCGCCTCTATTTCCCAAAATAATGTCTCTAACCTGGACCACGGACATCAGGAAATGCTGGGACGGGCTTCCGCAAGTAACAGATACGTCCTTCAGACCCTCATCGGACCCCCTACTCTTCGCGGGGAACGATACAAGTAGAAAAGTATCGCTTTACCCCCCTTCCTGCTCGTCAGATGTTCGCTTTCCAACACCTCCTTTAGCTCGCCCTTTGGTGCTTTAACCTGCACACTAAGGCTTCGGACGGGGTCGAGGATGCGTGGGACATTCAGACACACACCAACCTTTACGGGACACACAGAAGTTGCGTAAGTCCCGTCAGAGAGCGTCCGTTGAAGCACTGCTGAGGTGGTATATTAAAGTCGCTCCTGTTTCGGGCTGTGTGAGATGATCAGAGTGCTGTTTTGCGCCTCTCTATTTCCCCAAAATACGTTTCAACCTGACCACGATCAGGAAATGTTGACGGGCTTCCGCGCAACAGATACGTCCTTCAGACCCCTCATCGGACCTCTAATTTCGCGGGGAACGATACAAGTAGAAAAGTATCAGCTTTACCCCCTTCTGCTCGTCAGATGTTCGCTTTTCCAACACTTTAGCTCGCCCTTGGTGCTTTAACCTGCACACTAAGGCTTCGGACGGGGTCGAGGATGTGTGTGGGACATTCAGACACACACTAATCCCTCCTTTACGGGACACAGAAAGGGTGTAAGTCCTGTCAGAGAGCGTCCGTTGAAGCTAATTGCTGAGGTGGCGTGTATATTAAAGTCGCTCCTGTTTCGGGCTGTGTGAGATGATCAGAGGCTGCTTTGCGCCTCTATTTCCCAAAAATAATGTCTTCAACCCGGACCACGGGACATCAGGAAATGTTGGACGGGCTTCCGCGCAACAGATACGTCCTTCAGACCCCTCATCGGACCCCTACTTTCGCGGGGAACGATAAAAAGTAGAAAAGTATCGTTTTCCCCCCTTCTGCTCGTCAGATGTCGCTTTCCAACACTTTAGCTCGCCCTTTGCGCTTTAACCTGCACCCCTAAGGCTTCGACGGGGTCGAGGATGTGCGTGGGACATTCAGACACACACTCAATCCCTTTACGGGACACAGAAAGGGTGTAAGTCCTGTCAGAGAGCGTCCGTTGAAGTTAATTGCTGAGGTGGCGTATATTAAAGTCGCTCCTGTTTCGGGCTGTGAGATGATCAGAGGCTAGTTTTGCGCCTCTATTTCCCAAAATAATGTCTTCAACCTGACCACGGACATCAGGAAATGTTGGACGGGCTTCCGCGCAACAGATACGTCCTTCAGACCCCTCATCGGACCCCCTAATTTCGCGGGGGAACGATACAAGTGAAAAGTATCGTTTTTACCCCCTTCTGCTCGTCAGATGTTCGCTTTCCAACACTTTAGCTCGCCCTTTGGTGCTTTAACCTGCACACTAAGGCTTCGGACGGGTCGAGGAGGGCGTGGGACATCAGACACACCCCTCAACCCTTTACGGGACACAGAAAGGGTGTAAGTCCTGTCAGAGAGCGTCCGTTGAAGCATTTGCTGAGGTGGCGTATATTAAAGTCGCTCCTGTTTCGGGCTGTGTGAGATGATCAGGGGCCCAGTTTTGCGCCTCTCTATTTCCCAAAAAAATGCTTCAACCTGACCACGGACATCGGGAAAATGTTGAGGGCTTCCGGAAACAGATACGTCCTTCAGACCCCTGGGGACCCTACTCCGGGGAAGGGATACAAGAAAAAAGGGATGTTTTTACCCCCTTCTGCTCGCCGATGTCGCTTCCAACACTTTAGCTCCCCCCTTTGGTGCTTTAACCGCCCCCAAGGCTTGGGACGGGTCGGGGATGGGGGGACATTCAGACACACACTCAATCCCTTTCGGGACACAGAAAGGGTGTAAGTCCGCGAGAGCGTCCAATAACCGTTGAGGTGGGGATAAAAAGCGCTCCTGTTTCGGCTGTGGGAGATGATCAGAGGCTTTTGCGCCCCCATTTCAAAAAATTCTTAACCTGACCACGGACATCGGGAAAATGGGGAGGGGCCCCCCAACAGATACGCCCTTTCAGACCCCTCATGGGACCCCATTTCGGGGGAACGATACAAGTAGAAAGCGTTTTCCCCCCCTTCTGCTCGTCAGATGTTCGCTTTCCAACACTTTAGCTCCCCCTTTTTGGTGCTTTAACCTGCACACTAAGGCTTCGGACGGGGCCAGGGATGGGGGGGACTTTCAGACACACACTCAATCCCTTTACGGGACAAAAAAAGGGTGTAAGTCCGTCAGAGAGCGTCCGTTGAAGAATTGCTGAGGTGGCGTATATAAAAAGTCGCTCCTGTTTCGGCTGTGGGGAGAATCGGGAGTTTTGCGCCTCTTTTTCCCCAAAAAATTCTTCAACCTGACCACGGACATCGGAAATGGGGACGGGCTTCCGCGCAACAGATGTCCTTCAGACCCCTCATCGGCCCCCCCTTTCTCGGGGGAACGATACAAGAGTATCTTTTTTCCCCCCTTTGCTCGTCAGATGTTCGCTTTCCAACACTTTAGCTCGCCCTTGGTGTTTTAACCGCACACTAAGGTTAGGGGTCGGGGGATGGGGGGGAATTCAGACACCCCTCAACCCTTTAGGGGAAAAGAAAGGGTGTAAGTCCGCGGGCGTCCGTTGAAGAAAGCTGAGGTGGATAAAGTCGCCCTTTTTTTCGGGCGGGAGATGATAGGGGCCCCTTTTTTCCCCTTTTCCCCAAAATAATGTCTTAAACCCCGACCACGGACATCAGGAAATTGGAGGGGCTTCCGCGCAACAGATACGTCCTTCAGACCCCCATCGGACCCCCACGCGGGGAACGATAAAGAAAAATTTTTTTTCCCCCCTCTGCTCGCCGATGTCCTTTCCCAACACTTTAGCTCGCCCTTGGTGCTTTAACCAAAACCCAAGGCTTCGGACGGGTCGAGGATGTGCGTGACTTAGACACACACTCAACCCCTTTTAGGGGACACAGAAAGGGTGAAGTCCGTCAGAGAGCGTCCGTTGAAGTAGTGAGGTGGCGTATATTAAAGTGCTCCTGTTTCGGGCTGGGGAGATGATCAGAGGCTGTTTTGCGCCTCTATTTCCCAAAATAATGTTTTTCCCAACCGACCACGGACATCAGAAATGTTGACGGGCTTCCGCGCAACAGATACGTCCTTCAGCCCCCCTCATGGGACCCCAATTTCGCGGGGAACGATAAAGTAGAAAAGTTTTTTTTTCCCCCCTTCTGCTCGTCAGATGTTCGTTTTCCCAAACATTTTTTAGCTCGCCCTTGGTTTTAACCCCCACACTAAGGCTTCGGACGGGGCGGAGGGCGGGGACTTTCAGACACACACTCAACCCCCTTTACGGGACACAGAAAGGGTGTAAGCCTGCGAGAGCGTCCGTTGAAGTTTTGCGGGGGGGGGGTTATTAAAGCGCTCCTTTTTCCCCGGGCTTTTAGATGATCAGAGGCTTTTTTTGCCCTCTCTATTTCCCAAAATAATTTTCCTCAACCGACCACGGACATCGGAAATGTTGAGGGGTTTCCCCGGCAACAGATACCCTTCAGACCCTCATCGGCCCCCCCATTTCGCGGGGAACGATACAAGTAGAAAAATTTTTTTACCCCCTTCTGCCGCCGATGTTCGCTTTCCAACACTTTAGCTGCCCTTGGTGCTTTAACCTGCACCCCAAGGCTTCGGACGGGCGAGGATGGGGGGACTTTCGACACACACTAACCCCCTTTACGGGACACAAAAAAGGGGTAAGTCCGTCAGAGAGCGTCCGTGAAGATGCTGGGGTGGCTTTAAAAAGCGCCCGTTTCGGGCTGTGGAGATGATCAGGGGCTTTTTTTGCCCCTTTTTCCCCAAAATTGTTTCAACCTGACCAGGACATCGGGAAATTTTGGGAGGGGCCCCGCGCAACAGATACGTCCTTCAGACCCCTCATTGGGCCCCCCTAATTTCGCGGGGGAACGAAAGGAGAAAAGTATTTTTCCCCCCCTTCTGCTCGTCAGATGTTCGCTTTCCAACACTTTAGCTCGCCCTTGGGGCTTTAACCTGCACACAAGGCTTGACGGGTCGAGGATGGGGGGACATTCAGACACACACTCAATCCCTTTACGGGACACAGAAAGGGTGTAAGTCCTGTCAGAGAGCGTCCGTTGAAGTTAATTGCTGAGGTGGCGTATATTAAAGTCGCTCCTGTTTCGGGCTGTGTGAGATGATCAGAGGCTAGTTTTGCGCCTCTCTATTTCCCAAAATAATGTCTTCACCCTGACCACGGACATCAGGAAATGTTGGACGGGCTTCCGCGCAACAGATACGTCCTTCAGCCCCCTCATCGGACCCTAATCGCGGGGAACGATACAAGTAGAAAAGTATCTTTTTTACCCCCCTTCTGCTCGTCAGATGTTCGCTTTCCAACACTTTAGCTCGCCCTTTGGTGCTTTAACCCCGCACACTAAGGCTTCGGACGGGGTCGAGGATGTGCGTGGGACATTCAGACACACACTCAATCCCTTTACGGGACACAGAAAGGGTGTAAGTCCTGTCAGAGAGCGTCCGTTGAAGTTAATTGCTGAGGTGGCGTATATTAAAGTCGCTCCTGTTTCGGGCTGTGTGAGATGATCAGAGGCTGTTTTGCGCCTTTTATTTCCCCAAAATAATGTCTTCAACCTGACCACGGACATCGGGAAATGTTGACGGGCTTCCGCGCAACAGATACGTCCTTCAGACCCCTCATCGGACCCCCACTTTCCGCGGGGAACGATACAAGTAGAAAAGTATCGTTTTACCCCCTTCTGCTCGTCGGGATGTTCGCTTTTCCAACACTTTAGCTCGCCCTTTTGGTGCTTTAACCTGCACACCAAGGCTTCGGACGGGCCGAGGATGTGCGGGACATTCAGACACACCCCTCAATCCCTTTAGGGACACAGAAAGGGTGTAAGCCCCTGTCAGAGAGCGTCCGTTGAAGCACTGCTGAGGTGGCGTATACTAAAAGTCGCCCTGTTTCGGCTGTGTGAGATGATCAGAGGCTAGTTTTGCGCCTCTTATTTCCCCAAATAATGTCTTCAACCTGACCACGGACATTAAGGAAATGTTGGACGGGCTTCCGCGCAACAGATACGTCCTTCAGACCCCTCATCGGACCCCCACTTCGCGGGGAACGATACAGTAGAAAAGTATCGTTTTACCCCCCTTCTGCTCGTCAGATGTTCGCTTTCCAACACTTAGCTCGCCCTTTGGTGCTTTAACCTGCACACTAAGGCTTCGGACGGGGTCGAGGATGTGCGTGGGACATTCAGACACACACTCAATCCCTTTACGGGACACAGAAAGGGTGTAAGTCCTGTCAGAGAGCGTCCGTTGAAGTTAATTGCTGAGGTGGCGTATTAAAGTCGCTCCTGTTTCGGGCTGTGGGGAGATGATCAGAGGCTAGTTTTGCGCCTCTCTATTTCCCAAAATAATGTCTTCAACCTGACCACGGACATCAGGAAATGTTGGACGGCTTCCCGCGCAACAGATACGTCCTTCAGACCCCTATCGGCCCCCCAAATTTCGGGGGGGAACGATACAAGTAGAAAAGTATCGTTTTACCCCCTTCTGCTCGTTCAGATGTTCGCTTTCCAACACTTTAGCTCGCCCTTGGTGCTTTTAACCTGCACACTAAGGCTTCGACGGGGTCGAGGATGGGGGACATTCAGACACACACTCAATCCCTTTTACGGGACACAGAAAGGGGTGTAAGTCCTGTCAGAGAGCGTCCGTTGAAGCATGCTGAGGTGGCGTATATTAAAGTCGCTCCTGTTTCGGGCTGTGTGAGATGATCAGGGGCCCAGTTTTGCGCCTTTTATTCCCAAAATAATGTCTTCAACCTGACCACGGACATCAGGAAATGTTGACGGGCTTCCGCGCAACAGATACGTCCTTCAGACCCCTCATCGGACCCCAAATTCGCGGGGAACGATACAAGTAGAAAAGTATCGTTTTTTACCCCCTTCTGCTCGTCAGATGCCCCGCTTTCCAACATTTTAGCTCGCCCCTTGGTGCTTTTAACCTGCACACTAAGGCTTCGGACGGGTCGAGGATGTGCGGGGGACATTCAGACACACACTCAATCCCTTTACGGGACACAGAAAGGGTGTAAGTCCTGTCAGAGAGCGTCCGTTGAAGTTAATTGCTGAGGTGGCGTATACAAAGTCGCTCCTGTTTCTGGGCGTGTGAGATGATCAGAGGCTAGTTTTGGCCTCTCTATTTCCCAAAATAATGTCTTCAACCTGACCACGGACATCAGGAAATTTTGGGACGGGCTTCCGCGCAACAGATACGTCCTTCAGACCCCTCATCGGACCCCAAATTTCGCGGGGAACGATACAAGTAGAAAAGTATCGTTTTCCCCCCTTCTGCTCGTCAGATGTTCGCTTTCCAACACTTTAGCTCGCCCTTGGTGCTTTAACCTGCACACCAAGGCTTGGACGGGGTCGAGGATGTGCGTGGGACATTCAGACACACACTCAATCCCTTTACGGGACACAGAAAGGGTGTAAGTCCTGTCAGAGAGCGTCCGTTGAAGAATTGCTGAGGTGGCGATAAAAGTCGCCCTGTTTCGGCTGTGTGAGATGATCAGAGGCTAGTTTGCGCCTCTATTTCCCAAATAATGTCTTCAACCCGACCACGGACATCAGGAAATGTTGGACGGGCTTCCGCGCAACAGATACGTCCTTCAGACCCCCATCGGACCCCCTTTTCGCGGGGAACGATACAAGAGAAAAGTATCTTTTTTACCCCTTCTGCTCGTCAGATGTTCGCTTTCCAACACTTTAGCTCGCCCTTGTGCGCTTTTAACCTGCACACTAAGGCTTCGACGGGTCGAGGATTGGGGGACTTCCAACCCCCAACCCCTTTTACGGGACACAAAAAGGGGGGTGTAAGTCCTGTCAGAGAGCGTCCGTTGAAGTTAATTGTGAGGTGGCGTATATTAAAGTCGCCCTGTTTCGGGTGGGGAGATGATCAGAGGCTTTTTTGCGCCTCTTTTTCCCCAAAATAATGTCTTCAACCGACCACGGACATCGGAAAGTTGACGGGCTTCCGCGCAACAGATACGTCCTTCAGACCCCCATCGGACCCCCTCCGGGGGGAACGATACAAGTAGAAAAGTATCTTTTTTACCCCCTTCTGCTCGTCGATGCGTTTCCAACACTTTCCCTCGCCCTTGGTGCTTTAACCTGCACACTAAGGTTTGGACGGGGCCCCGAGGATGTGGGGGGACATTCAGACACACCCCAACCCCCTTTACGGACACAAAAAGGGGTGTAAGTCCTGTGAGAGCGTCCGTTGAAGCACTGCTGAGGTGGCGTATTTTAAAAAGTCGCCCTGTTTCGGGCTGGGGAGATGACGAGGCTAGTTTTGCGCCTCTCTTTTTCCAAAAAATGTCTTAACCGCCCAGGGACATCGGGAAAATGTGACGGGTTCCGCGCAACAGATGTCCTTCAACCCTCATCGGACCCCATTCGGGGGGGAAAAAAGGAAAAGTATTTTTTCCCCCCTTCTGCTCGTCAGATGCTGCTTTCCAAACACTTTAGCTCGCCCTTGGTGCTTTAACCGCACACAAGGCTTGGGACGGGCGAGGATGTGGGGGACATTAAACACACACTAAACCCTTTACGGGACACAAAAAAGGGTGTAAGTCCTGTCAGAGAGCGTCCGTTGAAGAATTGCGAGGTGGCGTATATTAAAGTCGCTCCTGTTTCGGGCTGGGGAGATGATCAGGGGCAGTTTTGCGCCTTTTATTTCCCAAAATAATGTCTTCAACCTGACCAGGCATCAGGAAATGTTACGGGCTTCCGCGCAACAGATACGTCCTTCAGCCCCCCCATCGGCCCCCTAATTTCGCGGGGAACGATACAAGTAGAAAAGTACTTTTTTCCCCCCCTTCTGCTCGTCAGATGTTCGCTTTCCAACATTTTAGCTCGCCCTTGGTGTTTTTTAAACCTGCACACTAAGGCTTGGGACGGGTCGGGGATGTGCGTGGGACATTCAGACACCCCTCAATCCCTTTACGGGCACAGAAAGGGTGTAAGTCCTGTCAGAGAGCGTCCTTTGGGCATTGTGAGGTGGCGTATATTAAAGTCGCTCCTGTTCGGGCTGTGTGAGATGATCAGAGGCTGTTTTGCCCTCTTTTTCCCCCAAAATAATGTTTTCAACCGACCACGGAACGGAAATTTTGGGGACGGGCTTCCGGCAACAGATACGTCCTTCAGACCCCATGGGCCCCCCCATTTTGGGGGAACGATACAAGTAAAAAAGATCGTTTTTCCCCCCTTCTGCTCGTCAGATGTTCGCTTTCCAACACTTTAGCTCCCCCCTTGGTGTTTTAACCTGCACACAAGGTTTCCCGGGGA